>CM062817.1:739383916-739698916 GCA_031772625.1 Pinus tabuliformis
TTGAATGAATCCATACATATGGTTGGGGAGTTACTAGTAAACTCTAGAAGCGTAGTACCACTGTTAGAGGATATTTCAAAACCCAACAAACCATTGAAATGATCATTACATGTTGGAATATATAAGGCCTCAATAGCCGAGACAAACAAAGTTATCTTAATGATAGACTAAAAATAGATAAGCCAAGTATTATGATAATACAAGAGACAAATATTAGTGAAATAAAACTGAAGGAAATCCAAAAAAATCTCAACCCTTGTATGAAGTAATCGCTCAGGACACAAATGGCAATGCAGGAGGTCTTGCAATCCTTTGGAACCTTGGGGAGATAATGTTTGATGAATGGATCAACCTACCAAAAATAGTCTTGGGAAAATTCTGACATATTGGATCCAGAGAGTGGGTTCTACTCCCAGGGGTATAGGACCCCACATCCCAGGGGAAAAAGGAGCATTTCTCAAGAATTGAAAAAATAAGGAATTCGTACGTAGATGACCTATGGATAGTAGGAGGAGATTTTAACATGATTACCTCCCTAGCAGAAAACAAGGGAGGGATGCGATGAACATAATTTGATATGGAAGCCTTTGGTGACCTTATAACAAAGCTTCACCTAGTAGATCTACCAATGATTAATGGAATTTATACTTGGAATAATAGGATGGGAGGAAATCACCAAATCACCTCACGCTTAGACATATATTTGATTTTAGAGAAAACCATAAGACGGGACATATTCATGGAAGCCTCGATCCTCCTGTGTATGGGCTCTGACCATTAGCCAATAAGATTGGAGATCCACTTGAAGTCACGACCTAAGAACCACCCTTTCCAATTTGAGGGATTCTAGTTAAGGGACCTAGATCTGCTAAAAAGAATTGAAGAATGGTGGAGGAAGATGAAGAGAAAGGGAGGAATTGTATGCACACCTTCCAACTAAAGCTGAAGGAACTCAAACACAAGATAAGGAAATTGAACAAGGAAGAATTTGGGCATATTATGAAAGACCAAAATTAGTTGAATAAGAGGATTGAGGAGCTACAGAAACAGATCATTCAAGAAGAGAGATTATATAACCTAGTGAAAGAAGAAGGCCAGTTAATAAATCAGCTAGAGGAAACAAGAAAACATGCGGAAATACTCTGGAAACAAAAATCAACGGTGAACTAGATGCTGGAAGGTGAACGAAACAAACATTTCTTTCACAAAGCCATGGTCGAACATAGGCAACACAATCGAATTTACTCCTTGAACTATGTGGAGGGGAATAGTAGGGGTCAACACGAGGAAATTGAGGAATTATCGGTGAACCACTATAAAGACCTCCTTACAGAACCACTAGAGGACCTCTCTGAAGCTATACAAAGGATTACGAGTAACATCCCCCAACTTGTATCCAAGGATCAAAACCTAGCTCTAATGCATGCAATCACATTGGAGTAGGTCGAAGAGGTTGTAAAGGGAATGCAAAAAAATAAGGCCCCTGGCCTAGATGGGTTCACGATGGAGTTCTTCTAGGCAGCTTGGAGCTTCATGAGACAGGACATTCTAGAGGGGGTGGAAGAATCGTGTCACAATCAGCAGGTATGCCCTAGTCTTAATGCCACTTTCATTGCTCTTTTTCCAAAATAATCGAAATTTGAAGATTCGCGAGGGTTCCGACCCATTACGTTATGTAATTTTATATAAAAAATCATTGCTATGGTAATTGTGAAGTGCCTCAAACTCCTACTTCCCAACCTCATATCCCCCAATAAAACTAGATTGTGGAAGTAGACAAATCCTTGATGGGTTTGTAGCCTCACAAGAAATAGTGCATTCATTAATGACGAGAATTCTCCCCAAGATGATGATTAAGTTAGACTCTCCAAATCCTATGACCGTTTAAGCTGGGCTTACCTTAATAGCATCCTCAAAGCCTTCAGATTTGACCAATGATGGATAAATTAGATATATACCATGATATATTCCTCGGTTATCTACATTTTTCTCAATGATTCTCTTATCCCTACCTTCAACCCCTCACGTGGCCTAAGACAGGGGGGCCCTATATCTCCTTTCCTTTTTATTCTCGTGGCGAAAGGGTTGGGGTGTTTTATTAAGAATGAAGTCTGGGAAAAAAGGATTAGGGGTCTGAGGATCTGGGGCAATGACCTAGCCATCACCAACCAACAATTCGTGGATGAAATCATGCTTTTTTTTTAGGTCTCGGTGAGAGAAGCTCGCCGAATAAAAGAGGTTTTGTACACCTTCATGGAGGCTTATGGGACAATGATTAATAATGAAAAATCATGTATTTTATTTTCTAACACCCAGGAGAACATTCAGGCATACCCTGCTCGAGTCCTGGGGTTTGGCATTAGATCTCTTCCGTCTAAATGTTTGGGAATGCCCCTATCTGAGAATTCATTGAAGACTTCCTTCTAGAAAACTATGCTACTAAAAATTAGTGGAAAACTCAGTAGTTGGGCCTTTAGATCCCTCAACCTAGCAGGAATGACCATCCTCCTCAAAGTTGTACTTCAATCCATTCCTATTTATCAACTTTCTAGAATGGAAGCCACGAAAAAAACCTATTCCAAAATGGTTGACATCTTTAAAAAAATCCTTTGGGGAGGCATGCAACAAGTCATGAAGTGGGCTTTGGTATCATGGCTAGTTCTTGTTAAAAAAATATGGAAGGGGGTTTAGTCCTAAGAGACCCTTACATTCTGAACCAAGTAATGTGAGCAAAATTATGGTGGAGATGGATAGGAGGAGAGCTAGACCTTTGGAAACAAATATGGATAAGAAAATATAACATGCCAAAGAGAGCATAAGACATTCTCTGACATAGGGACCCTCCCAAAGGATAATAAATATGGAACCTAGCAGCCCAAAATAGGAATCTCATCCAATAGCATGCCTTCTAGGAAACCTGCAATGGGAAAACAACATTATTCTGGCAAGACTCCTAGAAACAAAAGGATCAATTGCTTGAAAGGCAGGATTTAAGGGACATACTCATATACACCAGTGAGAAGAACATCCACTCGGCTGAGAAATTCTAGTAAGAGTAACAAGGGGAGGAAGGATGGAGAAGATGGAGGAAGCAACAAGACTAGCCACAGGCTCCTACGACAGAATAGTAGAATCAGCTAGACAAAGAACTGGGATCTAGAAAACTAACTATCCTAAATGCCTCTGATATACTGAGATGGGGATATACCACTAAAGGTACCTTCACCATAAAAAAGGCATACAATTTATAGATGGGGTAAGCTTAGGAAGGGAAAAGCTTGATATGGAAAAAGATATGGAAGGGAGGATAGTGGCCAAAGGTGTCACACTTCTTATGGCTAGTAAGTAGAGAGCACATCTTAACATGGGACTAGCTCCAAAGAACGGGGTTCCATGGACCCTCGTTCTATTGTTTGTGCAAACAACATAGTGAAGACCTTGAACATATGCTCAATAGTTGCATATTTGTAGAAAATAAATGGAGACAACTGCAAGGAGTATTTGGAAGAATGGACCGGGATAACCATAGCATCCGTGAAACAATACTCCTTTGGAAGGAGTGGAACTGCCAAATTTTTAAGAATCAATCCTTACCCCAAGAGAAAGTCTAGGAAGGAATTATCCAGAACATTCGGGAAACGATCTTAGCAAAGCAATGGCATCAGGAGGACTGGCAGGTAGCCCCCAAGGAAGCACGAATCTTATAGAAATTGAATCTATCACCAGAAATGATATCTCCCTCGGCATGGAAAAAATGTAGGATGGGAATGACACCTCTGGACCATTTCACAACCCTGGTGGAGGAATTTATAAAGCTGAGTTTTGATGGGGCCTCAAAGGGAAACCCAGGATTGGCCAGACTAAGTGGTCTCTTCAGGTATTTTCAAACCAACACCCGATTAATTTATGTAGACTCCTATGAGTTCGCTAATAATAATGAATTTGAATTCATTGTGTCCAAGCAAGGCTTGCAAATAGCTATTCGAATGGGATACAAAAATCAAGTGGTGGAAGGAGACTCTAGCTTGGTCATCAACATGATGACAAAACTAAACCATGGAACCAAATGGGATAAGCTTAGCCACAAGTGGCGAACTATGAGACTAATCCAAGAAATAGGAGAGCTGATTCACAATTTTGATTACATCATGGTCAATCATGTTAGAAGAGAAGGAAATAAAGTGGTAGAATTCCTAGCCAATTACAGATGTAGCCACAAAATTACCCTGTGGAAAAAATATGGCCAATTCAACCTTGGGATGAATGTTACTAGACCCTAAACAAAATCTTGGTACATGATCAGAGACAAAGCCTTCAGCATGGCCAATTAGTAGGCCAAGACCTCGATCGAGGTGTGAACCAGTGGATTACCACTTTAATACAGAGTTAATGGTGAGTACTGCAATGTACAAAACCACTGCCCTCCACACGCTCGAGGCAATGGGTGTGGTGGCCCCTTGCATGATGGAAATTACTACATATAGGAAAGGTGGTAGTAGGAAGAAGGGATGTGTTGGGTTTTTCAATTTCTTTGGAGAGAAGGTTGGTGATTATCACAACGACTGTGGGAAAGGAGACTGGTGTGATAGGCTAGTTCTGTGGCTCTACTAAAAGTGGCACTGCCATCAACTGCACGCAAATGATTGTGGGTATGTTATCAGTTATGTCTTTTCTCTCATAATTTTGACCTACGTCGAGTTTCGTTTGAGGGAGAGGGAAGGAATTATGGGGAAGGGCTATAAAGTTAAGGGAGCTAGGGGTGTAGGGTGGTGGTGTATTTCTGTTTTGTCTTTTTCCTTTGGCCCAATAGGCACCCTCTCCATCTCGCTCTTCTTTGAGATTCTCCTTTCTCGTATGGAAATTTTGATGGCTCTGGGAAGAGGGCTTAGTGTAGAAGCATGTAAGTGTGTCGATGGAAAAGTTGGGGCTTTAGACCATGGAGTAGCATCAGCTAGTTCACATGCAATTTTTGAGGTAACCTCTATGTTATGTCCATGTGTAGTCGAAGGGGGTTCTATAGAAACCTGGGAATAAGGGAGAATGATGAGAACTACTATGGGTGGGAAACCTGACAGGGAATTGGAATTGGCTATGGAAGGCAGGCTGGTGATGGTGGCATCATGGGGCTCAGGGATGGGTGGATATGTTGTGTCCTCCTTTTGCGAACTGGGCAGATAGAAAAGGGTATGCTAGCCAGGGTAGGCTAATAGCCCGTAGGCAGCTACACCTCTTAACCTGGGACTAGGGAGACAAAGCATGTTGGACTGCTACCAAGAGGGGGCATTTATGGTGACGTGTAACCTCTGGTGTAGGTCTTGGGCCGGTCCTCTATGGGGAACCCACCTTTGACCTTGAGAGGCATGGCATTGCAATTGATAGGGCAGGTATGATGTTGGTAGGTTGGGGCGATGCAATCCTACCATCTGTGTGCATGCACCTTGTTGTAATATGTTGAAATGTAATTGGACTACAATTTGTCACATTGTACAGGATTGGGCCAAAGAGACCATGGCACATCCTACAAAAACTCGAGGTCGTAGTAAGAAGCCTCTTGCGACCTTGAAAGACATAGAACCAGGACCTTCATATGGCCAAAGTGGAATGAAGTCTGTCGAAAGGTTAATTAGTGAAACGATAGCTACCTACCAAGGGGGAACCAATGAAGAAATCCGCAAGTTGTTAGAAGAATGGGAAGAAGAAGTGAAGCGAGAGAGTGAGGTGGATATGGAAATGGAGGACTAGAGAGTCCTCATCTTAGATCTTGGAAACACAAAAGTAAGAATCACCCAATTCAAGAAAACCCTCTACCTTTACTGTTTGATGAAAAGCCTACTGGGAAAGGTGATGGAACAAATCTCGGTAGGCATGGTTATTACTGTTCAAGGCATGCCAAATTATAATCAGGAATTCTAGAAGGTGTAGTTTCAACTGAAAAAATAGGACATTTGACTTGGCTAATTGAGAGGCACTTGCCATGTATCTTGGTCCAAAGAAAGTTGTCGGGTATGAATGCTAAGGATCTAGCATCGATGGAATCAGCATTAGCTGAACAACATGACTATCAGGCCTACTTTCCAATGTTTTTATTTATATATGTGGATAGATTTTAATTTTCTTATGCAATTATATGTGTATGTAGATCTATAGAGTATGGAAGTGGACAAGAGTCTAGAACTTATATAGCTCGGATAGAGAGGCTTAAGATTTTTTTTCTAGTGGATGGCATACAATGCGTGTAGGTGGCCAACAGACTTGGGCTCGCATTGGGCAAGTTGAGGCCACCTAGCGAATTCTATGTGGTGTAAATTTGCTCTATAATTAATGAAAAAGGAGGATCTACCAAGCTTAACAAAAAAACAAATCCCATCTAGAAATTGGATGTGAATTTACAGTCCCTATCTGAAATAATTGCCTTGGGCAGATTATGTAGCCTAGAAAATTCCTACATATAAATCTCATCCACATTAGTTTCCTTATAAGTTGACTACATCAGAATAAAGTGGGTAGCCTTGGTGAGGTTATCCACCAAAACCATTATAGAATCATGTTTCCTGGTAGTTCTTGGAAAATTAATAATAAAATCAATGGATATAGTCCCCCCACTTCGAGTCAAGAATGGGTATTAATGGATGTAGAAAACCAACTAGGTGCTTATGCTTAGCTTTAACTTTTGGCATTCCAAACACCTAGTTATAAATTCAACCACCTCTTTCTTCATACCAAAGCAAAAATTTTGTTTCTTTATCATTGTAATGGTCTTTTAATAACCTGGATGCCCGACATAAGGAACTCTATGAATCTGATTTAGAATTAAGTCCTTTATATCTTGTACCCTGGGTACATAAAATCGACCCTTGCATAAAAGAATTTCATCTTTTCCAATTTCATAGTCCTTATATTTCAACTACAATTTTCCCTACTGTAAATTACCTTTGATTTCTAGATACTGTTTGTCTAAATTTCTAACTTCTAAAATTCTGAATATTAGACCAGACTTGAAAAATTTGATGGATGTAGCATGCATATTATGCATTCTTTTGTTGAGTGCGCGAGGCACTATATTTTCTTTCCCTCTAAGGTATTTAATTTTTAAGTCATACACAACCAATAATTCTAGCCATCTAGTTTTCCTTGCATTTAGATTTGGTTATTCAAACAAATGCCTTAGACATTTGGGGTAGTGTCTCCACATTTTTAATGCATTTATTATAGTTGCCAAATCCAAATCATGAGAAACATATTTTTTTTCATTCTCTTTTAATTTCTTGGACTCATATATCATATTAAATTCCCATTTTGCATGCGCACTCCAACGAGTCCTTCCCTACATGCATTTATGCATATAAGAAAGTCTTCATTTGGATCCACTATTTTTAATATGGGTGTGCTAGTTAGAAAAACATTTAAATGTTGAAAGGCCTATTCACATTCACAAGTCCATTCGAATTTCATGCCTCTCTTCTATAAGGAAGTAATAGGACGGTATATTCTAAAAAATATCTCAATAAATTTCTATAAAAACATGCTAAGCTCATGAAACACCTCACCTTAGTTACATTTTTAGGTGTTGGCCACTCTTTGATGGCCTTAATCTTCTCCAAGTGTACTGCCATCCTTTCCTATGAAATAATGTGACCCAAGTAATGCACTTGTCTTTGGTAAAATGGGAATTTACTCATCTTGACATATAGTTAATGGTCCCTAAGTACTTGTAAAACTAGCCTCAAATGTTGTTCATGTTCTTTTTCAGACTTGGAATATACCAAAATGTCATATAGAAAAAAAATAACGAACTTGTCCAAGTATTTCTTGAAAATACCATTCATAAGGCACATGAAAACTCCTGGTGCATTCAATAGTCCAAAAGCTACAACTAGGATTTCATAATGACCATAACGACTTCAAAATGTTGTCTTGTTCAGATACTCTTCCTTCATTCAAAGTTAGTGATACCCTAATCTCAGGTCAATTTCATAAAATATATTTGATTCCCTAAGCTAATCAAATAAATAAAGGATATTTTTTTTAACTATGACTTTATTCAACTATTAGACATCAACATAGTCACATTGTACCATCCTTCTTCTTAACAAAAAGAACTAGTGCACCTCAAGGTGATAAACTTGGGTATATATATCCTTTCTTCAAAAGTTCCTCAAGTTTCATTTGAAACTCTTTAAGATTTGGTGTACTTCTATATGATGTTTTTGATACCAGAGAAATGCTAGGTACCAAATCAATAGCAAAATCTATATCTCTTTTTGGAGGTAATCTTGGAATCTCACTAAAAACATCTCCAAATTATTTAATTATGGGATAATCTTCAAGACTTGGTAGTTGATCCCCACCTATTTCTTCCATGTGGGCTGCATATATTTGAAAAACGTTTTTAAAATTTCTTTTTAGTTGCATTGATGAAATCTCTTTAATAGATATTGACCTTGAACTTTCATGTGCTACCCTTCTTCATCAAGATAGATAAACAATTTATTATAACAATCCAATACTACATGATGCCTCTCCAACCAATCCATACCAATTACACATTCATACGATCCCAATGTAATTACATTTAAATCTACATGGTATCCAACCCATTCATATTGATGGGATGTTCTTTAACTAGTTCAGTCATTTTCCTTTTTTCCCCTCTAGCCAACTAAACTAACCATGCTTTGAGATGTTTTTTTTTAAAATTAAACCTTTCAACCAACTTGGGACCAATATAATGATGGCTATTTCCAAAATCATTAAAATACCAATAGGATAGTTATTGTGCGTCTTGCCTATTATTCAGTGTTGCATAGATCTTGGGCATGATTTTTCCCACATCCTCCACTATATTAGCTACTTGAATGTTATGCATAATACTCAACATTCCTTATTTTTTAGGACAATCCCTATAAATATTCTCTCCTACATAGCATCGACACTTAATGGGTTGAAACGTTGGTTTTGTATTTAATAATTCGCCCCATCTTGGCTCACTAAGATTTGGATGCGCTTGTATATTTTCTTGAGAAATGTTTTTGAGGAATTAAGGTTTAAACCCTTTCTTCCTCTGGTCCATCATATTTCTTTTCTTACCACCAAAATTCCTTTGGAGGATTGTTACCCTTCTTATATAGTAACTTTTCCTTTCTCATGGCTTCCTCCAATGTTCTGTGATCATCATATTTAAGCTTGTCACCATAGAAATATGGTAACCCACTAACATATCCTTGTATCTTCACTTTTCCATCCCTAATAAAATTCACATACTTGAGTAATTCGATGAAATTTCAACTATATTATTCCATGGTCATATTCCCCAACTCAAGAACAAAAAATTCCTTAATTTTCCTTTTATAGTAGTGTTGAAGTAATATTTCCTTTGGAAGTACTTCTTGAATTTCCTCCATGAGAATTCCATCTCATCAAGTTGGTTTACTTCCTTGAGTTGTTCCCACCACATGTTTTCCTTTCCTTTCAAATGATAGATGGAAATCATGGCTTCCAAATTATAAGAGTAATTGTATAGCTGTAAGAACTTCCTCATTTCCAATAACCAAGCATCAGCCTCCTCTCCTTCATTATACTCTCCATTAAAGGTGGGATGTTTAATTTTCCTAATTTCTCCTTGTAAATTATCCTAGTTAGATCTTCTTCTACGCTTTCTTACTAGTGATATACTTGGGCTATTTCTCCACTCCAAGGTAGGATAATACCTATTATTTGACATTCTTGGTGTGTGGCAATGTTGTTGGGAAGCACTCCTATAATTCCTTGAATTCCAAACACCTCTTCCTTTAACTTGTGAATCATATTCATTTTCCTTCCTAGAATTAGACGGTTGGTCTAATTTCATTGTAGTGTGTTCAAGCTCTGTAAAATTTGTGTATTAATCCATTTGTCTTTCATTGCCAACATTATAGTTAAGAGCCTATAATTTTGGGATCCTCATAGTTTCTTCCAAATCTCTTCCCTTTGGTCTATCCTCTCCATGACCATTTGATTTTGTACCAACATTTCCCATGTTGATATTCATGGACCTGACCTCTTCTTCCTCACTATAAGGTCCCTGAGCATCTTCTGCACTTCTGGTCCTCATTTTGAATTTCCCCTGTTTACCTCCTATAATTTTCATATATAATTTTATAAAAGTTCTCATCAAATATCATATTTTTGGGCCTCCCAATGTATTCCCTTCATCAATATATTTCTTTTGATTGTTCATTTGTTCAATTCAAACTTCTAATTCATAATTTGTTGCCTCATAAAGTTTTGGTCTATTTTACCCCAATTTTCCTATGCTATGACAACACACTATTTTCACTTTTCTAAGAAACCACGTATTAACATTTTAAATATAAGTTGATGTTGGGATTCTACAGTCCCATAGCTTTCCATTGACTACTTTAGTGCCCCAATCTAATCCCTGGTTTTCGAGTTGTGTCCTTTTAAAGTTCCAATTTACTCCCTTTTGTTCCCCATACTACTTCATTCATAAATCCTTCATATTGGCTCTAATATGAAACTATAATATATTGCTAGAAATCTTTTGCCACCTAAAAATGTTGTTTAGGGCTTCAAAAACGCCTTACAAACAAATGACTTGAAATATTGATAGACTTTTGGAGGAACTAGAAAATATTTTGGTTCTTTCACTCCCCCAAAAATAAAATTGACTCATAATGACATCTGATAATAGTAACTATACAATATTTTTCCATAAAAATTACCTCTTTACAACTTTTGCTTCCCTTCATTCATTTCCGGCAATCCCTTCACTAACTTAGTCTTCCTTTAGTTCGCATAGGAAGTGAACTGCCCTACCTAACCTCTTTTTCCATTTGGCATGCATGCAAGTTACATTTCTGAATGTAGATCATTCATGTGGCCAACCCCCTGTTAGGTCAGTTGTCATGTCATCATTCTACATGGGCCCACAGGTCCAACCAATAACCTATTATGCAACATTTTCACATTATAAATCATTTTTGGGCATTTAGACACTCTTATGTTTTTTCACCTAAATTGGGGTTCACACAACGGACCCTCAAACCTCTAGGATGGCACAATCCCTATCCCACATTCGGGCCCTAGACCCCCTCACACACGCACTTTGGACTCCAACATAGTTCGAACTTGGGGCCACATTCAAGCCGTAGACTACTTCATGCACCAAAATCTCTCTGAACACCCAGACCCCTAAACTAATTTAGGGTTAGGCCCATATTCAGGCTTAGAATAAATTTCAAGTGCTAACACATCCAAATATTTGCACCCCCAAACTAATTTATATCCCCAAAGTAGTTCAAAACCATGAACTAGTCTGTAGACTAGAACTAACACAACTCCTAGTATAGCCCATTCAAGTTCAACTCCAAATATGGTATATCCCGCACCAATCATTTTAAAGGCTTAATTTTGCTTAAAAACAGCTATCCCAGGTCTAAATCCCTTTAAATTGGAATATATTTCCAAGTAATAAATTGTTCTATCATGGGTGAAAGTTGAAACTAGGTTTTTCCACTTTGTAACAGCATTTAATCTTGTAATCCAATGGGAATTCCCATAGCAAGATGATGAAAATTTCCATGTCACTCCTGCAACCCGCATTTACATGAATTTAGCTCCCCCCTTATGGCTAAATTTCATCCCAAAACCTCCAATTTTTGATTTGAAATTTATCCTTAAGCTCTACTAAGTGCCCTTCCACGGAACTTGTTTTTAAATTGAGGCGCCATTCTCACCATTTCCACCATTGTGACTTTCGTGAAACAATTGATAAAAAACCTACAAATTTTCCTTGCAAGGACTCTTCCAGCCCAAGTAAACGTAGTTTTGTAACTTGGATTTGATACTACTCTGTAATTCTCCTGACCCATAGTGAGGTGACACTACTCATACCCAAAACCATAATTTTCAAACTTTCAGTAGAAGCACATAAACCCTGATGACCTTTTATTAGATCCCTAACTCACTATGGGTTTCTCTATATCTATACCAACCCACAATTGGTCAAATTGTGACTTCAAACCAAGTATACTCATGCCCAATGGCCCTTTTTAATTAATAATAATACCAATTTCTTGTTTTTAATAAACTATTTGATAATAACCAACCTATGCCCATACTTGAGGGAATTTCACCCTTGGATTAATTTTCCATGTGATGAAATGTATAACTAAATGCATAGTTAATACAAAACTTAACCATGATTCATAAATTTTCACACAATAAATAAAATTCATGCATAGCAGAATTAATTAATGCATAACTAAAAAACAGGGTTTACAAAAAATGACTCATAAATTAAATAAATATACATAAAAACCTTATTTGAAAAAGAAGATTCACTGGTTGTAGGCCTTCCATGTTCCACCTAAGCATAGGCCACGTGGTTCATAAACTCTCAACCATGGGTCACACCCAACTAAAACTCAACTCTATGGGAAATAATAAAACTAAGACACACATATACAGCCAACATTGACCAAGGAACCAACACCAATAGCCTCAACCTCCACCTTCAAGCTCACACACCTGATCAACTTGTGCCCAAGTGATGCATCTCTTCTCTGCACCCAGTAGTCCCTTGATTATGCCACGACCTCCAAGTTGACTTACTACCAGCTAGGGATTCTCTTATCTCTATGGCTTCAAGAGCTCTTACTACTCTCCAATGCTTGCAAGCACCCTTCTAGGCGAAATCGATACAACTTCGATTCAGTTATAGAACCCAAGCACATGGCTCACCAACTGGTCACCAAAACTGAAACAACTCTTAGTCAGTTAGAGTCCAAGCATAAGAATCATAGACTTGTTACTAAGATTCGAGTTCCACCAGAACTCCATGATTGCTAGAGCCATAAATCATAACCTCCAGGGGCTCACTCAGTTACAAATTCCAAGCCCCAAGACTCACTGAATAACCAATCATTGAATAAATGAATCTTGAATCCCTTGTCTTCACAAGAAAAACACTCACTATATATATGCACAAATTTCTCTCATTGTGTGCCACCCTCTAAAGTCACGTGGGACTTAGTGCCTTTTCACTAGGAATTGTCACATTAGAATTATTGCCCCTTTTTCTTAGAGTTGAGTGCCCCCCATACTCTTTTCCATGGAGTTTCTCTACAACCAGCTTATTTTATTAACATATGTACAATATTTACATCATGATTACATTTCCAAGCTCTTCAGCCTTGTTACCCACAACTTTGTGGGTGATATTCCTAGGAGAAACTTTTTCTCCATGGTGGTCATTAGACAGCAACCAATAGCCCCTTGTAGCCACCAACTAGCTCGTTGTGCCATTTCTCCACCACTTGACCCAACCATGTGGTCCCTCACCCATCTCTCATGATCGTATGTTTGAAGGTGGGCCTCCCAAGCCTAAAGGTATGCCTTTCCATTTAGTGATTGAGTATTTTAGTTTACTTATCATGGAAACTCTTAGGCATGGAATAAAGGGGGGATTCGGAGGAAAGAGTGGATTAGGTCTATTATCATGTCTCTTAGGTCTCTTTTGGGATGTTAACCTTGAAGCCTAGTCCCATGGGATCCCTTTTACTGGCCTTTGGGTTTATGGGATGGTATTGCATGGGAAACATTGATTTTAGATGCCTGGTCCTGCTCCTTGATTCACATATATCACCCCGCTTCCACTCATTATAACCATTTTCATCACTTCTCCCACATGGGTCCACATAGGGTCAACCATCCCCTCCCTTTGCCCACATCTTGGGTCGGGCTTGGAACAATGCCCCAAGAGGTTGATGAAGCTAAAAATAAAATAAAAAGCATAATTGGCCAACTTCAATAGGAAACTATACCACAAAATGCAAAAGATGGTTGGGACAAAAAAAATTTAGCATGTGGGAAAAATCCATTACATGAGCTCTACCCCTTCCATGGCCATCACCCTAGTTCCTAGAGGACCAAGATGAGTCTCCTTTATGATTCAGGAACCCATGTTTGTCCCAACCCGTAGTGGCCGATGAATTTCCCCACCCTAAAAGGGGGTATCCACAGCTATACTTTATACATCATGATTTCATTCCCTTGAGCCCTTACTAGTTAACGAAAGGAAATCATAAAAGGAAAAAGGAATACAAAGAAGGGTGGAAAAAATCAAGGCCAGGGTAACTCATGTACCACGATTTCTCCCTCCTACACATCATTTACCCAAGTCTGGGCTTACCTTTTTATTAGCTACCCTAGTACCATGGCATGTGACCTAGGTTGTTCCCCTTCATCCCCTATTCTGTTTCATCATTGTATCACATGCCACCACCATTTGAAGGATGTACCATGGATGTATCACCATGTTTGGAAGAAGAAACCACCTAATAGGATGATTGGTAAACACCATTTGGATCTTGGAGACATGAACACATTACAAAGGGCATTATGGAAGTGCATTCCATTATGAAGTTCCCACTTGTTTCCCATGGTTTTAAAATTATTTTTCTTGATTTCTTTAACGATTTGATATGTTGGAAGGTACGGGGAGGCATTAGATCTTATGCAGGACTACAGTTGGTCTCCATTTTGGGTTTCTTCTGTTGGAAATAATATTGAGGGGGGGGTTGAATCAATATTATCAAATTCTTTTCAATTTATACAAGGATTTGCAGATCTGACTATTGAAACTTGCATATACCTTCCAGACTTATAATTTTATTTATTATTCAGATGTTGATCATTAATCTGTGTGTCAGAACCATGTAAAAGTAAGCAGGAACAGAAAAGTAGAACAAACAGTCACACAAAAGGAGCACAAGATATAAGGTGGAAACCCAATGTGGGTGAAAACCACCTGCTGCAATATGTCTCTATCTTCTTTCAATTAGAAAATTTTCTTTTTACAATGATTCTGTATTAGTGCAGTCTTATACCAGCACGCAGGCTTCAACCTAAAGAAGGCTACAACCTTCTCCCGTTCTCCAGACTCTTCTGGAAGGGAGATACAACCCCCTTAGCTCTTGTACTAGCTAAGGTACTAGTATGTAAGTACTGACCTACAGAAGACTTCTCTTTTCTTCCAGGGACCACGTTTCATGAATATCAATCAAACATCAAATAGATCTGCAATCAACCAACTTCCTTGTGAAAATATTGAATCAATAACTTCTCATAACATAGTACCAGTAACCAGACATCAAATCAGAACCCTGATCACTGCAGTAATAGACAAAAGCAGCTAAAACATATTTCAAGAAAAAAGTCCGCAACTTCACCAATAGAAACCTGTGTATGTCCGCAGTATTCAGTTCTTTGACCTGTGGGTATCCGCACCTCCGCTGTGTCAAACCTACGGGTATCTGCACCTACGTTGTGTCGAGCCTGCAGGTATCCACGCCTATGCTCTGACAAACCTGCGTATATCCGCGCCTGTGCTTTGTCCAGACTGCGGGTATCCATGCCTGCACTGTATCAATCCTGCGGGTATCCGCGCTTGCGCTGTGTCGAGACCTGTGGGTATAGATAATTAAATTATCAGACTTCAATTATACCCCAGACCATTAGATTTATAGATCTGATCATGCGCCAAAGAGATCTCGCCCCAATAGTAGATCCATCTTGTAATGTTCAGGTTTCTCCTTGATTTAGGTCCAGCTATTACTCACCAACCGATCACATAATTTCAGATCTTGCTCTTCTTAAGATATTCAACACATTGGTGCCCAAGCCAAATGATCTCCTTTCCTTTTTATAGTCTAGGCCTTACTCAAACCATGGTCCAAAACCATAGAGATCCAATACTAGGGACCTAATACCTGGGTTCAATACTTTAGATGCAAAACCATGGACCAAAACCATAGGATCAAAAATGTCGGACTAAATACCATGGACCAACCATAAGATTTCCCATGTGCATGCTTTTCTCTGCATGAAAGTGCGTGTACTTTACGTCCACACTTTTTGTTCGGAGCACCTGCGTACATGTCCACAGATTTTGTTTGGCGCACCTGTGTATGTCCGCAACTTTTTGAACAGGAACCTGCAGGTATCTTATTTTCTACTATTTTGAGAGCCTGAACTTGTGATCTGCTATTTGAGTGAGTTGCCATCAAGGACAACACTGATGTCCTGTGCCAATCCTGTGTCATAATGCCAACATGGTATCCCTATATAGGGTCTTAACCCTCCATATGGATACATTAACATATGTAGTGACATACAAAGATTTCTCGAGATTCACCTATTTGACAAGGAAGATGCACCTGGTTCACCATGCCCAGCCGACCCCATAGTTGTATCATACACTTAGATGATGACCCAAGACTTGTATGATGATATGTCATCACTTACACCATCATCAGAGTCCTTTCATATGGTCTACAAGAATCTTCAATCTATTTGGAGATCCATGAGGACACTTTTGTGCCCACCACACCATGGAGAGTATGACAGGTTTACTATTGGAGAAAAAAGGGCCAACCCCTTATGCACTACTTTTGGGAGCCCTATTTAACATTTTGGAACCTATGGACTTCATCAGGCCTCCTTTAGGGCCTAACGACATGTATTATTGATCATTCGACTCCTTGCGAGGCTTATTCTTTTGATTATGAGCTAGTTTGATGGGCTTGTCAACAAAAGTTAATTATTTTGCACATTATTTTATTTTATGGGTTGTATTAGGCATCATTAGGAAAATAAAATTCATTTGGAAATGTATAAATACAAGTGATGTGATTTCATTTTAGCATCATCGCTTGGACTGGATCATATCTTCTTGTGAGTTTTTCGTTATCTTTTGAGGATGAGATTTTTCAGATGAATGAATGAATTTTGATGTTTGGATAATATTCTTTGTCTTGGAGCTTCTATGATTGGCATATCTTGGTGATTGGATATATTATTCTTACATTTAAGTACTATTTTGATGATATCCCTATCATTTATCTTTCTACATTCACGATGTTGTGCTTTTCACTATTTTAGGGTTAATTTGTTGTTTTTCTTTGTACGAAATTGTGGAAATTAAATCTCTAAGTAGTGTTGTATCATGTATGGGCCATGTTTGAATGAATGAAAGTTCCTAGGGACAATCTTATTTAATTTTTCTTGAGAAGTCACCAAATATTGCTAAATGAAGTGTAAATGACCTTATATCTGCTTCCATTAAGCTGTAATGCCTCCTTCACAATTGGAAATCAATCCAAACCATAAATCTTCCATGACTCCATCTCTCCCAAAGGAAAAATAACTAGTCCTCATCTAGTGATCACTTTAATTTTTTTTTTCCTTCCAGTTCTCTCTTTTCTAGGTCTAGCCCCATTTAGTATCCTAGGGCATAAATTTCTTGTAACAAACCCACTCAAAAAATCCAATCTCTTAGCATCCTCTACATTAGCATGTCTCCTAGGTGCCCTCCAATTTTGAAGAAATTTTGACAGTGGGATTTTGAGATATCTCAATCCCTAGCCTCGTGATTGATTATTTCCCTTGCTCTCCTCACGCTAGAAACCTCATTGGAACCCTCATTTTTCCTTGCATTAAAAATTCTTTCTTTGGTAGCTTTTTCCCTTCAGGATAGGTCAAGCATATCATTAGTTTCCAAATCCTACCACCTTGACCTAACCCCGAGTCCACTTGGTCTTGTGTGGTCCCATATGCCATTAAGGATAATCCTTCAAAGATCACTTGGAATCCAAGTCTTCACAATAATTTTAGGGCTTAGGAACCTCCATTATAAGATACATACCTCAAACCTAAACCTTGAAATTCTCCTTAAACCCTTCCCTGAGATCCTTTCAACCTTGCACTCTAAAGCAGGCAAGCCACATTTTTGAGCCTCTCTTGTGAATAGGTTTCTGGGATCACCCTTCACCCTATCATTGGTCCTTCTATTTCATGATCCTTATCATAACGGGTCTCCTCCCATTGGTGAAAGTTCACAAAGAGCAAGGAGCCTTAGTTGTGGTGACAGTGGGCTATTGTTCCATTTTTTCCCTTAGCCTAGTAGTAGCCCTTCAAGGATCCCCTTTTAGGACCCTTGCTAGTTTGAGTGGTAACATTTTGGTGTTGTTGCCATGGAGGAAGTAGGTCTCCCTCCTTAGTGAATCATTAAGGAATTGATTCATTGGCGACATTTATAACATTCCTTTGGTGCTTCCATTCATTTTACAAAACCATAGTTTACTTGAAGGTGAAAATGTTTTTCCTTTAACTTGGGTCGCTACAAAAATGGGAGAATGTAATCCATCACCTGTTAAAACTACTCTTCTTCTTGAGTTTGAAAAGGTCAGTGATCCCACCCCAAATATGGCATCTAGTTCCACCACTGACCCTCCCAAAATTACCAAGAGTGAAAGAGATTTGGTTAGTGCCTTTTCTCCTTTGAAGTCGAGTGATGGTCCTAAACCATTACCTGAGAAGTATAACCGATGGTTACCCAAATTCAAGGGTGATGCTACCATGAGTGCCCGTGAATTTGTTGAAGAATTCTATTGGCACATGTCCCCTAGAATGATTTTTTATGAGGATAGGATCATGATGCTTTTTGCTTTATCACTTGAAGGACAAGCGAGAGAGTGGTACCTTAGCCTTGGTCCTGCATGCATAGAAGATTCTGATGACTTTGAGGACCTATTCATGAAAATATGGTCATGCAATGCCCAAGGAACCTTTAACATTGAATTTTTTTATCAAATAACTAGGGGAAGGGAAGACATCCAAAAATTCATTCAAAAGTTTGATAGGGTAGTTAGGGACATCCATGATCATTTAAAACCCCCCGATGCCAACATCCTTGAAAAATTCATAAAATTTGTGGGTGACCACCTAACCTATGCATTAAGAGACAAGAAATCTTCCACATTAGCGAAAGCTAAATAGATAACACTGGAAGTTGAAGAAAACTTATCAATCTAGAAAGTAGATGACAATGACCACCCTAGAGCCAAAGTCGAGGTTAAGAAGGAAAAATCCAAACATAAACATAAAGAAACCCTTATGTCCATCCTTAAGAAAATGGAAAATACTAGTGAAGAAGTTAACTCATGTGATAGGGTCATCATGAACAAAATCATTGACTTGGAAAGGGACCAAAAATCTAGTTACATCCCAAAAGGAAAACCCTTTCCTAAGAAGAAAAATGAAGAATATAAGCCAAGCTCATTTCGAGTCCCAAACACTTTGGCTCCAACTAATGCAGTGGAGAAAGATACATTTTCTAAAGATGAACAATGTGAAAAAGACAAGAGTGATAATGAAGAAGTATACAATAAGGCTAACCTCGTAGAATCTAATGTCTTCAACATTTTGTTGGGAGGTTCATACATGCATCCTCCCATTAGGAAGGTCACCATTAAATAATAGAATGAGGATACCATTCTTAACGCTGATGATGAAGGAATATTCAAAAGGATTCAATATTCATGAAAAGACAACAATAAGGATCCTACAACCTATAAGGAGCCCAATAAAGATGACTCATTCCCCAAGCCAACCCCTCCTAAATAAACTCCCTCTAAAATTCCTCCTAAAAAGGATCCCCAAAGGAAAGAGAGCCTCAAGAAGAAAGAGAAGGACAAAGAAGCTAGACTTAACATTAACATAGGTACAACTATAGGGAACATAACTCTGCCTGTTCCTTTGAAAGATATTGTGAAACTTCTTGAACAACAACAACAAATTAAGAAATCCCTAGGTTTTGAAGAGGAAGAATTGCTTGAAGAGTAGAAATACATTCATATTCATGATTGAAACCCTGGGTGTGATCCATTTATGCTCACTTTGGCTATCAACAACCTCCTATTACATAATTGTATGTTAGACTCAAGAGCTTACATAAACATCATGCCTTTGAGAGTCATGAAGAAATTGGATCTCAACATCACGCGACCATATAGAAAGGTGTGTGGTTTTAGTTCTAATGTTGTGGAGGTGGAAGGTATCATAAAATACCTTAAGGTTTCTTTGGATAGTAATCCTGATATATCACTTCTCATGTATGTTGTGGTCATAGACATTCTTGATGTATGGGGGATTTTCTTATCTAGGAAATGGGGAGCCACTGTTGGAGGTCATGTCCAAATGGACTTGTCATATGTTGTTATCCCACAAACTTATGGAACCCTTTTTATCCTCTATAGGGATCCTACCTACCCTTCTCATGTGATTGAGCCTAGACCAACCCCATACTATGATATGCACGAGATCGAGAACCCATATCCTATTCTCCCTTCACAAGAAGTCTGCATTCTCAAATGACCAATTCACAAAACAAGAAAAAGGTGGAAGCCTAAAAAGGAGTATAAGGTCAAGGACTTGGTCTTCATTGATAAAGATCCACTACCTATCAATATTCATGGAAAAGTTGGGGAGGACTATTATTACATTTCGAAACTCAACGATGAACTATGGCCATAACCGGTCAAGTTAATTCATATCACCCCTTTCCTTGATACTTGATATTGTACTACATGCATGGTAGAGTAGGATGCATTACATGTTGATTTCTAGCATTAGAACTAACATCATATGATATTATACATTTAGATTTAAATTTTCATTTTTATTTTTCTATGGATTTTACGGCCTAACATTAAGCATGGGTGATCATAAGACACCATAGAAACATGTTTCTCCATGGGTTTAGTCTTTGATATGTTCAGATAACAGGTCTACAATGACAATAATATTTCTCGAGTTCTCATGACCTCTCTTCTGAGTAGCTTTGCCCACTTTTTTGAGAGATTGTTTCCTAGTTGGAGCCAGATGTTACCCACTACTTTGTGAGTGAGATCCTCAGTCGACAACCAACAGCTCGTTGCAACCACCAACTAGCTCGTTGTGCCATTTCTCCACCACCTAAGTCAGCCATGTGGTCTCTCACACATCTGTCATTATTGTATGTTTGAAGGTGGGACTCCCAAGCCTAAAGGTATGCCTTTTTATTTATTAATTAAGTGTTTTAGTTTACTTAACTTAAACTCTTGGGCATGGAATAATGGAGCAATTTAGTGGAAATAGTGGAATAGGTTTGTGCTCTTGTTCCCTAGGTATCTTTTAGGATGTTAACCTTGACCCTAGTCCCGTGGGATCTCTTTTATTGGCCTTTGGGTTTCTGGCATGGTATTACATGGGAAACCTTGATTTTGAATTTGTGGTCCCACTCCCTGATTCACATATATCACCTCCCTTCCGCTCATTATAACCCTTTTCATCACTTCTCCTCACATGGGTCCACATTCCTCTCTTGGGTCGACATAGGGTCATCCATCCCTTCCCCTTGCCCACATACTGGGTCAAGCATGGAATGATTCCCTAGGAGGTTGATGCAGTTGAAAATGAAAGAAAAAGCATAATGGCCACATTCAACTGGAAATTGTACCACAAAATGCAAAATATGATCGAGACAAAAACATTTAGCACATGGGAAAAATCCATTACATGAGATCTACCCCTTCCATGTCCATCACCCTGGTTCTCAGAGGCCCTAGATGAGTTTCCTTTATCATTTAGAAACCCATGATTGTCCCAACCCTTGGTGGGCGATGAACTACCCCATATTAAAAGGGGCTATGCATTGTTATACCCCATACATCATGCTCTCATTCCCTTCAGCCCTGAGCAGTTAACCAAAGTAAATCATAAAAGGCAAAAGGAATGCAAAGAAGGGTGGAAAAAATCAATGCGGGGGTAACTCATGTACGACAATTTCTCCCTCCTACACATCATTTACCCAAGTGTACCATGGAATGTGAACCAGGTTGTTCCCCTCATCCCACCATCATTTGAAGGATGTACCATAGACATATCACCTCCTTTAGAAGTAGAAACCACCTAATAGGATGATTGGTAAACCCCCTTTGGAGCTTGGAGACATTAGCACATGCCAGCACCCATTATAGAAGGGCATGCCATTATGAATTTCCCACTTGTTTTCCATAGTTTGTAAATTATTTTTCTTGATTGTTTTAATGACATGATATGTTGGAAGGTACAAGGCCACATTGGATCTTATGAAATATTGTAGATGGTCTCCATTTTGGGTTTGATCTCCCTACATGGGGTCCTAACCCTCCAGAGGGCTACATTGGCATATGTAGGGCATGTGTAGAATGCCACAGGCCTCCACAACAGTAGAAAAAATTCCATGGATCCCCGTACATATTCAAATATTTCTCTAGATTCACCTATTGGAAGAGAAGATGCACTTGGAAGAGGAAGATGCACCATGCCCAACTGACCCCACAGTTGTATCATACACTTGGTAGATGACCCAGGACCTGTATAATGATGTGGCATCACTTACACCATCATCCAAGCCCTTGCATATGGTCTATAAGCATCTTTGATCTATTTGGCGACCCATGAGAACACTTGTGTGCCCCCACACCATGAAGAGCACCACAAGTTTACTATTTGGAGAACAAGGGTCCAACCTTTTGTCCACTAATTTTGGGAGTCCTATTTCACATTTTGGCACCTATGGACTTTATCATACCTCCTCTAGGGCCTAATGACATGTATTATTTGTCATTCGATCTCTTGAGAGGCTTATTCGTTTAATTATGAGCTAGTTTGGTGGGCTTGTCACTAGAAGTTAGTTATTTTGCACATTATTTTATTTTATGGGTTGTATTAGGCCTCATTAGGAAAATAAAATTGATTTGAACATGTACAAATACAAATGTTGTGATTTCATTTTAGAGTCAACACTTGGATTGGATCATATCTTCTTGTGATATTTTCACTACCTTTTGAGGATGAGATTCTTGGGATGAATGGATGAATTTTGATGTTTGGATAATTTGCTTTGTCTTGGAGCTTCTATTATTGGCATATATTGGTGATTAGATATATTCTTATTACATGTAAGTACTATTTTGATGATATTATTTTCATTTATCTAGTGCTACATTCATGATGTTGGGATTTTTGCTATTTTAGGGTTAATTTGTTGATTTTCTTTTTACGAAATTGTGGAAATTAAATCTCCAAGTAATGTTGTGTCATGTATGGACCATTTTTGAATGAATTAATGTTCCTAGATACAATATTGTTGAATTTATATTGAAAAGTCACCAAATATTGTTAAACAAAGTGTAAATGACCTTGAAGTTGCTTACATTAAGCCTTAATGCCTAAAGAAGTTTCTTTTTAGGCCTCCTTGACAAGTAGAAATCAATACAAACGCTAAATATTCCATGACTCCATCTCTCCCAAAGGAAAATGAATTAGTCTTCCTCTCATGATCATTTTAAAGTTTATTTTTCCTTTCACCTCCTTTTCTAGGTCTAGCCCCATTTTGTCTCCTAGGGCATCTAATTTCTTGTAAACCACCCACTCAAAAAATTCAATCTCTTAGCCCCAAGAGTTAGCTCAATCGGTTAAGTCAGTGCCTCACCAATCAGGAGGTCACGGGGTCAATTCTCGAAAGCTCTTGGGGTCAGGTTAGTAAATAGGCCAAGGAGTGTGACCCCCTTCAGGTGGGGTTCACCCTAGCGTTGAACAAACCTGGACATAGCAGACCCACTAACCATGGGTATCCGTGAACCAGAAGTGAAAAAAAAAATTCAATCTCTTGGCATCTGTTACATTGGTGTGTCTCCTAGGTTCCCTCCAATTTTGAAGAAATTCCTATAGTTAGATTTTGAGATATCTCAAACCCTAGCGTCGAGATTGAATCTTACCCTTAGTCTCCTTAGGTTAGAAACTTCATTGGGACCCTCATATTTCCATACATTAAAATTTATTTCTTTGGTCCCTTCTTTCCTCTAGGATAATTCAAGCATATCATTGGTTTCTAAACCCTACCCGCTTGACCTAACCCCAGGTCCACTTGGTCCCATGTGGTCCCATATGCCATTAAGGATAATCCTTCAAAGATCGCTTGGAATCCAAGTCTTTACAAAAATTTTAGGGTTTAGGAACCTCCATTATAAGATACATACCTTGAACCTAAACCTTGAAATTCTCCTTAAGCGCTTTCATGAGAGCCTTTCAACCTTGCACTCTAAAGCAAGCAAGCCACATATTTGAGCCTCTTTTGTGAATTGGTTTTGAGGATCACCCTTCACCCTATCATTGGTCCATCCATTTCATGATCCCTATCATAATGGGTCTCATCCCATCGGTACAATTCTGTAAAGAGTAGGGAGACTTAGCCGAGGTGACAATGGGATATTTCTCCATTGTTTCCCTTAACCTAGTAGTATCCCTTCAAGGATCCCCTTTTAGGACCCCTGCTAGTTTGAGTGGTAACAGGCCTCACAACCATCAAAGGAATATAACCATGGGCATGTTGGCCCCAAAACATATAAACATATATACATTGAAATACAATTCCTCTAAATAAACTTCGGCTCACCAGCCTAAATACCATTTGTACATATATTTATATTACAGGGGTCGGGCAGGGGTATTACAAATGCTAGAAAAATTTGAAAACGAAAATGGTAAATCTAAAAA
The DNA here is from genome assembly GCA_031772625.1 of Pinus tabuliformis. NCBI lineage: Eukaryota > Viridiplantae > Streptophyta > Pinopsida > Pinales > Pinaceae > Pinus > Pinus tabuliformis. The sequence continues at coordinate 739,408,337 of CM062817.1, forward strand.
TTTGGCATCTCTTCTTCTAAAAATATAAGAAGAAAAGAATATTGAAGATACTTTTCTAGAACAACTAAAATAAAAAGGCAAGGAATGTGAAAATATCGAGGAGGATGTAGTCTCCCTTAGAAAAGAGTTAGAAAATACTAAGGCACAACTCAACCTAAATCAAAAATTTATCAAAGGATCTAGTAAGTTGGATGAAATTATGAGTGTCCAAATATCCCCTCATATCAAGATTGGTTTGGGCTTATGAAGGAGAGATAAGCTCAAAAGCACTTGAAGACAAGGAACCCATCAACTTTATTAATGTAGTCAAGGGACTAGACAAAGTTGTAACTAAAGAAAATGATCACAAACAATAGGAGAAACAAAGCAAAAAGAAAAGAAACAAGATAAAAGTGGGTGAAAATAAAAATCAACAGAAATAATGGAACGCAAGTTACATCCATTCAGAAAGGTACAATGTTTAAGAAAGAAATCAACAAAGATATTTTGTGCCTCAAAGAAGAAGCCAACAAAAAATCAACATAGATATGATTCCTAGGCATGAGAATATGTTTCATGGTTATTGCTTTACATGCTTAAATTATGGACATAAAACAACAAGTTGTAAAGTATACATTAGAAATGGGAAAATAAAAAATCACAGAAACAAATCCTATCAACCAAATAGGAGATTTACCAATTTAAAATGGAATGTTCTTAGGGGAAACAATTATTTTTGCCTTTTGTTTGATGTTATTAAATGCTATAGTTGCCATAATTATGGGCATAAGGCAACTAATTCTAATATTAGAAAATTTAGGATAGGTCCTAAGATCAAGCAAGCTAAAGAAGAACCCAAGGTATGGTAGTAGAAAAATGAAGAGAAGCAAGTGAAATGCAATGGATTATTGTGTGCTTAAGAAACAAGTGATCATTGGCATATAGACAATGGATGCTCTCATCATATGATTGGAGATAAGAGAAAATTTCTCTCTTTAAGGAAGATTAGAGGTAGAAACGTTATTCTTGGAGATGATACAACAACCAAAGCGATAGGAAGAGGTAAATTTAGCCTTGATAATAAAAATACAAATTTCAATAATGTTTTACTTATTAATGTAGGTTTTAACTGTATACAAAAAATACAAGCATACAAATTCTAAAAAGCATAAAATAAACAATGGTGAGAACAAAAGACACAAATATTTTGCCTTGGATCCCAAAACCAGGACTACCAAATTGATTTTTTCATTATATTCCTTTCAATGTTACAATGCATATATATACATTCTGAACCATCCATAAACCACAATCCATTAACCCTAGATTAGAACATAACTGTAGTTCCCTTCACTAGATCTACAAAATACCATGGGAAGAAAACCATCATGCCTAAAACCATGTGTGAAACACATGGAAAAAACCATAGAGGTCCACCCACCTAATATAGGGTCCAAAAAATTTCTCGGGGCACTGCCCCGGACCAACAGTACCCCCAATTTCACGCTTGGAGCTAGTCATGGAAAGAATATAACACTCATCCAACATTCTCCCACTTGTTGTTTTCTTTTCCACACAGGGGGTCACAAGAGATCTTAGTCATTGGTCTATGCCTGCAATGCCTGTTGTTTCTCTACACCAAGAGAACTTCTCAAAACTCACAAATTTTTTCAATGCATTTGCAGTATTCTTCAAAATGTCCACCTTTACTAGCAACACCTTTTTGTCCTCAACCATGTCCCTTACAAAGTGATCCTAAAGATCAATGTGATTTATCTTTGAATGATAAGCAGGGTTCTCAGCCAAGAAAATTTCACTTTGGATATCACAGTCTATCCTTATAACTCGTTGTACTAACCCCATACTTGAACACAATATCTGCAACCAAACCACTTTGTTGCTTGCATGAGTGGCTGCCATGTATTATGCTTCTGTAGTTGAAAGTGGCACTACATATTGTCTCTTACTCATCCAACTGACTGCACCTCCAAATAGGTTAAACACATATCCACTTGTAGATATTCTTTGATCCAGATCTCTAGCCCAGTAGTCTGCATCAAAAAAGCCACATATGTCTAAAACTATGTCCAATCTCGGTCTTCCTTGGTAGCACAAACCATAATCACTAGTGCCATGCAAATACCTGAAAACCTGCTTCACTATTGTCCAGTGCTCCTTCCTTGGTTTTGACATAAACTTGTTCAATACTCCCACTGCATGTGCAATGTTTGGTCTAGTACAGACCATTGCATCCATCAAGCTATCAAATGCACTTGCATATGGAACATGTGACATGTCCTCTTCCTCTTCTTGTGTCTTGGGACATTGTTCAGTAGATAAACTTACACCTACAGGAAGGTTACTATCCTGCATATTAAACCTCTGTAGTGTTGTATCGACATACTTCCTCTGGTTTAACCAGAGCTTCCTCTTTGCCCAATCTCATTTAATTTCCATAGTTTGCAGTGCCAATATATTTCATGTCAAATTTGGAGGAAAATTGGGTCTTCAAATCCTGGATAATTTCTTTGTTATTTCCAATAAGAAACATATCATCCACATACAAGAACAAATAAATAACACATCACCAATTAATTTGAAACACATATAGTGATCTGATTTGCTTCTAGTGAAGCCAAGTCCTCGTATAAATGTATCAAATTTATGATACCACGTCCTTGGTGATTGTTTTAACCCATAAAAAGACTTTTTTAACTCACAAACCAGTTCTTTTTTATGCTTTAGCTCAAAGCCTTCAGGTCGCTTCATGTAGATCTCTTCTTCCAAATCCTCGTGAAGAAATGTTGTCTTCACATCCATTTTTTCTATCTCAAAATCAAAAGCAGCAACAACAGATAAAACTAATCTAATAGAAGCTACCTTGGCAACAGGAGGAAAAACATCACCAAAATCAATTCCCAACACTTGGGAATAACCTTTTTCTACCAACCAAGCTTTGTATTTCTCGACCTTGCCTTTTTCATACATTTTCTTCTTAAACACCCTTTCGCTTCCAATGGGTTGTTAGGATATTTCAACACATAGGAAATAATTAAGTATAAATTAGTCTAGTGTATAGTTAGGTAAAGTGTGTTTTTGTAGTATGTACTTTTTGTAACTTATAATCTGACGGTCACGATATGTTCTAGACATGAAGTGATCCGACAATTCATTCTTTCCTTGGTATTACCGACACTTGACCTCTAGCTTGACACCCGATTGGTCCATGATCTCTTTTTAAAGAGCATGGAGGGTTATTTGTTAGGTGACCATTCATGAGAGAAGCTTATGTAAATTTTCTTTCTTTTATATTAATAAATTCCTGAAGTGGCTGCGTTAGCTAAGGTCATGGATTGTTTCCCTGTTTGAGGGTTTTAACCATGTCAAGAATATTGGTGTAGCAATCTGTGATCTATTTGTGAGCAGTGTCCTTTCGTGTTCTACCTAAGGAACTTAACCTGTAAATTCCTATATGGTATCAAAGATATTCAATGGCCACATCTGTTGCTGATCCAAATTCGAAGCCAGTACAACTGCATCCAACTCTATTTCTAACCTCTTTCGATCTGAGAGGACTACTTTATTGTGGTAGGAGCATATTTTCCAATGAGGAACCCTTTTCATTTCACATGAAAAGGTTTCTGGTAGGCCTAGCTACGCCATTTTTAAGATCTGGAGGTATACAGTCTTTATTTGTAGTTATAGTTATTTATCTCTCTGTTTATTTCGGTTTATAGTCCTCTACTTTTTTTTTTTAATTACTGGATCTACACATTTCATTTCTCCATATGCTCTTTTCCCCGTGAATCTATGTGATTTGGGAAAACCAGAAATAGAAAGAATGGATTTTTTCTCATGTGTATGATCTTTTCTGCTGCGCCTTAGTGTGATCTGTGGAAAATCAGAAACATTGAGGAAAATATCTAGTTTCCGGCCAAATCTAACTTTAAGTCGTAAGGCTTGGATACTTTTTCTTATTCGTTTGGTTTCTGTGGTTGTTTTTTTTTGTAGGAAAAAAGATTTTTTTTTAAGTAAGAACGCACCACAAAGCTTCAATGAGCTAAAAAAAAAGCCTTCCTCCTTTCCAACAATTACTAAACTTTTAAACTAGCTCACTTGGTCTACTTTATGAGAATAGAGGTCTTGGGTTCAAGTCTTTCTTTCTATTGAATTACTTTTTCAAAAAACACATATAGCTTATGTTTTAAAATTACTTTATTTAAAAGTGTTCTCATCCATTATAAAAAGTGAGTCACTTATAATTCTAAAGTTACTTTATCTTTTATTTAAGTTACAATTTAGTGGATAGTTTGTAAAGCACCATTGTAAAAGTGACTTTCACTTATTTATAAAAATGGGTCACATAAAGTAATATTTTTTGGAGTGAGCTAATTATATTAATTTTGAAAAGGGGGGGCATCTTTTTTTAAATATAACATTATCATCAACTTCCCAACATTCACGTGGTTCGTTGGCATCTTAAACAACTTTTCTTCAAAAAGCCATAACTTCTTCATCCGGCAGCCGTTTTCAGAGCCGTTTTTTTGAATCAGCCAACTTTTGAGATATCTCCATTGGAACACTTAGTTTCAGCATAAACCGCTTCATTTTCTTTTAAAATGGAAATTCCATGCTTATTTATTCTTGACAACACCAACTACTTCCAATGGCTATCCTACATGGATTTATTTAAAAGTAAAGGTCTTTATAGAATAACCTCAGACCATGAGTCTAAACCTCAAGATGAAGATAAGAGAGCCAAATGGGAAAATAAGCTAGATCAAGCACGTGGATTGGTAGGGATGTCCATTTCTCCAAACCTTAGATTTCATATTGCAGAAATTGATACCTTGATGAAGCAATGAAAAAACTCAATAAAGTTTTTGGAATTAAAAATGAAATTAGAGTCCATCAACCCGAAAATGAGTTGTTTACGTTGGACCCCAATAATTTTTCTTCCATTGAAGATATTTGTCCAGGCTCAAGACCCTTAGAATATCTTAGCAGGTGTTAAGGTTAAGAAAGAATATGGTAGCCTTATCTATTCCATTATTACTAAGTTAGGACCAACCTGCTATATGTTTGTTTCCACCTTCAATTCTACTAGACAAGCCTTTATTTCTCAAGGAAAAGACTACCAGTCCCCTTCTTTTGATGCCTTTTGTGATTCTTTAATAAGAGAACAAGAAAAAATCTTACATCTTGGTCTTCTTAATACTGGAAACTCTTCTAAGAAATCCTTAGCAACCCAGCAGCAACCAAGTTAAAAAATTCCTAAGAAGCAACATCCTAAAAGGAATGGTCCTAAACCAAACAAGGGTCCTAAGACATTTCAGTCTCAAAATGAAAAATCAACTCAACAAAATGATAAGGCAACTAAAGACAAAGGGAAGAACACTGATAGACATTGGAACTTTTGTAATCATGATGGCCACATAGAATCCAAATGCTTTAAGAAGATGGAAGCCTTGGAAGCAACAATGAAGAAACATAACATCCATTTGGAGCACTCTTCAACTTCAACTTCATCTTCAGGAATAACACTTTCTGCATGTGGTTGTCAAGCATCTCGGTCTGGTTATGCACTAAATATATCTTCTTCTTTCGATTCTCATGAGTGGCTCATTGATTCTAGAGCTTCTTATCACATGACAAAAAGCAAAGCCATGTTTTATACTTTAAATGATTGTAACACCAAAAATATATATGTTGGTGATGATATATCTCTTAGTGTTGTAGGGACTTGAACTATTCATCTAAAAAATGGTCAGTTTAATGATGTATTATGTGTTCCTACCTTATCCTACAACCTTCTATCTATATATCTGATAACTCATTGAGGTGACAGTAGAATCGTTGAATTTTCACCTCATGATGTTGTAATTAAGGACCTAAGAGATCCTAGATAGATTTTAGCTACTGGCATTGCTGATGATTCTACAAGGTTGTATAAGTTTAACAACTTTGGGTCATCAACTCTTCCCTCGGTATTTGTTTCTTATAATGATGAAGTGAACAAACTTTGGCATGAGGGATTTGGTCACTTAAACTATTGCTCCCTTCAAAATCTATGTGAAGAAAATATGGTGACAGGTCTTCCTATGGTATCTTGTAGAGATGGTGTTTATTCCAGATCTATACTCAGAAAATATCATCGGAATATTTATGAAAAACGTATCTCTTGGTACACCTCAACCCCTTTACATCTTGTTCATAGTGATTTATGTTGTCCACTTCCAGTTGTTTCAATAGAGCCTCTTCTTTACTGTCTCAAGCTTCAGTGAATTATGACCCTGACACCTTTGCAGAAGCTTCAGGCCATCCAGTTTGGGACACAACTATGAATGAAGAATATCGTTCATTATTGGAAAATGATACATGGGACCTTGTTCATCTTCCAAAGGGATGAAAACTTGTTAGATGCAAATGGGTTTACAGAACCAAGTTTGGACCAGATATAAAAGTTGATAAACATAAAGCTCGTCTTGTTGCTAAGGGTTTTTCAAAAGTTGAAGGCATTGACTATATTGAAATATTCTCCCCTATTTCCAAAATGAGCTCTATTTGCCTTGTTCTTTCCCTTACTGCCTCTTTCAAATGGGAAGTTCATTAGATGGATGTTAAATATGCTTTCTTGCATGGGGACTTGCATGAAGAAATATATATGGAACAACCTCCTTTCTTTATATAAACATACTCCAGCCTTGTATGTTGGCTTAAGAAATCCCTTTATGGTCTTAAGCAATCCCCTCGAGATTGGTATGCCAAAATGGATAGCTTTCTTTTAGATACTAGCTTTTCTAAGTGTCATTCTGATAATACGGTTTACACCAAGAAAGTGGGTAAGTCTCTTATCATTATTTTTCTTTATGTTGATGATTTTATCCTTACTGGTGGTGATACCAAGCTTATAAACCATGTGAATTCCAGTCTTAAAAAGCAGTTTGAAATGACAAACTTAAGATAGTTGCATTATTTTCTTGGTCTTCAAGTCTTGCAATCAAAATAAGGTATTTCGCTTTCCCAGTCCAAGTATGCATGTGATATTCTACTCCACTTTCACATGGAAGAGTGTAAGTCATACCCTTCTCCCTTTCATTCTAGAGCCAAACTTTTAGTCACTTTTACTTCCCTTCAAGTTGATGCTACCTTATACTGTCAGCTTGTTGGAAAAATTTTGTATCTGACCCATACTTGTCTTGATCTTTCCCTTGATATTGGCCTTGTTGCTTGGTTTATGAAAAACCCACATGAAAGTCATTGGAAAGTAGATAAAAGAATATTTCGTTATGTTTGAGGTATAGTTTAGTTTGGGATTCATTACAGTGCAAAAGTATCTCCTCTATTGGCTGGCTTACTAATTTTGATTGGGCTGGTAACCCTGATGATCGGAAGTGTACTGCAGGTTGTCTTCACTCTTGGTACTGGATCTATTACATGGGCTTGTAAGAAACAAAGTGCCAATTCTCTTTCTTCAACAAAAGATGAGTATCGTAGAAACCTTGAAGCTAGTAAGGAAGCCCTTTGGCTTCATTAGATCCTGTCAGGGTTCAGTTTTCAACAGAAGCATCCAACTACACTTTGGTGTGATAATCAAAGTGCCATTCAACTATGAAAATATCCAGTCCAACATCAACGCCGCAAACACATTGAAATACACATGCACTTCATCAAAAGTTGATTCATGACCATGTTCTTGAAGTGCAATTTTATTCAACCAATGATCAAGTTGCAGACATCTTTACAAAGGCTCTCACAGAGGCAAAGTTTACTAAAATTCGATTTATGGTTGGAGTTCAGGAAGTTGTCACTATGGGGGGATAGGCTCTAATGCCTCCTTTCTTATCCTATTGTGTCATATTTGTACATCCTTAAATCCTATCCCAAGTTTTTTTTAAAGGGGGATGTTATGATATTCTAACAGACAAAAAATAATTAAGTATAACTTGGTCTAGTGTATGGTTAGGTAAAGTGTGTTTATTTAGTATGTACTTTTTGTAACTTACAATCCAATGGTCACAATATGTTCTAGACATGAAGCGATATGATGGTTCATTTTCTCCTTGATCTTACTGATAATTGATCCATGGCTTAACACCTTGTTGGTCCATGATATCTATTTAAATAGCATTGAAGGTCATTTGTTAGGTGACCATTCATGAGAGAAGATTATGTAAATTTTCTTTCTTTTACATTAATAAATTACCTGAAATGGTCACGTTGGCTCAAGCCATGGATTGTATCCCTATTTGAGGGTTTTAACCACGTCAATAATACTAGTGTACAGATCTATGATCTATTTGTGAGTGGTGTCCTTTGGTTTTATATCTAAGGAACTTTCCTTGTAAATTCCTACATGGGTTTCCTTCCAGCTGACAACTCCACCAGATCCCAAGCCTCATTTTTGTCTAAAGATGTCATTTCATCAACCATGGCCTCTTTCTAGAGCTTGCCATCCTCTGAATCTGCAGCCTCCCTGACAGTTCTAGGATCATCATTAGTAATAGTTAACATAAGATTTGAACATAAATCATATGGACGATACCTTTTTCGTTTCCTTCTTTATCGAACTAATCTTCTCATAGCTGGAGTTTATGGCTCTTCATATTTTGATTCCTCTTTTCTTGTAGAGTATGATTCTTCCTCCTTTAGCTCAAACTCTATCTTCTCAGGTTCCTTTGGTAGGAATTCATGTTTAATAACATCTTTCACCTCTCTAAACACCACATCTTGACTGTACACAACCTTCCTTGTTTTTGGGTTCCAAATCTTATAACCTTTTAAACCATCCTTATACCCATTAAAGATGGACCTTTCAAATTTACTATCCAACTTGATTCTTTTCTCCTTTGGAACATGTACATATGCATCACATCCAAATACCCTCAGATGTGAAAGAGAGGGATTCTTACCATTCCATACCTCTTATGGAGACTTATCCTCCAACACCAATGAAGGTGATATATTAACCAAGTTGTTGAAGAATCTTGGGGCATGAGGTTAATGAGATTCTTCTTCTACATGATAATTATTAATGTTTAACTTGTTAGCATATTCTTTAACATTACTGTGTCATCTTTAGATAATTGATTAGCTATCATAACAAAGAGACAAGAACAAAAGATGTTGGCATTCTTCCAGGGCTAAAACCTCTCCCTCTTGGAGAGAAAAACCCGCACACAATTCTTCTTATATATATTCCAATTGATGAACACCAAGATCATGACCCTTGACTGACTAGACCACTCCAAAACCAAGATACCAATCCTCTTATTCATACTACTAAGATCATCATCATCATTACACCTTTTCTGAGATCATCATTGTGTTTGCACCACCGAGATATTAACTGATGTTTCATCTCGAGACAAAGTATCACTATAGGATTACTTAGATCCTTCTCATAACAATGATCAACATTATCCCTCTTCTTCCTTTTCATTGAGACTATGATTGTTATTTTCTTTCTTTGAGATCATACTTATCAATGTTCCAAAACTATCATCTCTGTGGAATTTCTACAGGACATGATGTCCATCTGAGAAACATATGATTACTTTACTCACTCGAAATTCTAAGTTACTTTGCCACCCGAAAAGCTTTAGGTATCTTTCTTAACATTGTCTTCATCTGAAACTTCAAAGGTATGTCGAGATCACTGTAATATGAGGAGGTCGAGATACTTCACTGTAATTGTCATCAAAGCAACAAAGGTATCTTCCTCCTGTAATGCAGATCCATACAAAACATTGCCTTGTATCAGACTTCTGAAATTCCTATACCCAAACAAATTGCTTCAGAGAGAAGTGCGAGTTTTATGTTCATATTATTTGTGGTGACCCTAGGTGGTTATATATAGTGGTCATGTCTCTATAATGAGCCGACATCACCAACTGATCCATTGTTTCTCTTTTTCTAGCCAACATAACTTCATTTTTAAATTTTTTTGTTGGTTGATGTGGCATAGTTTTTCATTGTTTTGCTTGCTTGTCTTCAAGAGGATTGTGTTGGTCTTGGAGGGTTGTTCTAGATACTAGGTACGTTCATATACATTTACAAATATGCTCAAGAAGATCTCTTTAACATGATTTTGACTCTTTGACTTTCCTATACCTATGGAATGAGCAAGAAACTCATTCATATAATTTAAATAAATATTTTTTCTTTTTCTTGAAAAGTACAAAGATCAAAATTACTTTAACAAATATCGAATCTAGTTACACTTTTCTTCAACACTCCCTCTTAACTAGGGAGGTGTTATGAAACTAGCTCACAAAAAGATAGAAAAGAGAGATCCACACCTTAGAATTCAGCCTCTTCGAGGGGGCAACCTCCTTTACATTACATAAATGAACAATTCTTGGATGATACAAATGACAAAACCTCCTTTCTATATATAGGAGTCTAAGGAGTCACAATATAATCCAGCCGACCTAACAATAATAATATAAAGCCACAAAAATAACAATAGAGGGATTCTATGGGGCACAGAAATAACAATATGGGGGTAATAGGGGCACAACAATATAAATAGGGGGTATAACTACAATAGTAATGGGGTAATCACTAGTATTATAGGGACCCAACATGCCCCTCTCCTTCAAAAAAGTGTTGTCCTCAACGCTTGAGTAGTTCTGGATACTTCTGCATAAAATTCTCATCCTCCCATGTGGAATCTTCAGCGGATAAGTTCTTCCACTTGATAAGATACTCTGAAATTGATCGATTTCGTAGCTGTCGAGTTCTTGTTTCTGTGATTGCTTCCGGTTCCAATATAATTTTTCCTTCCTCGTCAAGTTCTGGCAATATTGTTTGAATTGGGAGCTTGTCACCTATAACCTTCTTTAAACATGAAACATGGAAAACTGGGTGCAATCGAGAAGCTGCAGGAAGCTCCAATTTGTATGCCATAGTACCAATCTTTTCCAACACCTTGTACGGACCATAATACTTTGGTGATAATTTATTATCCTTCTTAGCTTGCTTTAGGGACATTTGCTTATATGGTTGTAGCCGTAGGAATACCCAATCACCTACATCAAAACTTCTTTCACTGCGATGTTGATCTGCCTGTTGTTTCATTCTATTTTGTGCCAACACGAGGTTATCCTTTAAGAGTTGGAGGACTTGTTGTTGATGTTCGATGTGATGTTCCACTGCCTGAACCTTAGAATTTTCTCTTAAATATGATGTGATGGATGGTGGTTGATACCCATAAAGTGCCATAAATGGGGTCATTTTTGTTGCTGTATGGAAGGAAGTGTTATACCACCATTCAGCCAGAGGCAACCATTTGACCCATTGTGTCTGTTTATCAGATACAAAGCAACGAAGATATCCTTCCAAACATTTGTTTACTATCTCAGTTTGCCCATCAGATTGAGGATGATAAGATGAGCTATGAGCTAACTGAGTACCAAGACAAGAAAATAATTCTGTCCAAAAATTTCCAGTGAAAATGGGATCTCTGTCACTTACAATAATCTTTGGGTTTCCATGTAGCTTTTGAACTGTTTCCATAAATGCAGTAGAAACTGTACTGGCTTTAAATGGATGTGATAATGCACAAAAGTGTGCATACTTGGTAAGTCTGTCAACTACCACCATGATGACACTCTTTCCCTCAGACTTGGGTAAACCTGTGATAAAATCCATTGAAACCTCCTCCCAACGTTGGCTTGGAATGGATAAAGGTTGTAATAGACCTGGTGTCTTAATTGTTTCAACTTTATTTTGTGGCAAACCAAACATTCCGCCACAAACTTTTGAATATCTGATTTAAGGCCATCCCAAAAAAATTCCTTCTTAACCCTGTGGTAAGTTTTTAAAAATCCTGAGTGCCCTCCTAAGGGAGAAGTGTGCAATTCCATAAGAATCTTTTGTTTTAGCTGGGAATTCTTACAGAGGTATAAGCGATCTTTGTACCATAACGAATCATTTTTCCAGCTAAATGTATCAGAAGTACTGGAATCTTGTTGTAGCTTTCGAATAAGTGCCCACACTTCTTCGTCATTCTTCCATTCCTCCCTTGCTTCGTTTATCCAATCTGGTTGGATAATAGAAATGGCACACAACAATGCTTCCACATCCTCATCCTTTCTTGAGAGTGCATCTGCCACCACATTTTGCTTCCCTTTTTTGTAGATGATTTCAAAGTCATAACCCAACATCTTTGTGACCCACTTTTGTTGCTCTTCAGAGGATAATCTTTGTTCTAAAAAGTATTTAAGGCTATCATGATCCGTTTTTACCTTGAAGTGTCTTCCCATTAGGTAGGGTCGCCATTTCTTAAGTGCATGGAGTATTGCCAACATTTCCTTCTCATAAATAGCTTTGCTTAAAAACTTTCCCTTGATTGGACGACTTTCAAAAGCAATGGGTCTTTCATCTTGCATTAGAACAGCACCAATTCCATTTCCTGAAGCATCACATTCCACAATAAAGGTTTTTGTGAAGTCCGGTGTAGCTAAGACCGGTGCTTGGCACATTGCCTCTTTAAGATGTTCAAAGGCCTTTGTTGCTTCCGAAGTCCATGAAAATGAATCTTTCTTCAATAATGTTGTTAGAGGTGCTGCTATTCTCCCATAATTCTTAACAAACTTGCGATAATACCCTGTCAACCCAAGAAATCCTCGCAGATGCTTTATGGATGTGGGGATTTTCCATTCCTTAATGGCTTTAATTTTGCTAGGGTCTACCTTAACTCCTTCATGAGATACAATATGACCCAAATATTCCACCTCCTGGACTCCAAAGAAACATTTGGATCTTTTTGCATATAATTGTTTCTCCTCCAATAGTTGTAGCACCCTGTCAACATGTTCAACATGATCCTTCCAAGACTTGTTGTAGATTAGTATATCATCAAAAAATACTAACACAAATTTTCTAAGGAATGGTTTGAAAATTGAATTCATCAAACCTTGAAATGTTGAAGGTGCATTGGTAAGGCCAAAAGGCATGACCAAAAATTCATAATGACCCTCATGAGTTCTAAATGCCGTTTTTGGAATGTCTTCAATCTTCATTCTGATTTGATGATATCCCGAACGAAGATCCAACTTGGTGAAGTAAATTGATCCATGCAATTCATCCAGTAATTCATCAATAACAGGAATGGGGAACTTATCTTTAATAGTGAGCTTGTTGAGCTCCCTATAATCTGGACACATGCGCCATGATCCATCCTTCTTGTGCACCAATACTACTGGAGCTGAGAAAGAACTTTGACTCGGTTGAATTATACCAGCCTCTAGCATTTCTGCAACCATACGTTCAATTTCACTTTTTTGGACATAGGGATATCTGTACGGCCTGATGTTTGGAGGAACACTTCCTGGAATCAGATGAATAGCATGATCATGATCACGCATAGGTGGGAGACCTTTGGGAGTCTCAAATACCTTGGAATGATTGTCCAGGACTTTTTGGAGATCTGGAGAAATAGATGATTCCAATGTGGAAACATCTAGCGAACATAATTGTGCAATTACACCTCTTTGCTCCTTTTTTAGAAGCTTTGTCATGCCATTAGAGCTGATTATCTTTCCTGGTTTCCCTGCAATACCCCTTAATTCAACTTCCTTTCCTTCCACAGAAAATTTCATGAAAAGTTCTTGAAAATTAAAAGCTATTGTACCCAAGGATTGTAGCCATTGGACTCCTAGTACAACATCAGCACCTCCCATTGGAATGGAAAGCATTGGGCTAGTCAATACATATTCTCCCATGGATAGCTTGATATTATGGCACTTTCCAGAACAATTTATTGTTCCTCCATTTGCAATCATCACTTGACACTCTGGTGCTGGATATAGGAAGCAATTCAATTCTTTTGCTACCCTACAATGAATAAAATTGTGGGTGCTTCCTGAATCAATCAACACTATTACCTTTTTCTTCTTGATTTGTCCTTCTATCTTGATGGTTTGAGGAGTGGTAATTCCCGCCAATGCATTACAAGATATGGTCGGATTTATTTGTTCTTCATCTAGGCTTTGTTCCTGGAATATATCCTCTTCTTTTGACCTTTCTTGCTCCTTTTCTTCTTCCTCTTCACAATCTATGTAGAATAATTTCTTCTCAGCACACTTATGACCTTTTGTGTATTTGCTATCACAATTGTAACAAAGCCCTTTTGCTCTTTTTTCTTCCAATTGTTGTGGTGTCAACCTTGTAGGTTGTGGAAGACTATGGGCAACAACACTTCCGTCTTTATAGTTGTGAATGGTATGCTTCCTAGTTGCCATAATTTTGCTTTCCATTTTTCTTGCTAACCTGAATGCCTTCTCTAATGAATCAGGTTCCCAAAGGCGCACATCATGTTGGATATTATCCTTTAAAGACCCTATGAACACATCAATCCTATGCTCCTCTGGAATATCTTTTACCCTTATGTTCAATTTTTGGAACTCCTCAATGTGCTCCATTATTGAACCCTTTTGTTTGAGACTTATCAATTGGCTAAAAAAAGTGTTGCTTTTTGTATCCTCATAATGTGCTATCAATTCTTCCGTAAAAATTGCCCAAGTGATAAATTGTTTACGAGAACAAAGCCATTGATACCATACAAACTGATTTGGTTCCAAATATAAAGTTGCCATACGTACCTTTTGTGTGTTTTGCACATTATTGAGATCGAAGAATTGCTCCATCTGTAATATCCATGTGGCGGGATCCTTGCCATCAAACTTCCTCATATCGATTTTTGGAACATGGTGAGTCTTCGATCCAACATTAGAGTCTATGGAATCATGATTAACATTTCTTTTGTTTTCATCATGAGTTTCCTTTACTACCTTTTCACCATTAGTGACCCTTTCTTGTAGCAACTTCTTCAATTCTTCCATGTTTGTCTTCAAATCTATCTTCAAATCATCCATCTTAGCTTCCACGTCAAGCATCTTAGCTTCTACGCCTTTCTTTAAACAGTCCATCTTAGCTTCTACACCTTTCTTTAAACCATCCATCTTAGATTCTGTTCCTTTTTGTGTAAGGGACATTTGTTGCACTTGGTCTTGTAATTTTGATATATCATGTGCATTTCTTCCTCTTCTTCATGAGTCATGCTAGAGCTTTCAGGTTCCTTACTAGGTGTTTGCATTTTCTTTCCTCGGGGCATCAGTTACCGATAATAATGCTCTACTATGCCCTTTGAATTCCTTCAAAATAAATTTTCAAACCAAGCTTAAGCAAAAATTTAAGAAAATCTACACACCTTTTTTCACTTTGTAGGAGCTCGATATTGCCTCTGATGTATCTCTGTACTTTCTGATCATCTAGTTCTGAATTTGTGACCTGTAGTAGCCCTCTGTGTCCTCTTTCCAATGCCACAAGTCTGACCCAAATTGGATTCTCCAAGGAAGAGTTATGCGAAATCTCCCACAGTGACTTGATTATAGACTAGTTCAGTAGAGCGAACTTGTACGACATGCCACGAGTCACTGTTTTGACCTTTGGATCTGAAAAACACCCACAAGAAACTACAGTCCGTCCTCTTTCTGTAACTTCTTACGAAATTTCAATCCGATCCCCAGAGAGAAAGTTATGACGATTTTCCCCAGGTCACCTTTTTTGAATGTAATTCAGGAGTCTGCAAAAAGACCAACTTCCTCAGATCATATCTCCGCAAATATCGCGCGAAATGCTCTGAAATTCGGACCCAAGGTTCAGCGCGATTTTTTCTCAAATGGGTTTTTTTTGTGACTTCTGAAACGTCACAGAAAAAAGTTATAGCGAAAATGCCACGATGACCTGTTTGGAGCAGCGAAACCCTAGAATCCAAAGCTCTGATACCAAATGTTATGAAACCAGCTCACAAAAAGATAGAAAAGAGAGATCCACGCCTTAGAATTCAGCCTCTTCGAGGGGGAAACCTCCTTTACATTACATAAATGAACAATTCTTGGATGATACAAATGACAAAACCTCCTTTCTATATATAGGAGTCTAAGGAGTCACAATATAATCCAGCCGACCTAACAATAATAATATAAAGCCACAAAAATAACAATAGAGGGATTCTATGGGGCACAGAAATAACAATATGGGGGTAATAGGGGCACAACAATATAAATAGGGGGTATAACTACAATAGTAATGGGGTAATCACTAGTATTATAGGGACCCAACAGGAGGTATTTACAATGGTACTTGGTCATTCTCAATCTGAAGAATCTCTCATAAGAAGAATCAAATTGGTAGTCATATATGTATAACATCATATCAACCAACATTGTCATAGTGCAAGGCCTTGACTAACAACCCCATATCACCACGAGACCATGACCTACAATGATGGTGAGACAAATGATTTATAGACACCTTCATCATTGCCTCTCAAGGTACATACCCACTGAGTGTTCACTGAGTATGACCTTCTAGGACTATTCTTATATTGGGTTCCCAACCCTCAAAGAATATCGGTCTTCTTTCCTACTCTTATCTTGGATGACCTACACATCCTTAAAGAGTATCGTATGCCAGATAATTACCCACCCTCCTTTCTTTCTTCTTAGATGAAGAAAAGAATGTTGTTTCTATCATGTGTCTTCATTTCCATCCATGACCTTCACCTAGACTTATGGTTGTTAGTCCTGGTCTAGTGCATGACACATGAAATAGAAAAACACAACTTTCACTCTTTTGTAATCAAGGGTGATCTAATTCAAGCTCCCTCTTGATCAGGGACCCATCAGAGCTTCCTCTTAGCTAGGGACTCTTCAATACATCATCAACTTCTTCTTCATGGGTCCTTCAGCTGCTTGATCAACTTCTCTCCTTGATGTCATGAAAGTTAGTTGAGCTTCTTTCTTGTAGGGAAACAATCATTGATCACTTTCCTCCTTAGTTTTGTCATGCCATTCCTTTATTCATGGAAAGTGGCCTTCTTGGTACATATCTAGAACCTTCTCCATCTGGCTACTTCTTTCTCTTCATGCTTCTTTTAGGAATTTCCATCCACCACATGAATGCTAGTTTTCCTTGCGCTTACAACTCTTGTTCCAGTAGCCCTGCATGAACTCATCCAGACATTATTCAAGAAATCAAGGCATAACAATAAATCAAATCATACCTTTTGAGATGGATTTCTATCATGACATCATTTCTGTCAGCATCCTGCATACATGTTGACTCATTTCCCAAATATATATATGTGTGTGTGTGTGTGTGTGTGTATTCAAGGGTCTCTATCTTTTCCAGACTTCCATCAGAGTCTTCGTATCTTTCCGGGAGATTTCCTAGTCAACTCTTCTTGGTCCTAGGATGTTGATTGTCTTTATCATGGTTACATATCTTATGATCTCTTCCTTCCTCACACATTCCATTCCCAAGGGTTTTATAATTAGAGGTATGTAATTGTATTCAACAATCTCATATTTTGTATGAGGACATATTATGTTCATTTCATCTAGTGTGACTTATGTCTTTTTGCATCCTTTTAGAGGAGGAGATCCTTTTCCTTCGATCATGCTTCTTAAGATAGAGTTATTGATCTGCAACCATACAACATGACATTATAAAACTTAAATACAAGTATACATACCTCATTTTACCTTTAGGTTGTCTAAGCTTCTTTCAGAAGCTTCCTTGATTGAAAGATCTTCAATCCCTTGAACTGCTCTTATGTCAACATATCATTATTCATGAACTCCACAAGTTGGAGTTACTATTGAAACACTTGCTTCATCCCTGGATTAGTGAATCTTCTAGTGAAGATTCCATCAGAGAATCTTGAGGATCTTAAAGATCCCTATCTAGTAGATGTTTCCCTTTTATTGCATGATGAGCCTTCTTTTAAGTGTTGGAGTTCTGCAAAGTTGTTGCCTACAACTTGCCTTCTTTCATAGAAACCCTAAGTTGATGACTGAGGTATCTTACTTATACTTGAGATTCTAGTCACCCTCATGATGATGTCACGAGATCTTGTTTCTAATATTTCCATGATGTCATATCATATCTATAATATATATTGTAGTCACATTCTATGCAGGATCTAGGAGCCCAAAAAGAGACTTATAGAGAGACTAATTCAATGAATTCTACTCCCTCTTACCATGGGCTTCCATCCTATCTGGTGACATGAATTTTCGCATAATGTTCATGGTTCCTCTACCAACTTTTCTAATGTCTACCTTTATGAATTCAAAGGAGACCTTGTTCAATGACTTCACTCATCTATGAGGACCATAACTATCATCCTTATTTTATGCAAGGACCTTGTCATGAGGATTATGACTATCCTCTAGCATTTCCATTCCCTTGCAAACTGAATTCATTAAACCAAGAATTGATTAAACATGAGAGATACTTACTTGGCATGTGAAGAGGAGATCTTCACCTTGATGCTTCCTTTGCTTGAGCTGCCCATCATGAACTGCTAGTATCCTTTTACCAAGACTTCTTTGGAGACCTTCTAGCACCATGACATTTTTGATCTTGTCATCACCGAAACTGCTTTATGATCTTGAGATCATCTTGATTCCTAATTCATCTTCTTGGTAATTTCGAATCCTTCTATATTTGAACACATTGTTGACATGCTCGTGATACTATCATCCCACAAGTGGACCTTATTACATTCATCATCAGCAAATTCATACTCTGATTCGAGCATTGAGCATCATGCTATGTTTATAGAAAAGATTCAAAATTGTGAAAAGTATATCATTGTGACATTGTACTTATGAGCATTGTACATACGAAGTATGTAGAGAGGCACTGTGATGTGAGCCTGAACTTGCCACCGAATAACATAGACAGAGATAGTAATTGGATTGTGTATAGAGAGACTATCTTATTACCGAGACTGTCTTCTTCAACAATATTTTGTTTGACTGAGATCATGGTAGTAAGGAACCCGAGACTTACTCTTGTAATTTAGCATCAAAACTGAGATTATAATTTATGCCAAGACCATGAGTGCTTTAGTGATCCTTTCCATCTATGCGAGACTATATACTCTATCCCCACCCAAGCTTCATCACTGTTGCATCCTTTATTGTCACATTTTTCCTGAGACCTTCACTGTTTCTTTGTTGAAATCATCTCTACACTTTGAGATCATGGATTTCATCCAAACCATGAAAATGTGTGTCACAATTGTACTGATATTTGTTATGACTATATTCAATTAGGATTGTGATGAGACAGAGTGTGTCTTTGTTCAATCATCAAATTTTGTAGAAATTTCTCTATAGATCAACTAGCTCTGATACCATGTAGAAATTCTCATTATAGATTAAAATGATTATGCAATGTACTAAAGCAAAATATTTAATCTAATTCTACAATCAAACTTGTGGAATCTTAATCGATTTGAGCAAGATCAACTAGAACACATATAACAGAGAAGAAGATTCAATCACACACGAAACACACAAGAATACTCTGGGGAAAGCCTTAGCTAAAAACCCTGCTATCTGTATTATCATACAAGCGGAAATATCTCAGGATTACACAAATCTTTAGCTCTCAAGCTATCCATCTCTCAGTACAATCCCTCACTGCTGCTCATAAATAGAATAGACAACACATATGCATTCCTTTAGTCCTCCAAGCATCCTATCTCCTTGCCCAGTTTCTCCTGGGTCGTCCAACTGCAACCTGTGTGATTCTCACCTCACACACAACACTGACCTCTGAAATAACTGCGCAATCTTGAAGGAGTTAATTCGTTCTGCATGGATGAGTTTCATTTATAGGAAAATTCCTCCAACTGATAGTACATTGTCCCTTCCTTTAATATCAACTGGATCTCTGTCTGAACTGACATGCATAAGTTATTTATGAGAGAATATTTAGTTATCTGGAGAACACTAGTTGCATGCATGCATGTAGTAACTGATTGAACTCACAATTAGTTCCACAAATTGTTTGGAACTAATATAACTGGACTTAACTCAGTTAACTGAGCTAGCTAATTACAACTAAAATACAACTCATCCTTATCTCCTTAATTAAGGGATAACTTACCCAATCAAAGGGATAATTGTTGCATGTCTTCACAACGACTTCATGTTTGATTTTCACCAACTAATTAACTCAAGATGAATTAATTAATTATTTTTCAAATAGCTAGTGAAACTAAATTCAAATTTTAATTCTCAATTTTGATTCAAGGACAAATCAAAATTGGAATATATCCTGAAATGCTATCTATAGCAATGCTATTTTTAGAATTTCTATTTTTGTCATTTCTTGATGCCATTTTCAATAGAGTTTTAGTATGTCCTGAAATGCTATTTATAGCAATGCTATTTTTAGCATTTTTATCTTTAGCATTTCTATTTTTATCATGTCTTGTTGCTATTTTCAACACTCCCTCTCAACAAGAAAGGAACTCAACTTGATCCCGATCCTAAACCTTTGGAATGTTCTGCGTGCAACATTTCTCTCAAGTGTTGTTGCTCCAGCAACTCAGAAACAAAAAAATTATCCAACTTGAATTAGAATGATGCCTTTGTCATCAAAGTCTCTGACTGCTATGGCCTCTGTTGACTGAAAAATTTGCACCTCTGTGCTTTTCAGTATCTAATTGCTCTAGCCTCTGTCACTTTGATCTTTGATTGCATCAATCACACTGATTCCTACTGCTGCATCCATGCTGCTACTTGTCCTATCTCCCAGCACTACATATGCATTGCACCTCCTCTCATCATGTTGCATCGTGCTGTCCAATATTGCACTGCAACTCAGTTACTGAGAAGCAAGTAACTGATCTCTCAAGTGACCTCCCTGTTGGGCTAAAAACACCCTTTGATGTTGAAGCTCCCTTTGCCACTCCATCCGCATTTGTCTCTACCCACTCAGCCAATCCTGCTACTCCTCGTCAGGGCTCCCATAGCAAGGTCTGATCAAAGAGGCTGGGTACCTCAAGGATCCTGCCTCTATTTCAGCCTTCTTGGGACTATCTCTTCACATCGCTTCACCTCATTGTTAAGCATGGGATCCCCCACAACATGTTTTTGGGACTTAAAGCTTGAGTTTTGGTCAATGTAATGTAAAGACTCCATGAAGTATGGGCGTGGAGCACAAAATTCTAGGATGAGTCATAGGGTTGTCCACCCTAAGAATTGAAAAATAATGTAAAGAGGTGTCGGCCTACCCATGGTCCGTAGACCATGGGATTGTATAAATAGAGCGAGGCTCTAAGTGTAAAGATAGTTTTTTGAAAAAGCAAGTAATAGATAGAAGCGAAGGCATGGTTAGAGGATAGAAGTGGATTTGAAGTGTATTGGGTCATAGTAGTAGGAAAATGCTCTACAACTGAGTGTGCAGAGGCCTAGTAGAGTCCATAGCTGAGCGCCTGGACCCCTGCAGCTTAGTGCGTAGGGTAGAGTTAGGTCTGTAATTAAACTGAACTTAAAAAGGGTTATTAATAAAGATAAGCTTGATTTGGAATATTATGCATCTATGGTTCTGTTTATCTTTATGCATTTATATTGTTTTTGATTATGTTCACTTACTTGAAAGTTGAATAAGTAATAAGAACATTGGGCCCGCACCAACTAAATCAAAGCACTAATATAATAGTGTCGTAAGGATCGAGATCTGGATAGTACTGTATTTGCGCCCCTTATAGAGGTACGTACAGGCTGCTGCATGGAGCAACACAAGCGTGCAAGTTCAGACTGTGAACCTCCAAGACCTTCATCAAGACATCCCTAGGGTGCCGAAACCTGGTTACAACACCCTACCATACTACTTTGGGTGAGACCTCAGTCAGCGATTCGTGGACTATTGCCGAAAGGGCTAGTATTATTGAGATTTGCTTGGCTAAATCACTTCTGAACCTGGGTCAGGCCCCACGTAGCCAAGAAATAGTTCCATTGCCAGGACAGAGATATGCCTAAGGGATGTCTAATGTCATGCCACTGGAACCCAACAAAGAAGGAAATTAAAGAGTGGTTGGACAAGAAGATTCACGAGTTCGCGATATAGGAAAATAGAACTTCGCAAGTATCTAAGAAAAAGTGGCTGGATCGCTACGTGTAAATGAAAATCCACGAGATTTTCTTTGCATCATTTCCTTCTGAACTGTATGAGTGGATCGCGAGGTTAGTCGACAACCAGGGAAGGTGTAGGCTCGACCAACCGATAGTGTGGACTCCAGAATTAGTACACAGACTAGAGGCATCAGAAGATAAGATCGCGTGAGCTGTGGACCATTGGCTCGACCATATAATAGGGGGATTTAGCACTGAGTTTGCGATAGACACGGCCGTGAGTTATAGTGAAGCAAAACGACGCTTCCTCAAAGGACCGTGAGGTAAGTATATTAAGTCTTTAAATACTTGGATTAAGATGCTATTGTGTGAAAAGAGGGTCATGTGAATACATTAATGTTTGGGACAACGCAGAGTGGAAAGATCTACAAAAGCAATCAAGAATTAGGAAACAGTTCCTTAATTTCACCTTTGTGAGAGAGCAAGGAAGAGCTCGCTAAGGTCTCTTCGAGAAGCACGATCAGTTTGATAAGGTAGCACATTCCATAGTTACCACCTCCACCCATACCACCACCTGCTTCACCTCCCCCACCTCCATCTCCACCCACTCCACTTCCACCACCTCCATAGTTTAGTATGGCGAGCGCAATAAAACTACCAGTATTCAGAGGGGCAGGGAATGAATATCCAGACCAATTCTGGTTTGTGATAAGAGTAGTATGGGAAGCACAAGGTGTCACAGATAACAACATTAAGAAGGATACATTGGTGAGTGCATTTCAAGATCGTGCATTGAAATGTTATATCAAGCACTCTAAAAACCACCCAAATGTAGGGATTGCAGAGATCCAGAATATGTTGAACAGATAATTTAGCAGGCCAAAATCAGAGACACAGTCAATCATCGGGTTTAAAGAGATCGAAATTCTTCTAGGAGAGACTCCCTGGGATTTGGACCAAAGGCTAAAGAGTATGATCCGTGAGGCCAATATGACGCTAACGAATGCATAGCATCACGCATGGTTTGTGGCATCTCTGACACTGCACTTAAGGATGGTGCTATCACAACAGAAACTTTCCACCCAGGCCGAAGCATTAGAGATGGTGATGAGGTTGCATGAGACCCCGATACAAGACCTTGGGTTGGGAGTTCAAAAAATCCTTGTGCAACTACAAAATCTATGCCTGGAAATTCAAAGTTTGAAGTAGGATAGAGCATCGCGCCTAGAGGCGTGTGAGGAAGTATGGTGAATAAAATGCAAAGGCTAGGGCCATGACAAGGATCATTGTCCAATGTTTGCAAACTACTTGGTAGGAGGGGGGCCAATGCCATTGAGACTAGAGGCATAGGCAGGGCCGAGTGTGGCACCCACATTATGGTGTGTGATCTGTCAAATAGGAGGAAAACACACAATGGATAATTGTCATTTATTGCAGAAGTATACATAGACTCCCCAGCAGTTGTTTTGTAATTTCTGCAGGTTAGTAGGCCACAACGAGTTCACTTGTCACAGCTATGAGTTAATGATGGATTGTACCCCAGCCTATAGGATGCAGACAGAAATGCGAGCCCTCGACCTAGCTACGGGGATGGCACACATTGTATTTCAGGGGTGAGGTTGAGGACGAGGAGGAATAGGACCAGGAAGGGGCTGTAGACAGTTAATTTGTTACAATTGTGGAGGACCAGGTCACTATGCCTGTGATTGTACCAGCCCAACAAGGATATCTTGTTCGTACTGTGTTTAGTTTGATCATGAAACAATAGATTTCCCTACGCTGATCACACAGATGTGTGAAAAAGGGGTATTCCAGCCTCCTCCGACTCAGAATATACAAATGATGAGGTCTGAACCGCGTGAAGAAGACCCGTATGTGAACATGATGCTCAGAAGCAGTGTGACCACCGGGGAGGATAAGGGGAAGAAACCCGAGGAAGATGCATGGGTTTGCAAGGCTCTTGCAAAGGAACCTGAGTTTGACTTAGATCGAGCAAAGGAGACATTCATGGAAGCTAAGAAGAGCTTCGCATAGGCCTCCACTTTAGGTAGTAAGGATCAACCAGAGCTAGGAATGGATCCTTCAATGCTTACTACCTTTCTAGAGACATGAATGAAACTACTGCATGACAACAAGGTAGTTAAGGGACTATAGGAGCTGATCACCAGGTGTGTGGGGTCAGGATAACCGCATGTAGTCTGGAAATTGGGAAAGAATGCATTGCGCAATAGGGGGGAAATGACATTGACTGTGCAAATTGGTGAGTATGAAATGGATTAGGTAATCCTAGATCTGGGTTTGAACGCGAATGTGTTACTGAAACAAACATGGGAATGCATGGGAAGGCCCATGTTACAGTGGTCCCCTATTCAATTATGAATGGTGAACTAATAGAAGATTTTGCCCATGGGGAGGTTGCAAGGGGTAACAGTTAATATTGAAGGCGCGAGCACGCAGATGGATTTTGAAGTGATAGAGATTTTTGATGATTGTAATCCCTATCCCATGCTATTAGGGATAGACTAAGCCACTGATATGAACAGAGTCATCAATATAAAGAAGCACAAAATGATCTTCGAGAAAAAGTCACTACGCATAGTAGTCCCACTGGACCCAGCTGAAGGAGTGCGCTACACTAAACCAGTGTGCGATGATGAGCTAGATTGTATTTACAAGATAACTACATGAGACTATGATTGGGTGAATTCGACCGTAGATGGGAGAATCTCGTGGGAGTGCAAAAGTTCCTGCACTTCGGATTCAGATTAAGAATTAGAACGATGGTAGAATCAGTTGCACGAATTAACAATGTTGAACTGCAACATGATGGTTAGATCACTGTGTTGCATGACAACAGAGGCAAGAGAGCTGCCAACATATGATGGATTGACAACGGTGGATGAATTCTTGAACAAATTTGAAAGCGCAGTATTGGAATAGCAGTGGTTCGATGCATTGAAATGGGCACTGCACGCAACACCAGAACGATGGTGGGGTACACATCAAGGAAATTTTGAGGACTGGCGTGGGTATAGAAGGATGATGTGCCTGTGGTTTGGAAGCCCCCAACTTCGAACGAGAGTCGAGAAGCCATGACAAAACAGTTTATGCGCCCATCTATGTCGATGGGTATAGACATGTGCTGTGCAGTTCACACAAACACACCCGAAACTAAGGATCGAAAATTGGAACAGGACGAAACAAAAGGAAAAGCGATGCACACCACAAATGTTCCACATAGAAGCATTCAAGAAGGTATGCTGAATCCTGAACAGGGTCCACCAAGCAAGCCAAACTGATTGGCACCTGCGTGTACCAGTAGTCCGATGGGCCTATAGGGCCATGTACAAAAACCTGAGTGCGAAGACAATCTTGAAGTTGACGAGTAGAGTCGAGACCATAGTTTTGGAGGAAAGGAATCCTCACGCAATAGCTCTCACAGTTGGGACAGTACGCGAGGACCAGGATGAAGGAGTTATGCAGCCGTGCGAGGACAAACATATGCAGATTCAAAAAGCCATTCGGCAAGGGAACCCTAAGCTTCATCAACTTGAAGAAGATTGAGTAAGACTGAGGTAGAAAAGCATGTTAATGGATGCAGAGATCAACAAACTGGAAACTAAAATCGTGCAAGAATGTCACGTCGATAAAATGACAAGGAAAGATATGGGAAGCCATACCACTGCATTAGAAGATTGTCGCCAAGTATTTGTGACTCTGCTACCATGGCTGTGACGCACCTTACCAAATAAAGTAACCAAGGGAGCACACCGCGTAAGGAGGAATGCGCGACGATGACTATCGCGAGGGTAATTGAGTAGTGCCCGCAGACTAGGTTGGAAGGTGAATTAAAGCCTCGCACAGGTTGTGTGACCACCTGACTATTCGTAGGGAGCACAACCTTAGCACTCCAAGCAGTTGAAAGAGAGCGTGGGACTATAAAGGAGTCTATAGGGGAGCAGTGTGACAAGGAGGTTGCACACAGGATCTGTATGCCATAAGGTTTGTGCCTGTGCATATGGGGCTGCGCTGTTGCGTGGGTAGGCTGGGAAGTGACCATTGGTGTCACTATTCATGACAAGATGTCCAATTTAAGGCAATGAGGAGTGGGTGGCAGGCAATTAAGACATGAATTCAGAACTAGATTTGGGACGATCTGCCACCAATCTCACATAATGAGTCGAATGAGGGGGGAACAGTTGAATTTGAATTCCAAAAGGCCTATAAATCATTGGTGGTTATCCACCGAACAACCCTTAGCATTTTGAGAATTCAGTTGTTGCGCTACCAATTGGGTATGGACCTTACAAATTTGGAGGCTTTGAGAGCAAGTTCAGTGTTTGAGACATTGTCGAAGGAGATGTGGGAGTTCCTGAATAGAATGATGTCGACAATCGAGGGAGCTGGATAGAGTCCTACACTGCCAGTGGGGGATGCACTAGAAATTCCTAAATCACCTCGGACGTCGAGGCCCAAAAAGGATCCACAGGTAGCAGGACCAGTCCGTATGTCTCTCCAAAATCCACGATTTGGTAAAATTTTTATGGAAGACAAGGGAAAGACTGTTAATCTTGAGATAGATGACGATGAGGAGGATCTCTAGGTGTTTGTAGAAGAGATCAAGGCAAATGAAGAAATGGAGGAAGACATTCAGCCAGTGCGCATTGCAACAAAACTGCCCAAGTATGTCCCTCCGTGGAAAGGGAGAGTAAAAGTACCCAAAGATTTGGATGCCATTAAGAGTGCACTCCAAACCCCGCTCCTCCCAGAGGGAATTCTGTTTGAAGGATCGGTTCTGGGGTGCGTGCCCATGATGAAATTTGAAGATTGGGACCTCGCGGATAGTGAAAAGTTCTAACATTTGGAGACTAGCCAACTCATGAAACAGAGCAAAGAGGGGTCAGCTACAATGCTAGAGCCACGGAAATGGCTGCGCGGTGTGGAGGAGGCCAGGCTACTCCACCTACTATGGATTCCACACTTTCACCAGGCACCAATCATGATCTTTGTCATCAGGAAACTGCTTTGCCTGGTGCACGATGGGTACTTGTGGCTGGAGGAGCCTATTCCTATCATGGCAGAGCTTATTCACAGGATTTCTCAGCTTCCTTGTACGGGAAGGGACCCCGCAGAAATAGCTGGCAAAAGTGGAGATTTAGCGCTCACAGAGGCCATGAAGAAGAAATACAAGTTGGAAAAGAAGCAGAGAGGCTACATAATTAATAACATTCAAGACAAAGGGGTGCGCGTAGCCACCAAGTTGCTGGCCACGAAGGTGATGAGAAAATGCGCGGCAATGAGGTACCAGTGATGGTCGTCACGCAGGCTGAACAATGCGCAGAGGGAGTATAGTTCAACTAGGTGTAGTTCCTTTGCGAAGATTTTCTGATGAACTACAAGGAGGCCCAGGATCAGGGTAAGACTTTCCACTACGTGTGGTTGCTCTTATCCATCTTTTTTATTATAGGGGAATTTCCTGAGGATAGTCAGTTTCCTCCTCTTGAATAGGACTTGCTAGAGGCGGAAAAATACGCGTCACTTTGGGCAACAAAGGATGCCACGCAAATCCGCGAGACCAAGATCTTCTGGATACTCATGGAGACAAGCGTCCAGATGTGGATCAACCAAAGGCCGCGCCTATCGCCCGCGCTATACAATAGTCTGCGGAGCTTTGCATACTTTAAGGCGAATATGCACAATGTGTATATCAAGGTGCGGAAGGATTCGGAGCAGAACTAGACCAAACTGCCTTTCATTGCGATTGATGACATTGTTTTTGCTATGCTCGACTCATGGCCACCTGAGTGGCATGCCCTAGATCTGGCAGTGTGTGATGAGATAACAATATAAAAATAGAAGGATGCCGCCAAGCTACTGGCGTAGTAGAAGCACAACGAGCAGTTCGTCGAGGAGGTAAGGGTTTTTCATGATGTAGCGAACGCCGCCGCAGAATAGACCAAGGCCACTGAAAAAGAAGTAGCACCACCAGCCACCAGGGCCACCACAACACAGGAGGAAAGAGGACCGGACCTGACCACAAGACAGGGGATAAACAATGCGATGCAAGGGGCAGACCCAAGCATGACACATGCACAACTAAAGACAGGGCCATGGAAGAATACCAAGGCTTCCAAACTGGATGGTGAACCTATTACACTGACAGAGGGTGACCTATACGACATCGGTGACATAGTTCGTGAGGTCACTAGGGAAGCGCTCTAGGATGTAATGATGGAGCAGCAGAATGTGTTGGGGGCCCTCAGGGTGCAACTACAGGAACTTCAGGTGCGGGCCCCATAAGAAGGAACGATAGCCACCTACGGTGCTGCGGGTACATCGGCGAAAGAGAAGTTGTTGCTGACCAAAATGGCTAACACCGTCGTGCTGTTGGAAGGAGCACTGACAACGAACAGCATGGAGGATAGAGCTGCGGTGGGCCGGATCAAGGGACTTGGCCTAAACTTGGCTTCCCTTCTGCAGGATATATTATACCAGCTGCAGGACGAAGCGACAATAGAACTCCATGCTAGGGAAGGACGCGCAGTGCAAATGCTTAGTGAATAGTGAATCAACTTCAAGTAGCTTATCATACAACGTGATGAAGCACTGGCGTAGAATCAACAGCTAGAGTAGATAGTATAGGAAGCATGTTGTCGCGCCCCAAACCTAGAAATTGCGACAGACCTACCAATCGGAGTGCAAATTCACAAATTGGTTAATGGATTTCGCAAGGCAACGGAAGAAGTAACGAGGATCCAGTTGGACCTCAACCTTCAAATTGTTGAACTGTGATTAAAGGCACCGCCATCCACACCCAAGAAGTTTAGGAAAAACGTGCTAGCGCTATCTAAAAGGGGCTGGAGGAAATAGGATAGGCAGTGCAGACCTGTACAACTATGTTGGAAGAATCCTTCGTGGCCCTCACTTCCTTACAGGAGGACTGCACCATACATCACTTGGAAACAGAGGTACGGGAGCTTCAAATGCAATATGATAGTGTGTGCAGGATGGCACAGACACTGGTCCTGACCTAGTGGCTCGTGAAGCTATAGGAGGCGAAGTCATTGAAGGAACAAGTGGATGTCACGTGCCAAAAAAAGGCAGTACTTAAAGCACACATCCAGCCTTGGATTGATGAGGCTTTCCTCATCACTGCCAACATGAAAGGAAAACTCACACAGATGAAAGTGATGCATGCTTTAAGATAGGGATTTGACCCTGACAGTGAGCATTCAGTCGAGAGAGTAGAGCAGATCCAACAGACAACAAAGCAATGCGCTACAGACCTTCATGCAACCCAGACATAGTTGGAAGGGCTCTGTGCCAAGATCGTCGCACAGTGACTCGAGACGAGTCACAATGATTGTGTTGGGGGCCTGTTGGGCATGGAATCCCCCACAACATGTTTTTGGGGCTTAAAGACCGAGTTTTGGTCAATGTAATGTAAAGACTCCGTGAAGTACAGGTGTGGAGCGTGAAAGCCTAGGATGAGTCATAGGGTTGTTTGCCCTAAGAATTGAAAAATAATGAAAAGTGGTGTTGGCCTCCCCATGGCCCATGGACCATGGGATTTTATAAATAGAGCGAGGCTCTAAGTGGAAAGATAGTTTTTGGAAAAATCAAGTAATAGATAGATGCGAAGGCATGGTTAGAGGATAGAAGTGGATCTGAAGTGTATTGGGTTGTAGTAGTAGGAAGAGGCTTTGTAGCTGAGTGCACAGAGGCCTAGTAGAGTCCGCAACTAAGTGCATAAAGCCCTGCAACTGAGTGCGCAGGGCGGAGTCAGGTCTCAATTGAACTGAACTTGAAAAGGGTTATTAATAAATGTAAGTTTGATTTGGAATATTATGCATCTATGGTTCCATTTATCCTTATGCATTGATATTTTTTTTGATTACGCACACTTACTTGAAAGTTGAATAAGTAATAAGAACATTGGGCCCACTTAGACTAAGTTCTGGATAGTACTATATTCGTGCTCCTTATAGAGGTATGCATAGGCTGCTATGTAGAGCAGCGCAAGCATGCAGGTTCAGACTGTGAACCTCCAGGACTTTCATCAAGACATCCCTAGGGTGCGGAAACCTGATTCCAGCACCCTCCCTACTACTTCGGGTGAGACCTTAGTTCACGCTCCACGGACTATTTCCGAAAGGGCCAGAAGTACTGGGATTTTCTTGGCTAAATCACTTTTGAACCTGGGTTAGGCCCCATGTAGCCAACACTCACACCTAGAAGTATGGATGCATGTGATCCCTCTGCCCACTTGGCTCGAATTTTCCCCCTACTGGAGGTCTCTGCATGAGTGGATGCCTCCACTTGGTATCCTCTCGGCTTCTCCAGTTGTGGCTGCTCCACAACCTCCTAAAGTTGCTTCACCAATTGTGGCTCCTCCACAGTTTTCTGAGACTTCTTCAGGCGCTGCATGTTGAGAGGTAATGTACTCTCCCTCTCAACCACCAAGTCTCCAACATTAGCCTTGCTCCTCAAGGCCTTGCATGCATCTTGAACCTTAAGAGAATATAGGTTCTTGACTTGAGAACTGATCTACTTCACTTGTCTCATGGTGATGTGTCTAAGGAAAACCTTTCCCTTACTGAAGACAACATCGTAGCCTTTGTCCTCCAACATCGCGATCGATACCAATTTCTTCTTCAATCCAAGCACACACTTCACATGTTTCAAGGTAATGAGAGCTCCATGCTCCCTCTGAAAAGCAACCGTGCTCACTCCTGAAACACTATACTTTTTATCATTACCCATATCTATGCGCATCTGGAGGTCTTTCTCCTCCAAGGTACTGAACAAACTCTTATCGCCAGTCATGTGGAATGAGGCTCCACTGTCAAGAAACCAACCACAACCCATCATCGATGAAACCATGCATGCGATGAGGGTAAAATCCAATTCGAACTGAGAGGCCAATGCCTCAACTTCAAATCCTTCTGAGGATCCCTTCTTAGACTTCTTCAATGGAAAATTAGATGCATAATGGCCCACCTCATGAAAATTAAAGCATCTCACTTTAGATTGTCAATCTTCTTCCCACCATGGGAAGAACTCGATTTTGAATGAGAATCCTTCTCCTTCCCTTTCCTTGCCTTACTGGCCAAGGCTAGATTTTCTTCATCCTCCTTGGATGAAGAACCATCTCTGGTGCTCCTCCTGATCTCCACCTGTATCAGACTCGACCACAGTCATTCCCATTCCAACAATTTCTCTCTTCCATTCACTGAGTCCTAGTAGCTATGCCAGCTCTTAGGAAGACTGAGGAGAGCAAGACTCACCATGTCATCATCGGTTGTCATGATTCCTACACTTCCAAGCTCATCTTTGTAGGTGGTCAGCTTGTTCAGATATGTAGATATCGTGTCGCCGTTTTCACACTTGCTTTTCTGAAGCTTGTCTTTCAACACCAACTTCCTCTGGTCATTGCTATTCTGATATAGATCCTTCAATGTCTTCCACATTGAAAATGGAGTCTCCTTCCC
Source organism: Pinus tabuliformis (assembly GCA_031772625.1). NCBI lineage: Eukaryota > Viridiplantae > Streptophyta > Pinopsida > Pinales > Pinaceae > Pinus > Pinus tabuliformis. The sequence goes on from CM062817.1 coordinate 739,439,754, forward strand.
ATGGAGACTCGAGACAATATGTTCTCGAACTCCCTCCAGAAGAATCTTCCTCCCTCTCACCACACATTTCTTCCATTCGGCCAATTGTTGGGCATTAGCTGCGGCTGGCTTAGAGACTTCTTGATTAATGAAGTCCTTCAAACCATTTTCCTCTAATACCGCTTCCATGCGATCCTTCCAGGCTATATAATTCAAGTTTCCATCCAGGGCATACTCGAGTCTCAAGCCATTGAACGCCATTGGTGAACTTTGAGATGTGATAAGAAATAGATTGTGTACCTACAATCAAGAACTTAAAACCTCGAACTTCTCCCTTCTTTGTATACTGTTCTCCACTTTGATCACCTTTGCTCTGATACCATGTAGAAATTTCTCTATAGATGAGCTAGCTCTAATACCATGTAGAAATTCTCACTGTAGATTAAACTGATTATGCAATGTACTAAAGCAAAATACTTAATCTACTTCTACAATCAAACTTGTGGAAGCTTAATCGATTTGAGCAAGATCAACTAGAACACATATAACAGAGAAGAAGATTCAATCACACATGAAACACAGAAGAATACTCTAGGGAAAGCCTCAGCTAAAAACCCTGCTATCTGTATTATCATACAAGTGGAAATATCTCAGGATTACACAAAGCTTTAGCTCTCAAGCTATCCAGCTGTCAGTACAATCACTCACTGCTACTCATAGATGGAATAGACAACACATATGCCTTCCTTTAGTTCTCCAAGCCTCCTATTTCCTTGCGTAGTTTCTCCTGGGTCCTCCAACTGCAACCTAAGCGATTCTCACCTCATACACAACACTAACCTCTGAAACAACTACGCAATCCTGAAGGAGTTAATTCCTTTTGCATGGATGCGTTTCCTTTATAGTAAAATTCCTCCAACTAATAGTACATTGTCCCTTCCATTAATCGCAACTAGGTCTCTATCTGAACTGACATGCATAAGTTATTTATGAGAGAATATTTAGTTATCTAGAGAACACTAGTTGCATGCATGCATGCAATAACTGATTGAACTCACAATTAGTTCCACAAACTGTTTGAAACTAATCTAACTGGACTTAACTCAGTTAAGTGAGCTAACTAATTACAACACAAATACAACTCATCCTTATCTCTTTAATTAAGGGATAACTTCCTCAATCAAAGGGATAACTATTGCATGTCTTCACAAAGACTTCATGTTTGATTTTCACCAACTAATTAACTCAAGATGAATTAATTAATTATTTTTCAAACAACTAGTGAGACTAAATTTGAATTTGAATTCTCAATTTCGATTCAAGGACAAATCAAAATTGGAATATAGCCTGAAATTATATCTATAGAAATGCTATTTTTAGCATTTCTATTTTTATCATTTCTTGATGCCATTTTCAACAGAGTTGGAGTATATCCTGAAATGCTATTTATAGCAATACTATTTTTAGCATTTCTATTTTTATCATTTCTTGTTGCTATTTTCAACAAATTTCCCTTATTACAGTTATCCAAAACCTTGACAGAGATGTGTTGCGTTTGTATCCTTCCATTACAGGTACGCTGAGACTATGTTGAGAGATTATTGAAACAAAGATACTAAGATAGTGTATTTCTCTCCTTCGAGCATGTTGAGATGGTATTACAGTGACTGTGTTGAATAATATAGTCATGAGGGGACCAAGACAAGAATGCCGAGATAATGTTTGCATACATATGTTGATACAAAGTGTGTCCTCCTTCACCTTAACTGAGATTTCTATTGACTTGTCTTACTATTGTTGGTTGAAGACTAGTCTTTTAAGTGTCTCTTTTATCCCCTTCCTTAGACTGCAACCATAGCTCTGATACCATGTTGAATAATCTTGGGGCACGAGGTTAATGAGATTATTCTTTTACATGATAACTATTAATGTTTAACTTGTTAGCATATTCTTTAACATTAGTGTTTTTTCTTTAGATCATTAAATAGCTACAACAACACAAGATGTTGGCATTTTGCCAGGGCAAAAACCTCTCCCTTTTGGAGAAGAAACCCCACACACAATTATTCTTATAGAGATTCCAATTGACAAACACTAAGACCATGACCCTTGAATGATTGAGCCACTCCAAAACCAAGACACCAATCCTCTTCTTCATATTGCTGAGATCGTCATCATCACTACACCTTTTCCAAGATCATCACTATGTCTACACCACCGAGATCTTGATTGTTGTTACATCTCAAGACAGAGTATCGCTGTAGGATTACTTAGATCCTTTTCATAAAAATGATCGCCATGATCCCTCTTCTTCCTTTTCATTGAGACTATGACTGTGCTTTTCTTCCATTGATATCATATAGATCAATGTGACAAAATTCTCATCTCTGTGTAATTGCTACCATACATGATGACCATCTAAGAAACACGTGATTACTTTACTTACTCAAAATTCTAAGTTACTGTGCGACCTGAAAAGCTTCAGGTATCTTTCTTAACTATGTTTTCATCCAAAACCTTAGGGGTATGTCGAAATCACTATAATATGAGGAGGCTGAGATACTTCACTATATTTTTCATCAAACCAACATAGGTGTCTTCCTCCTCTAACTCATATCCATACGAAACATTGCCCTATATCAGACTTCTGAAATTCCTATACCCAAACGAATTTCTTCAGAGAGAAGATTGAGGTTTTGTTCATATTATTTGCGATGACCCTAGGTGGGTATATATAGTGGTCATGCCTCTATAATGAGCCGACATAACTAAGTGATCCATTGTGTCTCTTTTGATATTCGACATGACTTCAATTTTAAATTATTTTGTTGGCCAATGTGACAGAATTTTTCATTGTTTTACTTGCCTGTCTTCAAGAGGATTGTGCTGGTCTTGGAGGGTTGTTCTAGACACTAGGTAGCATCATAAAAATTTACAAATATGCTCAAAAATATCTCTTTAACATGATTTTGACTCTTCGGCTTTCCTAGACCTATGGAATGAGCAACAAACTCATTAATATAATTTACAAAAATAATTATTTCTTTCTTGAAAAGTACAAAGATCAAAATTAGTTTGACAAATATTGAACCTAGTTACACTTTTCTTCAACATGGGTAGCATGTAGTCTCCACCACCTCTGCCCAGAATACCTATCCTAACCCGACGTCACTGAGCATGCCTCTTGCCTTTTCCATGAACGTCGTGTTCATTCTTTTTTCAACTCCATTTTGTTGAGGTGTGTATGGAGTAGTCTTCTGTCATGTTATACCACAATTATTACAAAAATCTTCAAATTCCTTCTTGCAAAACTCTCCACCATTATTTGTCCTCAACAATTTTATCCTTTTATCTGTTTTCTTTTACATCAGAGCCTTAAATTATTTAAACTTGTCAAAGACTTCAGATTTCTTCTTGAGGAAATATATTTATGTATTCCTTGAGAATTCATCTATAAATGATACATAGTACACAAAATTACCAAACGATGGAACTGACTCAAGTCCAAACACATCACTGTGCACAAGCTCTATTATCCCTTTCACCCTCTTAGCATTAGAGGGGAAACTCACCCGATTTTTCTTCCCATATACACAATGTTCACAGAAATCAAAATCTAGAGAGAAATTAGACATACCATATACCATACCATTACCATTAATTATTTGAAGGCCCTTCTCTCCAATATGTCCAAGCCTTTGATGCCATAACATGGCCTTTTCTCCAAAGACCACTAGATTTTCTGCTCCACTTTCAGGAACCACAGAACTGTTGCACCCATCAATAACAATGCTACCCATCAGAATTAGGGGATTTTTGAGGTCTAAAATGGGCCTCCTAAGGAAATTATAAAATAATAGTGGAAATAATAAAATAAGATTAGAATACATCATCAAATTTTAGAGGGAAAAAAGACAACTATTTTTTCAACTCGTATTTTCAACTTCTCTCCATACGGGTTTTCTAAAATTTCATGTGGAAACACTCATTGGATGTAGAATTTGATTCCTAATTCAAGGAGTACCCATGTTGCATACTTTCGATGGACCCTGCTACACAAAAAATGAGAAATACATGAAAAACGTGATTGCAATCACGGATTTTCCATGTATTTCTCATTTTTCATGTAGTAGGGTCCATAAAAAGTATGCAACATGCGTACTCCTTAGATGAGGAATTAATTTTTGCATCCAATGAGTATTCCCGCTTGAAATTTGAGAAAAAAAAATAGGGAGATAAGTTTAAAATACGAGTTGAAAAAGTAGTTTTATTATTTTATTCTTTTTTAATCACTGTACTTTTTTACTCTGAAAATGATGAATCATCCCACATGGTTAACGTCATCATCTTGAATATATTGGTTCTTATAAAGTTTATTTTGGTTGTACATTTTTCTTGGGAGGCCAATTTTAGACCTCAAAAATCCCCTAATGCTTGGACATAGTTCCAATCCTAACTCCCCGCATCAACACCAATTTTCCCCAAACCATCTTGTGGGTGTCTTTCTCAAACACTGTTTTTACACCTACATCATCCATCTTGCTTACAAAAATCATATTTCTAGACAATGTAGGAATATGCAGAACACTAGGAAGTGTTCTAATCCTTCCACCTTGCAACTTTAGCTTGAATTTTACGCATCCGACAATTCTAGCCTTCTTGTCATCCCCTAAGAAGACATCACCACCATCATATTTCTCATACTGGAAGAACCACTCCATGTAGGGACTGAAGTTAAAGGATGCACGTGAGTCAATCAACCATGCCTAATGATCTACATGTGTACTTGAAGAAGAAGCCAAGTATGCATCCCCACCTTCATTTGAGGTGGCTTTCACCTCTGTTATGGGAATAAGTACCCTAGGGCTTTGAGTTGGAACCCCAACAGAGCAAGAGAAAACTATAGTAAGAAACACTCATACAACTTAGGAAACATGCTTATATAAACAAACTATGTGATAGCGACCATACCTGGATGTCCTTTGTTTGGGTAGTTCCAGCAGGGTTCACACTCTACAACTCCTGATGATCTTCAGATCTACAAAATCAACCAATTCGAACATACATAGCAGCATATAAATAAAGCATTTTAATGAAACTGACTTTATATCAATCAAATGATTAGTTATACATCAAAATAACATTCATAGATGAATTACAACAGTATCTGATGCATAAACAAAGTTAATCTCAGGAACAAGACAACGTTTCTTTTTATTGTAGAAAGCTATAACTAACATGGAGAGAATTCACTTGAGTCTTGTTCTTCCGGCTCCAAGTGAAACCGTACCCTAGATCTGTCCAGTCCCAGTCTTCAACAACCTCCTTCCATAACCAATACCATGATATCTCAAGCAGGTGAGAGAATATCAACACTCAAGGGAACAAGGGTTTCCTAAAACTTGGGGAAGTGCTTGAAGCACAGGGATACTTCAGACTCATTCAGGGGCAATCTCAGTATAATAATTCTATCTCTTCTCCTCCTTAAGGCCTTCCCATAGAAGTCTATCTATACTTCTCTCGAATATTTTTTAGTTGGGAAACAGTTGGGCCAAGGGCACTAGGAGGTAATCAACAGGTAAAACCCGTGAACTCCACCCATAGTTAAGGAAATTTTATTTTTTTAAGTGTTTTAACAAATATACGTGGGTTGGGTATTGACTAACTCACGTGTACATGCTTTTATCTCAGGGAAAAGTAGTGTATAGGGAATAAAACTCTATTTTTAAAATATTTGGACCAAGTCTGGAAGGAGGGGTTTCCCTAGGCCATAAACCAAGCATCAAAAATACCGAGGGTGGTAAATGGAGCTATAACATATTCTGCCTAATATATGAGGTCAGAAAGGGTACATGATGGCTGAAATGTATTAGGTATATGGAAAGGAAACCTATCGAGACTGAGAAGGACTTCACCAGAATTCAGCCTGCCAAGCCATCAACAAGAGATCAGAAAGAAATTGTTGTCTGAGGTGGGCATACCCATGCTCAGAGAAAGTAAAGCATGTCTGCTTATCAAGTACAAGTGGATCCACTATGTATACAAGTATAAAGAACTGAAATTACATAATGGATCATTTGATTGTGATCGAAAAAGTACATGTTTGAATATCACATATAAGAGGATGATCAATGAAGCTGAAAGATGACACTGATCACTGATGTCAAAAACTGATCCCAATAGTACCAAATGAATATGATGGACTAAAATGATACTACATTGCAGCTCAGATGCCAACATATAAGATGTTGTTGTGAAGGACTGCAACATATAGGGTGGATGGTGTCAACTAGCAGTAACAGGAGCAACTGACAAGTGAACCAAAACATGTTGATGCAACCCGAGGTGTTCACCGACCGCTGTGGTACATTTCTACACAATGGGAATAAATGATCTGAAGTCAACCATGTGAAAAATCGTTTGATCATCGTTCATTGACGTATACTGTTAACAAATGCGAGACTACTCATTGATAATGATAATGAGAGTCAAGGTACCTAGTACAATCTAACAAGTGTGAATGAAAGAGCTGAAGTCAAACACCTGGAAGAATCTATCAAGCAGGGGACAATGATGGTTTCCCACTTTTGATAGTGAAGGAATCTGCCACTGATGACTGCAAACCCCAAGGTACTACCAAATGGACTCTAGATCTTTGTCCCAGAGCAATAAGCCATAGTCGATAGGAAAATATCCGCTAGAAGGAAGGCATTAAGGCACCCTTCATCAATCTAGTGTGAGTGTAACCCATAGGCTAATAATGTGGAAGAAATCGGACGGAAAATATGTAGTGACCCAATCGAAGCACATTTCTGGAGTACACAAGATGTAGCTAGCGCATGATTGAAACCCATTGAACCAACCAATAATGAAAGCTGACACAGAGGTGAGGAATCCACCAATAGGGTCAAATGGAAACCAAGGCACTACATGAATCCGAATGTGTGATAATGAAAGCTAATGTCGAACATAAGGGAAACCACTCAGTCAAAGACCCATGATACTGGTTGATGCTGAGCACAAGGTGACCTATCAATAATGAAAATACGGCCAGGGTGCAGCTCTAGGCCTACCCTCATAGCAATATGTCGTCGTCGATAAGGATAAGACTCACCAGCAAGAAGTCAATGGAGACCTTCTCAAACCGGCACGAGCAAAGGACCAATATAACTGATGTGATGACAAACATGATACTGAAAACCAGGGATGGCCGACTGAAAAATAGGTCAAGAGACACCGCAAAGAGGCTGACTTAGGCTTAATTCCCTTGAACAAAAGCACGACTCAATGATGACTATATGGCAGCATACGATAACTCTGTATAAGTTTGTCATGCAGGAGGCACGAGCGAACTCTCCATATGATTGGAAGAGATAACCAATAAGAGGAGAACTGACTCAGTAACAAGGTTAAGGCGTACCTAAGTCAAACTAAATCCCGCCCAAAATGGAGGAGAGACTTTATTTTGAGTGCTTTGTTCAAGGGAAACACGACTGACTCTAGCTGCCAACAATATATGGAAATGTTGTCCTGTTCCCGCTCTTTTTGGAATATATAATTTTTTTGTCTTTTTCTTTAAGCTGGAAAAAGAATAAAATAATGCTATAGTACAGTTAAAAGAATGAGTGTCAGAGAAATAGATGATCTAGTTCCTGGGATGGGAACAATCCTATGATCAATGCAGGGAGGTGAAACTAGCCAAGGACACTCAAAGGGATGTTCCTTCCACGGGTCAAAGGATGTGTCAAGTTGCAGAAGCTAAGTGATTGCATGGTTGATTTTGCAGAAGACATGGTCAAATAAGTGGCTTAAACATGAGTCCAAGTGAAGTCGGCTCAAGGCCAAAAGGTGCAAATAGTCAAAATGCAATGCAACAGTACAACTCAACACAAAGGAGCCTCTAGGGTATAAGGCTAGAAATAAGTGTATAATTAAGGAGAATGTGTCTTCAACGCACAAGTCATGGCAAGACTAAAGAGGACTCCCGAGCCTACTCAGTATAAAAGCATGGGAAACCAATGTCAATGATGTTCTAACTAAGATGCCCATATAAAGGATGGAGCTACCATCGCATCATGATTTAAAAATTGGTGAGTGAACATGGTTTTCTAACCAATACACGATGGGGTTGACGCTATGGAAAATGTATCGCTGAATAGAGGCTAATATGCAAGATGCAGTGGAAAAAATGGTTATCCCTAACCTATATGCCAGTGAGTGAATGATACCTGCCATGATGGGTCAGTGTTCATGGGACTAAAATAAGATCTTGAAGAAGTGTCCAAAATATCCTGAAACAATAACCCATTCTTGACAATCCAAGCCCACAAGTCAAAACATTCATGAGATAAAAAATCAAGTTTTTAGAAAAAAATTTGAAATTTCAAAGCTATATATTGACTTTTGGACTCACAAATTTTTCATTTCTATTTGGAAAAAGGTTGTGGATAAAAAAAGGGAGCAAACTTGTCTCTGAAGAATTGGACCTTTCAAATCACGCCAACGTTACCAAGTAACCCTCAAATCATGCTTGCAATGTTTTGTGATAGTTTTTAGAAGTTTTTATTAAGATTTGACCGTGGGAATTCATGCCAAAAAATCCAACTCTGCGTACACGCAGGTTGGCTGTGATCAACCCGCGTATACGATGGCCCTACACACGACTGTGTGTAAAGGGAACCTGCGTGTACGCGAGTTGAAGTTCAAACATAAAATCTAATGGTTGAAACTCATTTTTTCAGGATGACCATCACATGGAGAGAGAGAGAGCATACCACAATTGAAAATGAGGTAATGAACGACCAAAATGCACTAGATGCATTGAGAGGGTGCAACTTGTTGAAATTATTCAAAATGTCGAACGTGAAAACCAACACATGCCTGATCGAATTACTGATCCACTATTGGAGTGTAGAGGATGATGCCTTCATGATAGATCAGATGCCTCTCAGGATTGAGGTGGAAGACATCTACTTTATTACAGGTCTCTATTGAAGAGGGGAGGTTGTGCATTTGACCGACAGGATAAGGAGTAGTCTTTTAGTAGAAGACTATGTACATAAATATTGTCCTGGGAATTCGGAAAAGATTGGAAGCCAGATTCCAATCAAACACGTGGATAGTTTATCTCTGAGGATTCTGTTGTTTACCATTGTGAGGGTAAATGGATCAGCTTCACTGCATTAGGCTTCATGAGTGTCCATGAGCCTGGCAGTGGAATGCCTAACCATGGTTTTTGACTGGTGCACACCTCTTCTGACCAACATGAAGAGCTAGCTGACCTCCATTCAGAAAGGTCAGACAAAAAACTTTGGATATGGGACTATTTTATGCTCCTTCTTCTTCGAGAAGGTACCTGGGCTATGTCCCAAAGTATCTGTCTCCATCAGTAGCCCGCGAGATCCATGGATGGGTAGATGGGCTGACTTGATGAAACACCTTGAAGGCGGCAACATGTCCAGTATGACTTTCGATGATGAGTTTTTTTCCTGGTGGGACCAACAGATAATCACAGTCAATGACTACCCGTACGCTGGTATGGATTTCTGAGGAGATCCAGATTTGGTGCTACCACCAAACGCAGCATGGGGAGACATAGGTAATAATTTTTTAAGTTTTTGTCAATTTTTAAGATTGTTTTCTTTTTTAAATATGAAATTAACTTAGAAATATTTTTGATGGGACAAAATACTGACAAAGTGAACATGTTCCAGATGTGGGTCCAGTGAGACCAGATGGATTTGCAAGACACAGGTGTCGCGAAAGAGGTGTCGAAGAGACAGTGGCTGAGACAGAGAGAGTCCTATATGCAGTTCAAAGAAACTTGGTGAGATTGACTCACCACGTACCGATGATAGCCATAGAGGATTTACCTAAGGATATGCAGCGTCGCGTGGTAGGAGTACCACGAGACTAGGTCTGCATACTTCGGTGCATGACCAATGCAGTAGTTAACTTCTTAGTCGCTCATCCTGAGCTGGTTCGATAGACAGACTCGACATGATCATGGGCATTTAGTCCCAATTTTGCATATTATTTTTTGAACACTTTATGTATACACATGCAGTTTTATAATATATATACAAATCCAAATTTTTGATGTTTGCTTAATTTGATGAATGATTGATATGCCAATCTAATGCTTGATTAGAAATAGAGTCCACTAATGAATTCTAAAATCGTAGAATGTGCACATATGTAATATAAACAAATGATCATTGCAACACTCGTCATGGATTCCATGCTTCCAGAGTGGTCATCGAAGGGCTAGATGTATGTAGACCTGGGCTTGAAGGCCTGTGAGTCAGCGTTCCAACATATAACAAAACGTCTAGATGATCAGGAGGAAGAGGAGAATTCAGAGCCACAATTGACTTTGGAAGCTCTTCTACTTCAATACTATATTCTGACTGGAAGAGTACTCAAGAAAGAACTAGTTTGTTCCTCTCTAACTCTGTGCTAGGACCAGGTCTATCTTGTGAACTAATGCCCCTGAGAAGAGGATCAATCTCTTATGTGCCCGCTGTCACTTGTTGAAAACCACTGGCAGAATCGCTCTTACGCCTTCTAGGAGAAGGCTCTAAACTCATAGGTGAAAGCCCACGAAGTATTCAAGACCGTCGAGATGGTCAGTAAGCCACTTTGAATTTTTTATATAAAATCTACTTAAAGACTCAAGAAAATTAAAAGTTAGGCCAACTAGGAGTACAAACACTCAATAAAATATCCCTAAAGATATTAGCAATCAAATGACTTCAAGTATTTCCACTCTGGGTGATTAGGACTAGACACCAAAAGGCAACAAAGTTAATAATAAGGGCCTTCTAAAAATAGACTAGGGTAATTACGCCCCAAGCCTACTAGCGAAGGTATCAGAGGTAGTTACACTGACCTCTAGACAATAGCCTTTGCCAGTGCAAGCACCCAAGCTTCGCAAGGGTTCCTCCCAGAAGTACTGTTGAACGTGATATAATGTCAACCTCTGGTGCCTCAGGATTCCCCTTCGCATCCACCTGTGTGGATTCCTAGGATCGGCAACTATGGATACCAACTCGTATCAGAAGCCGGGTGAAACAATCGTGAGGTAGGATCCGACAAGTAAGAGAGGGGGTATCTCTCGTCCTTATCTTCACTAACCCTCATGCTTTACTCCCAATCATGGAGCTTTCCCGGTCTCCCTAATGCTATTGGATTTCACTCTTTAATCAGACTTCTATGTTTTACAATTTAGAGTGGCCTTGGATAGTTTACTCTCCTTTCACCTAATCTAAGGCCCTAAATAAACCTAAACTTGTTGGTGTATTCTGATGACAATACAGAAAGTTTTAGTTTATTTTATTAAGCACTTGATTTTAAATGGCTGTTCTTTTAAGTCAAAGGGATAAATGGAAATGAAACCAATGGTGTTTGTATGACGCAAAATAAATTAATGAAAAACTCACTTATATGAATGAAATCATTTGCTCTTCGATGAAAATAAATTTCTACTTGGGTTTTACGAAAATTCTATAAAGCAAAAACTCTTTCTTTTCTTTTCTTAAAGCACATTTCACACTCACAAAAAACTAAAAAGACTATTGATGCTTTAATAATGCAAAACTACCCTAATGCAAGGTGTATATGAAGATTCAAGATCCTAGATTACTCTAAAAAAAACGAAAGCAATTGTTTATAACTTATTAATAAGCCAACTTAAGTGTTTGAAAAGAATACAAATTTTGAATACAAAATCTTCTCCAAACAAAAAGGACAAATCCAAAAAGATCACAATTCACTTTCAAAAAATCAAAAGAAACCAAAATCAAACTTGGAAAAAGAAGACAAAAACAATGTTTTTTAAGAACCTTTCTTTTTCAAGAAGCAATGAAAACAACCTTTCGAAAGCACTCTAAATGCCACCAAAGACTCAAAGACCGAAAGAAGAGCACAAGGAAACTTTGCAAGTCACAAATTCGACAACGAATGAAAACTTGAACAAAAATGGCTTCAACTTGTACTAAATGACCCAAAAGGTAGCAAAGAGCTTTGACAAACTAACCAAGAAGTCAGGAAAGAAACACTTTCAAATTTTTCAAAAAGAAACTTTCAAAAAGCAAGAAAAGGTGTAAGGCCACGAAATGATGGAAAACAAAGCAAGTAGACCAATAATCAATCTTGACACTAAGATTGAAAACAATCTACTGTTCTGGAGGACTAGAAAAATTAATAACCTCTATAAGAAGTCTTGTGTGTCAAAACACGAATCATAAAACTCACTCAAAAGCAAACCTTGGCACAAACTTTTCACAGTGGAAGAGAATTCAAAACAGTAAGCTCACTGAATAATAAAATTCTAAAGACAAAAATTAACCACTCAAAGACCAAATAGACCAAGAAACAAATCTTTCTAGGTAGAGAGATTTGAAAAAACAATGCAAAAAATGGTATACGCGACTATTTTCAAGCACAGAGGCATGTACACGCGCTTCTGATAAAGGATGCCCGCATATATACAGGTTCACTTCACAAAAACAAGCATGTGTATGTCACTGTAAATAGACAAAAGTGTGTATACAAATATTTGAAAGAAAAATAAAAAATAAAGCTAGATAAAAAAGATCAGACTTAAGGTCTGAGATTCTACTGGACCAAACAATACTGTCACAGCAAGCAAACCAAGAACTGAGCCCTGATTGACATTGAACAACCCAAACTAGGAATAATAAGATTGTTATCCCCAATGGAGTCGCCAATTATGTTACGGGAATAAGTGCCCTAGGGCTTTGGGTTGGAACCCCAACAGAGCAAGAGAAAACTATAGTAAGAAACACTCATATAACTCAGGCAACATGCTTATATAAACAAACTATGCGATAGCGACCATACTCGGATGCCCATCGTTTGGGTAGTTCCAGCGTTTAGACCCTCTGCAACTCTTGATGATCTCCGAATCTGTAAATCAACCAATTCGAACATACATAGCAGCATATAGATAAATCATTTTAATGAAACTAACTTTATATCATATAAGAAAGTGATTAGTTATACATCAAAATAACATTCATAGATGAATTACAATAGTATCTAATGCATAAACAAAGTTAATCTTAGGAACAAGACAACATTTCTTTTTATTGTAGAAAGCTATAACTAACACGGAGAGAATTCACCTGAGTCTTCTTCTTCTGGCTCCAAGCAGAACCGTCCTCTAGATCTATCCAGTCCCAGTCTTCAACAGCCTCCTTCCATAACCAATACCATGATATCTCAAGCAAGAGAGAGAATATCAACACTCAAGGAAACAAGGGTTTCCTGAAACTTGGGGAAGTGCTTGAAGCACAGGGATACTTCAAACTCAATCAGGGATAATCTCAGTACAATAATTCTATCTCTTCTCCTTCTTAAGGCCTTCCCATAGAAGTCTATTTATACTTCTCCAAATTATTTTTTTGGTTGGGAAACAGTTGGGCCAACAGGTAAAACCCGTGAACTCCACCCATAATTAAGGAAATTTATTTTTTTGAGTGTTTTAACACATATACATGGGTTGGGTACTGACTAACCCAAGTGTATACGCTTTTATCTCAAGGCAAAGTATCGTACAGGAAATAAAACACTATTTTTAAAATATTTGGACCAAGTCTGGAAGGAGGTATTTCCCTAGGCCATAAACCAAGCATCACAAATAACAAGGGTGGTAAATGGAGCTATAACAACCTCTATGAAAGGAGCATCATAAGATCCCTTTCCTTTCTCAAGAGCTTTAGATCTATAGTCCTTTTGAAATGCGCTTCCTTTCTGCATTTCCGTCACACCTTTATAGGCTTTCCTGGATATTTATATCTCTCTCTAGATTTAGATCTCCAACTTGCAGAATTAATTTTGTTTATGTTTTGGGACTATCTTCGTATAGACAAGGCATCACCATTATGACCCTCCATATTTTTCATTCTCGTCTCCTCTAACAGCAAGAATGAGACTATTTCATCAAACTGCAAAGTAGTTGTATTGCTACCTATTACAACAAATATACTATCCCATGAATCTGGTAGAGAACACAACAAATTGATGCACTTGTCTTCTTCTAAAATTCTAATATCAACAGATACCAACTGGCTTAACACAGTATAGAAGTCATTCAAATTCTTTGTCATAAAGTCTCCATCCTTTATCCTTAGGCTATACAACTTTTTCCATAAGAATAGTATATTCACTAGAGACTTAGACTAGTACAAAGTCCTTAACTTTTCCCACAAAGCCTTCACTGAAGCTTACCCTGATACATTCAACAATACTGTATCTGAGATACACAACTATATTGTGCTCTTTGCTTTTTGATCCAACTTCTTCTAGTCTTCATCAGACATTATCATTAGTTTAGTACCCGGATCTACTATGATCCACTAATCTTTATCCACCAACATATCCTCCATCTTGAGTTTCCATAACTCAAAACCATGACCATTAAATTTCTTGATCTCTATCTTTCCCACAGATCTCCCACTGAACAAGGTCTAGCATAGGCCTGAGCAAAGCCCCTCAACAGTAAAGGCATCCCCTTGAACCCAAAACAACTCTGATACAAAATGTAGGTTTTAACCCTGTACAAAAATGACTTGCATATGAATTCTAAAAATATAAAATAAATAATGACGAGAACATAAAACACAGAGAATTTCCCTTGGATCCCAAAACTGGGACTGCCAGATTGATTTTTTCATTATATTTCTTTCAATGTTACAATACATATATATACATGTTGAAGCATCCATAAACCTCAATCCATTAACCTTGAATTATAACATAACTGTAGTTCCCTTGATCGTATCTACAACATACCATGGGTAGAGAACCATCATGCCAAAAACAATGTGTGAAATCCATGCACAAACCATAGGTATGTGCGCCCATCTATGTCGATGGGTATAGACATGTGCTGTGCAGTTCACACAAACACACCCGAAACTAAGGATCGAAAATTGGAACAGGACGCAACAATAGGAAAAGCGATGCACACCACAAATGTTCCACATAGAAGCATTCAAGAAGGTATGCTGAATCCTGAACAGGGTCCACCAAGCAAGCCAAACTGATTGGCACCTGCGTGTACCAGTAGTCCGATGGGCCTATAGGGCCATGTACAAAAACCTAAGTGCGAAGACAATCTTGAAGTTGACGAGTAGAGTCGAGACCATAGTTTTGGAGGAAAGGAATCCTCACGCAATAGCTCTCACAGTAGGGACAGTACGCGAGGACCAGGATGAAGGAGTTATGCAGCCGCGCGAGGACAAACATATGCAGATTCAAAAAGCCATTCAGCAAGGGAACCCTAAGCTTCGTCAACTTGAAGAAGATTGAGTAAGACTGAGGTAGAAAAGCATGTTAATGGATGTAGAGATCAACAAACTGGAAACTAAAATCGTGCAAGAATGTCGCGTCGATAAAATGACAAGGAAAGATATGGGAAGCCATACCACTACATTAGAAGATTGTCGCCAAGTATTTGTGACTCTGCTACCATGGCTGTGACCGCACCTTACCAAATAAAGTAACCAAGGGAGCACACCGCGTAAGGAGGAATGCGCGACGATGACTATCGCGAGGGTAATTGAGTAGTGCCCGCAGACTAGGTTGGAAGGTGAATTAAAGCCTCGCACAGGTTGTGTGACCACCTGACTATTCGTAGGGAGCACAACCTCAGCACTCCAAGCAGTTGAAAGGGAGCGTGGGACTATAAAGGAGTCTATAGGGGAGCAGTGTGACAAGGAGGTTGCACACAGGATCTGTATGCCATAAGGGTTGGGCCTGCGCATATGGGGCTGCGCTGTTGCGTGGGTAGGCTGGGAAGTGACCATTGGTGTCACTATTCATGACAAGATGTCCAATTTAAGGCAATGAGGAGTGGGTGGCAGGCAATTAAGACATGAATTCAAAACTAGATTTGGGACGATCTGCCACCAATCTCACATAATGAGTCGAATGAGGGGGGAACAGTTGAATTTGAATTCCAAAAGGCCTATAAATCATTGGTGGTTATCCACCGAACAACCCTTGGCATTTTGAGAATTCAGTTGTTGCGCTACCAATTGGGTATGGACCTTACGAATTTGGAGGCTTTGAGAGCAAGTTCAGTGTTTGAGACATTGTCGAAGGAGATGTGGGAGTTCCTGAATAGAATGATGTCGACAATCGAGGGAGCTGGGTAGAGTCCTACACTACCAATGGGGGATGCACTAGAAATTCCTAAATCACCTCGGACGTCGAGGCCCAAAAAGGATCCACAGGTAGCAGGACCAGTCCGTATGTCTCTCCAAAATCCGCGGTTTGGTAAAATTTCTATGGAAGACAAGGGAAAGACTGTTAATCTTGAGACAGATGACGATGAGGAGGATCTCTAGGTGTTTGTAGAAGAGATCAAGGCAAATAAAGAAATGGAGGAAGACATTCAGCCAGTGCGCATTGCAACAAAACTGCCCAAGTATGTCCCTCCGTGGAAAGGGAGAGTAAAAGTACCCAAAGATTTGGATGCCATTAAGAGTGCACTCCAAACCCCGCTCCTCCCAGAGGGAATTCTGTTTGAAGGATCGGTTCTGGGCTGCGTGCCCATGATGAAATTTGAAGATTGGGACCTCACGGATAGTGAAAAGTTCCCACATTTGGAGACTAGCCAACTCATGAAACAGAGCAAGGAGGGGTCAGTTACAATGCTAGAGCCACGGAAATGGCTGCGCGGTGTGGAGGAGGCTAGGCTACTCCACCTACTATGGATTCCACACTTTCACCAGGCACCAATCATGATCTTTGTCATCAGGAAACTGCTTTGCCTG
The DNA here is from genome assembly GCA_031772625.1 of Pinus tabuliformis. Taxonomy (NCBI): domain Eukaryota; kingdom Viridiplantae; phylum Streptophyta; class Pinopsida; order Pinales; family Pinaceae; genus Pinus; species Pinus tabuliformis. The sequence goes on from CM062817.1 coordinate 739,456,538, forward strand.
GTGCACGATGGGTACTTGTGGCTGGAGGAGCCTATTCCTATTATGGCAGAGCTTATTCACAGGATTTCTCGGCTTCCTTGTACGGGAAGGGACCCCGCAGAAATAGCTGGCAAAAGTGGAGATTTAGCGCTCACAGAGGCCATGAAGAAGAAATACAAGTTGGAAAAGAAGCAGAGAGGCTACATAATTAATAACATTCAAGACAAAGGGGTGCGCATAGCCACCAAGTTGCTGGCCACGAAGGTGATGAGAAAATGCGCGGCAATGAGGTACCAGTGATGGTCGTCACGCAGGCTGAATAATGCACAGAGGGAGTATAGTTCAACTAGGTGTAGTTCCTTTGCGAAGATTTTCTGACGAACTACAAGGAGGCCCAGGATCAGGGTAAGACTTTCCACTACGCGTGGTTTCTCTTATCCATCTTGTTGATTGCAGGGGAATTTCCTGAGGATAGTCAGTTTCCTCCTCTTGAATAGGAGGTGGAAAAATACGCGTCACTTTGGGCAACAAAGGATGCCACGCAAATCCGCGAGACCAAGATCTTTTGGATACTCATGGAGACAAGCGTCCAGATGTGGATCAACCAAAGGCCGCGCCTATTGCCCACGCTGTACAACAGTCTGTGGAGCTTTGCATACTTTAAGGTGAATATGCACAATGTGTATATCAAGGTGCGGAAGGATTCGGAGGAGAACTAGACCAAACTCCCTTTCATTGCGATTGATGACATTGCTTTTGCTGTGCTCGACTCATGGCCACCTGAGTGGCATGCCCTAGATCTGGCAGTGTGTGATGAGACAACGATATAAAAATAGAAGGATGCCGCCAAGCTGCTAGCATAGTAGAAGCGCAACGAGCAGTTCGTAGAGGAGGTAAGGGTTTTTCATGATGTAGCGAAGGCCGCCGCAGAATAGACCAAGGCCACTGAAAAAGAAGCAGCAGCACTAGCCACCAGGGCCACCACAACACAGGAGGAAAGAGGACCGGACCTGACCACAAGACAAGGGATAGACAATGCGATGGAAGGCGCAGACCCAAGCATGACACATGCACAACTAAAGACAGGGCCATGGAAGAAGACCAAGGCTTCCAAACTGGATGGTGAACCTATTACACTAACAGAGGGTGACCTATACGACATCGGTGACATAGTTCGTGAGGTCACTAGGGAAGCGCTCTAGGATGTAATGATGGAGCAGCAGAATGTGTTGGGGGCCCTCAGGGCGCAACTACAGGAACTTCAGGTGCGGGCCCCATAAGAAGGAACGATAGCCACCTACGGTGCTGCGGGTACATCGGCGAAAGAGAAGTTAGATCATTTTGGGATTCAACTGCATTAAGTAAGTCATTCATGTATGACCATTTCCATGAGAGGTAGTCGTAACTGACTAATTTCTCATGATTTTTGAATAGTTCACTTAGCACTCATTGCATCGGGTGATGCGAACAACATGGAGGATAGAGCTGCGGTGGGCCGGATCAAGGGACTTGGCCTAAACTTGGCTTCCCTTCTGCAGGATATATTATACCAGCTGCAGGACGAAGCGACAATAGAACTCCGTGCTAGGGAAGGACGCGCAGTGCAAATGCTTAGTGAATAGTGAATCAACTTCAAGTAGCTTATCATACAACGTGATGAAGCACTGGCGTAGAATCAACAGCTAGAGCAGATAATATAGGAAGCATGTTGTCGCGCCCAAAAGCTAGAAATTGCGACAGACCTACCAATCAGAGTGCAAATTCACAAATTGGTTAATGGATTTCGCAAGGCAACGGAGGAAGTAACGAGGATCCAGTTGGACCTCAACCTTCAAATTGTTGAACTGTGATTAAAGGCACCGCCATCCACACCCCAAGAAGTTGAGGAAAAACGTGCTAGCGCTATCTAAAAGGGGCTGGAGGAAATAGGATAGGCAGTGCAGACCTGTACAACTATGTTGGAAGAATCCTTCGTGGCCCTCACTTCCTTACAAGAGGACTGCACCATACATCACTTGGAAACAGAGGTACGGGAGCTTCAAATGCAATATGATAGTGTCTGCAGGATGGCACAGACAGTGGTCCTAACCTAGTGGCTCGTGAAGCTATAGGAGGCGAAGTCATTGAAGGAACAAGTGGATGTCACGTGCCAAAAAGAGGCAGTACTTAAAGCACACATCCAGCCTTGGATTGATGAGGCTTTCCTCATCACTGCCAACATGAAAGGAAAACTCACACAGATGAAAGTGATGCATGCTTTAAGATAGGGATTTGACCTTGACAGTGAGCATTCAGTCGAGAGAGTAGAGCAGATCCAACAGACAACAAAGCAATGCGCTACAGACCTTCATGCAACCCAGACATAGTTGGAAGGGCTCTGTGCCAAGATCGTCGCACAGTGACTCGAGACGAGTCACAATGATTGTGTTGGGGGCCTGTTGGGCATGGAATCCCCCACAACATGTTTTTGGGGCTTAAAGCCCGAGTTTTGGTCAATGTAATGTAAAGACTCCGTGAAGTACAGGTGTGGAGCGTGAAAGTCTAGGATGAGTCATAGGGTTGTTTGCCCTAAGAATTGAAAAATAATGAAAAGTGGTGTTGGCCTCCCCATGGTCCATGGACCATGGGATTGTATAAATAGAGCGAGGCTCTAAGTGGAAAGATATTTTTTGGAAAAATCAAGTAATAGATAGATGCGAAGGCATGGTTAGAGGATAGAAGTGGATCTGAAGTGTATTGGGTTGTAGTAGTAGGAAGAGGCTTTGTAGCTGAGTGCACAGAGGCCTAGTAGAGTCCGCAACTAAGTGCGTAAAGCCCTGCAACTGAGTGCGCAGGGCAGAGTCGGGTCTCAATTGAACTGAACTTGAAAAGGGTTATTAATAAATGTAAGTTTGATTTGGAATATTATGCATCTATGGTTCCGTTTATCTTTATGCATTGATATTTTTTTTTATTACGCACACTTACTTGAAAGTTGAATAAGTAATAAGAACATTGGGCCCACTTAGACTAAGTTCTGGATAGTACTATATTCGTGCCCCTTATAGAGGTATGCATAGGCTGCTATGTGGAGTAGCGCAAGCATGCAGGTTTAGACTGTGAACCTCCAGGACCTTCATCAAGACATCCCTAGGGTGCGGAAACCTGATTCCAGCACCCTCCCTACTACTTCGGGTGAGACCTTAGTTCACGCTCCATGGACTATTTCCGAAAGGGCCAGAAGTACCGGGATTTTCTTGGCTAAATCACTTTTGAACCTGCGTTAGGCCCCATGTAGCCAACACTCACACCTAGAAGTATGGATGCATGTGATCCCTCTGCCCACTTGGCTCGAATTTTCCCCCTACTGGAGGTCTCTGCATGAGTGGATGCCTCCACTTGGTATCCTCTCGGCTTCTCTAGTTGTGGCTGCTCCACAACCTCCTAAAGTTGCTTCACCAATTGTGGCTCCTCCACAGTTTTCTGAGACTTCTTCAGGCGCTGCATGTTGAGAGGTAATGTACTCTCCCTCTCAACCACCAAGTCTCCAACATTAGCCTTGCTCCTCAAGGCCTTGCATGCATCTTGAACCTTAAGAGAATATAGGTTCTTGACTTGAGAACTGATCTACTTCACTTGTCTCATGGTGATGTGTCTAAGGAAAACCTTTCCCTTACTGAAGACAACATCGTAGCCTTTGTCCTCCAACATCGCGATCGATACCAATTTCTTCTTCAATCCAAGCACACACTTCACATGTTTCAAGGTAATGAGAGCTCCATGCTCCCTCTGAAAAGCAACCGTGCTCACTCCTGAAACACTATACTTTTTATCATTACCCATCTCTATGCGCATCTGGAGGTCTTTCTCCTCCAAGGTACTGAACAAACTCTTATCGCCAGTCATGTGGAATGAGGCTCCACTGTCAAGAAACCAACCACAATCCATCATCGATGAAACCATGCATGCGATGAGGGTAAAATCCAATTCGAACTGAGAGGCCAATGCCTCAACTTCAAATCCTTCTGAGGATCCCTTCTTAGACTTCTTCAATGGAAAATTAGACGCATAATGGCCCACCTCATGAAAATTAAAGCATCTCACTTTAGATTGTCAATCTTCTTCCCACCATGGGAAGAACTCGATTTTGAATGAGAATCCTTCTCCTTCCCTTTCCTTGCCTTACTGGCCAAGGCTAGATTTTCTTCATCCTCCTTGGATGAAGAACCATCTCTGGTGCTCCTCCTGATCTCCACCTGAATCAGACTCGACCACAGTCATTCCCATTCCAACAATTTCTCTCTTCCATTCACTGAGTCCTAGTAGCTATGCCAGCTCTTAGGAAGACTGAGGAGAGCAAGACTCACCATGTCATCATCGGTTTTCATGATTCCTACACTTCCAAGCTCATCTTTGTAGGTGGTCAGCTTGTTCAGATATGTAGATATCGTGTCGCCGTTTTCACACTTGCTTTTCTGAAGCTTTTCTTTCAACACCAGCTTCCTCTGGTCATTGCTATTCTGATATAGATCCTTCAATGTCTTCCACATTGAAAATGGAGTCTCCTTCCCATGGAGACTCGAGACAATATGGTCTCGAACTCCCTCCAGAAGAATCTTCCTCGCTCTCACCACACATTTCTTCCATTCGGCCAATTGTTGGGCATTAGCTGCGGCTGGCTTAGAGACTTCTTGATTAATGAAGTCCTTCAAACCATTTTCCTCTAATACCGCTTCCATGCGATCCTTCCAGGCTATATAATTCAAGTTTCCATCCAGGGCATACTCGAGTCTCAAGCCATTGAACGCCATTGGTGAACTTTGAGATGTGATAAGAAATAGATTGTGTACCTACAATCAAGAACTTAAAACCTTGAACTTCTCCCTTCTTTGTATACTGTTCTCCACTTTGATCACCTTTGCTCTGATACCATGTAGAAATTTCTCTACAGATGAGCTAGCTCTAATACCATGTAGAAATTCTCACTGTAGATTAAACTGATTATGCAATGTACTAAAGCAAAATGCTTAATCTACTTCTGCAATCAAACTTGTGGAAGCTTAATCTACTTGAGCAAGATCAACTAGAACACATATAACAGAGAAGAAGATTCAATCACACATGAAACACAGAGGAATACTCTGGGGAAAGCCTCAGCTAAAAACCCTGCTATCTGTATTATCATACAAGTGGAAATATCTCAGGATTACACAAAGCTTTAGCTCTCAAGCTATCCAGCTCTCAGTACAATCACTCACTGCTACTCATAGACAGAATAGAAAACACATATGCCTTCCTTTAGTTCTCCAAGCCTCCTATTTCCTTGCGCAATTTCTCTTGGGTCCTCAAACTGCAACCTGTGTGATTCTCACCTCATACACAACACTAACCTCTGAAACAACTACGCAATCCTGAAGGAGTTAATTCCTTTTGCATGGATGCGTTTCCTTTATAGTAAAATTCCTCCAACTAATAGTACATTGTCCCTTCCTTTAATCGCAACTAGGTCTTTATCTGAACTGACATGCATAAGTTATTTATGAGAGAATATTTAGTTATCTAGAGAACACTAGTTGCATGCATGCATGCAATAACTGATTGAACTCACAATTAGTTCCACAAACTATTTGAAACTAATCTAACTGGACTTAACTCAGTTAAGTGAGCTATCTAATTACAACACAAATACAACTCATCCTTATCTCTTTAATTAAGGGATAACTTCCTCAATCAAAGGGATAACTATTGCATGTCTTCACAAAGACTTCATGTTTGATTTTCACCAACTAATTAACTCAAGATGAATTAATTAATTATTTTTCAAACAACTAGTGAGACTAAATTTGAATTTGAATTCTCAATTTTGATTCAAGGACAAATCAAAATTGGAATATACCCTGAAATTATATCTATAGAAATGCTATTTTTAGCATTTCTATTTTTATCATTTCTTGATGCCATTTTCAACAGAGTTGGAGTATATCCTGAAATGCTATTTATAGAAATACTATTTTTAGCATTTCTATTTTTATCATTTCTTGTTGCTATTTTCAACAAATTTCCCTTATTACAGTTATCCAAAACCTTGACAGAGATGTGTTGCGTTTGTATCCTTCCATTACAGGTATGCTGAGACTATGTTGAGAGATTATTGAAACAAAGATACTAAGATAGTGTATTTCTCTCCTTCGAGCATGTTGAGATGGTATTACAGTGACTGTGTTGAATAATATAGTCATGAGGGGACCAAGACAAGAATGCCGAGATAATGTTTGCATACATATGTTGATACAAAGTGTGTCCTCCTTCACCTTAACTGAGATTTCTATTGATTTGTCTTACTATTGTTGGTTGAAGACTAGTCTTTTAAGTGTCTCTTTTATCCCCTTCCTTAGACTGCAACCATAGCTCTGATACCATGTTGAATAATCTTGGGGCACGAGGTTAATGAGATTATTCTTTTACATGATAACTATTGATGTTTAACTTGTTAGCATATTCTTTAACATTAGTGTTTTTTCTTTAGATCATTAAATAGCTAGAAGAACACAAGATGTTGGCATTTTGCCAGGGCAAAAACCTCTCCCTTTTGGAGAGGAAACCCCACACACAATTATTCTTATAGAGATTCCAATTGACAAACACTAAGACCATGACCCTTGAATGATTGAGCCACTCCAAAACCAAGACACCAATCCTCTTCTTCATATTGCTGAGATCGTCATCATCACTACACCTTTTCCAAGATCATCACTATGTCTACACCACCGAGATCTTGATTGTTGTTACATCTCAAGACAGAGTATCACTGTAGGATTACTTAGATCATTTTCATAAAAATGATCGCCATGATCCCTCTTCTTCCTTTTCATTGAGACTATGACTGTGCTTTTCTTGCATTGATATCATATAGATCAATGTGACAAAATTCTCATCTCTGTGTAATTGCTACCATACATGATGACCATCTAAGAAACACGTGATTACTTTACTTACTCAAAATTCTAAGTTACTGTGCGACCTGAAAAGCTTCAGGTATCTTTCTTAACTATGTTTCCATCCAAAACCTTAGGGGTATGTCGAAATCACTATAATATGAGGAGGCTGAGATACTTCACTATATTTTTCATCAAACCAACATAGGTGTCTTCCTCCTCTAACTCATATCCATAAGAAACATTGCCCTATATCAGACTTCTGAAATTCCTATACCCAAACGAATTTCTTCAGAGAGAAGATTGAGGTTTTGTTCATATTATTTGCGATGACCCTAGGTGGGTATATATAGTGGTCATGCCTCTATAATGAGCCGACATAACTAAGTGATCCATTGTGTCTCTTTTGATATTCGACATGACTTCAATTTTAAATTATTTTGTTGGCCAATGTGACAGAAGTTTTCATTGTTTTACTTGCCTGTCTTCAAGAGGATTGTGCTGGTCTTGGAGGGTTGTTCTAGACACTAGGTAGCATCATAAAAATTTACAAATATGCTCAAAAATATCTCTTTAACATGATTTTGACTCTTCGGCTTTCCTAGACCTATGGAATGAGCAACAAACTCATTAATATAATTTACAAAAATAATTATTTCTTTCTTGAAAAGTACAAAGATCAAAATTAGTTTGACAAATATCGAACCTAGTTACACTTTTCTTCAACATGGGTAGCATGTAGTCTCCACCACCTCTGCCCAGAATACCTATCCTAACCCGACGTCACTGAGCATGCCTCTTGCCTTTTCCATGAACGTCGTGTTCATTCTTTTTTCAACTCCATTTTGTTGAGGTGTGTATGGAGTAGTCTTCTGTCATGTTATACCACAATTATTACAAAAATCTTCAAATTCCTTCTTGCAAAACTCTCCACCATTATTTGTCCTCAACAATTTTATCCTTTTATCTATTTTCTTTTACATCAGAGCCTTAAATTATTTAAACTTGTCAAAGACTTCAGATTTCTTCTTGAGGAAATATATTTATGTATTCCTTGAGAATTCATCTATAAATGATACATAGTACACAAAATTACCAAACGATGGAACTGACTCAAGTCCAAACACATCACTGTGCACAAGCTCTATTATCCCTTTCACCCTCTTAGCATTAGAGGGGAAACTCACCCGATTTTTCTTCCCATATACACAATGTTCACAGAAATCAAAATCTAGAGAGAAATTAGACATACCATATACCATACCATTACCATTAATTATTCGAAGGCCCTTCTCTCCAATATGTCCAAGCCTTTGATGCCATAACATGGCCTTTTCTCCAAAGACCACTAGATTTTCTGCTCCACTTTCAGGAACCACAGAACTGTTGCACCCATCAATAACAATGCTACCCATCAGAATTAGGGGATTTTTGAGGTCTAAAATGGGCCTCCTAAGGAAATTATAAAATAATAGTGGAAATAATAAAATAAGATTAGAATGCATCATCAAATTTTAGAGGGAAAAAAGACAACTATTTTTTCAACTCGTATTTTCAACTTCTCTCCATACGGGTTTTCTCAAATTTCATGTGGAAACACTCATTGGATGTAGAATTTGATTCCTAATTCAAGGAGTACCCATGTTGCATACTTTCGATGGACCCTGCTACACAAAAAATGAGAAATACATGAAAAACGTGATTGCAATCACGGATTTTCCATGTATTTCTCATTTTTCATGTAGTAGGGTCCATAAAAAGTATGCAACATGCGTACTCCTTAGATGAGGAATTAATTTTTGCATCCAATGAGTATTCCCGCTTGAAATTTGAGAAAAAAAAATAGGGAGATAAGTTTAAAATACGAGTTGAAAAAGTAGTTTTATTATTTTATTCTTTTTTAATCTTTGTACTTTTTTACTCTGAAAATGATGAATCATCCCACATGGTTAACGTCATCATCTTGAATCTATTGGTTCTTATAAAGTTTATTTTGGTTGTACATTTTTCTTAGGAGGCCAATTTTAGACCTCAAAAATCCCCTAATGCTTGGACAGAGTTCCAATCCTAACTCCCCGCATCAACACCAATTTTCCCCAAACCATCTTATGGGTGTCTTTCTCAAACACTGTTTTTACACCTACATCATCCATCTTGCTTACAAAAATCATATTTCTAGACAATGTAGGAATATGCAGAACACTAGGAAGTGTTCTAATCCTTCCACCTTGCAACTTTAGCTTGAATTTTACGCATCCGACAATTCTAGCCTTCTTGTCATCCCCTAAGAAGACATCACCACCATCATATTTCTCATACTGGAAGAACCACTCCATGTAGGGACTGAAGTTAAAGGATGCACGTGAGTCAATCAACCATGCCTAATGATCTACATGTGTACTTGAAGAAGAAGCCAAGTATGCATCCCCACCTTCATTTGAGGTGGCTTTCACCTCTGTTATGGGAATAAGTACCCTAGGGCTTTGAGTTGGAACCCCAACAGAGCAAGAGAAAACTATAGTAAGAAACACTCATACAACTTAGGAAACATGCTTATATAAACAAACTATGTGATAGCGACCATACCTGGATGTCCTTTGTTTGGGTAGTTCCAGCAGGGTTCACACTCTACAACTCCTGATGATCTTCGGATCTACAAAATCAACCAATTCGAACATACATAGCATCATATAAATAAAGCATTTTAATGAAACTGACTTTATATCAATCAAATGATTAGTTATACATCAAAATAACATTCATAGATGAATTACAACAGTATCTGATGCATAAACAAAGTTAATCTCAGGAACAAGACAACGTTTCTTTTTATTGTAGAAAGCTATAACTAACATGGAGAGAATTCACTTGAGTCTTGTTCTTCCGGCTCCAAGCGGAACCATACGCTAGATCTGTCCAGTCCCAGTCTTCAACAACCTCCTTCCATAACCAATACCATGATATCTCAAGCAAGTGAGAGAATATCAACACTCAAGGAAACAAGGGTTTCCTAAAACTTGGGGAAGTGCTTGAAGCACAGGGATACTTCAGACTCATTCAGGGGCAATCTCAGTATAATAATTCTATCTCTTCTCCTCCTTAAGGCCTTCCCATAGAAGTCTATCTATACTTCTCTCGAATATTTTTTAGTTGGGAAACAGTTGGGCCAAGGGCACTAGGAGGTAATCAACAGGTAAAACCCGTGAACTCCACCCATAATTAAGGAAATTTTATTTTTTTAAGTGTTTTAACAAATATACGTGGGTTGGGTATTGACTAACTCACGTGTACATGCTTTTATCTCAGGGAAAAGTAGTGTATAGGGAATAAAACTCTATTTTTAAAATATTTGGACCAAGTCTGGAAGGAGGGGTTTCCCTAGGCCATAAACCAAGCATCACAAATACTAAGGGTGGTAAATGGAGCTATAACATATTCTGCCTAATATATGAGGTCAAAAAGGGTACATGATGGCTGAAAGGAAACCTATCGAGACTGAGAAGGACTTCACCAGAATTCAGCCTGCCAAGCCATCAACAAGAGATCAAAAAGAAATTGTTGTCTGAGGTGGGCATACCCATGCTCAGAGAAAGTAAAGCATGTCTGCATATCAAGTACAAGTGGATCCACTATGTATACAAGTATAAAGAACTGAAATTACATAATGGATCATTTGATTGTGATCGAAAAAGTACATGTTTGAATATCACATATAAGAGGATGATCAATGAAGCTGAAAGATGACACTGATCACTGATGTCAAAAACTGATCCCAATAGTACCAAATGAACATGATGGACTAAAATGATACTACATTGCAGCTCAGATGCCAACATATAAGATGTCGTTGTGAAGGACTGCAACATATAGGGTGGATGGTGTCAACTAGCAGTAACAAGAGCAACTGACAAGTGAACCAAAACATGTTGATGCAACCCGAGGTGTTCACCGACCGCTGTGGTACACTTCTACACAATGGGAATAAATGATCTGAAGTCGACCATGTGAAAAATCGTTTGATCATCGTTCATTGATGTATACTGTTAACAAATGCGAGACTACTCATTGATAATGATAATGAGAGTCAAGGTACCTAGTAAAATCTAACAAGTGTGAATGAAAGAGCTGAAGTCAAACGCCTCGAAGAATCTATCAAGCAGGGGACAATGATGGTTTCCCACTTTTGATAGTGAAGGAATCTGCCACTGATGACTGCAAACCCCAAGGTACTAACAAATCGACTCTAGATCTTTGTCCCAGAGCAATAAGCCATAGTCGATAGGAAAATATCCGCTAGAAGGAAGGCATTAAGGCACCCTTCATCAATCTAGTGCGAGTGTAACCCATAGGCTAATAATGTGGAAGAAATCGGACGGAAAATATGTAGTGACCCAATCGAAGCACATTTCTAGAGTACACAAGATGTAGCTAGCGCGTGATTGAAACCCTTTGAACCAACCAATAATGAAAGCTGACACAGAGGTGAGGAATCCACCAATAGGGTCAAATGGAAACCAAGGCACTACATGAATCCGAATGTGTGATAATGAAAGCTAATGTCGAACATAAGGGAAACCACTCAGTCAAAGACCCATGATACTGGTTGATGCTGAGCACAAGGTGACCTATCAATAATGAAAATATGGCCAGGGTGCAGCTCTAGGCCTACCCTCATAGCAATATGTCGTCGTCGATAAGGACAAGACTCGCCAGCAAGAAGTCAATGGAGACCTTCTCAAACCGGCACGAGCAAAGGACCAATATAACTGATGTGATGACAAACATGATACTGACAACCAGGGATGGCCGACTGAAAAATAGGTCAAGAGACACCGCAAAGAGGCTGACTTAGGCTTACTTCCCTTGAACAAAAGCACGACTCAATGATGACTATATGGCAGCATATGATAACTCTGTATAAGTTCGTCATGCAGGAGGCACGAGCGAACTCTCCATATGATTGGAAGAGATAACCAATCAGAGGAGAACTGACTCAATAACAAGGTTAAGGCGTACCTAAGTCAAACTAAATCCCGCCCAAAATGGAGGAGAGACTTTATTTTGAGTGCTTTGTTCAAGGGCAACACGACTGACTCTAGCTGCCAACAATATATGGAAATGTTGTCCTGTTCCCGCTCTTTTTGGAATATATAATTTTTTTGTCTTTTTCTTTAAGCTGGAAAAAGAATAAAATAATGCTATAGTACAGTGGAAAGAATGAGTGTCAGAGAAATAGATGATCTAGTTCCTGGGATGGGAACAATCCTATGCTCAATGCAGGGAGGTGAAACTGGTCAAGGACACTCAAAGGGATGTTCCTTCCACGGGTCAAAGGATGTGTCAAGTTGCAGAAGCTAAGTGATTGCATGGTTGATTTTGCAGAAGACATGGTCAAATAAGTGGCTTAAACATGAGTCCAAGTGAAGTCGACTCAAGGCCAAAAGGTGCAAATAGTCAAAATGCAATGCAACAGTACAACTCAACACAAAGGAGCCTCTAGGGTATAAGGCTAGAAATAAGTGTAGAAGCAAGGAGAATGTGTCTTCAACGCACAAGTCATGGCAAGACTAAAGAGGACTCCCGAGCCTACTCAGTATAACAGCATGGGAAACCAATGTCAATGATGTTCTAACTAAGATGCCCATATAAAGGATGGAGCTACCATCGCATCATGATTTAAAAATTGGCGAGTGAACATGGTTTTCTAACCAATACACGATGGGGTTGACGCTATGGCAAATGTATCGCTGAATAGAGGCTAATATGCAAGATGCAGTGGAAAAAATGGTTTTCCCTAACCTATATACCAGTGAGTGAATGATACCTGCCATGATGGGTCAGTGTTCATGGGACTAAAATAAGATCTTGAAGAAGTGTCCAAAATATCCTGAAACAATAACCCATTCTTGACAATCCAAGCCCACAAGTCAAAACATTCATGAGATAAAAAATCAAGTTTTTAGAAAAAAATTTGAAATTTCAAAGCTATATATTGACTTTTGGACTCACAAATTTTTCATTCCTATTTGGAAAAAAGTTGTGGATAAAAAAAGGGAGCAAACTTGTCTCTGAAGAATTGGACCTTTCAAATCACGCCAAAGTTACCAAGTAACCCTCAAATCATGCTTGCAATGTTTTGTGATAGTTTTTAGAAGTTTTTATTAAGATTTGACCGTGGGAATTCATGCCAAAAAATCCAACTCTGCGTACACGCAGGTTGGCTGTGATCAACCCGCGTATACGATGGCCCTACACACGACTGTGTGTAAAGGGAACCTGCGTGTACGCGAGTTGAAGTTCAAACATAAAATCTAATGGTTGAAACTCATTTTTTCAGGATGACCATCACATGGAGAGAGAGAGAGCATACCACAATTGAAAATGAGGTAATGAACAACCAAAATGCACTAGATGCATTGAGAGGGTGCAACTTGTTGAAATTATTCAAAATGTCAAACGTGAAAACCAACACATGCCTGATCGAATTACTGATCCACTATTGGAGTGTAGAGGATGATGCCTTCATGATAGATCAGATGCCTATCAGGATTGAGGTGGAAGACATCTACTTTATTACAGGTCTCTATTGAAGAGGGGAGGTTGTGCATTTGACCGACAGGATAAGGAGTAGTCTTTTAGTAGAAGACTATGTACATAAATATTGTCCTGGGAATTCGGAAAAGATTGGAAGTCAGATTCCAATCAAACACGTGGATAGTTTATCTCTGAGGATTCTGTTGTTTACCATTGTGAGGGTAAATGGATTAGCTTCACTGCATTAGGCTTCATGAGTGTCCATGAGCCTGGCAGTGGAATGCCTAACCACAGTTTTTGACTGGTGCACACCTCTTCTGACCAACATGAAGAGATAGCTGACCTCCATTCAGAAAGGTCAGACAAAGAACTTTGGATATGGGACTATTTTATGCTCCTTCTTCTTCGAGAAGGTACCTGGGCTACGTCCCAAAGTATCTGTCTCCATCAGTAGCCCGCGAGATCCATGGATGGGTAGATGGGTTGACTTGATGAAACACCTTGAAGGCGGCAACATGTCCAGTATGACTTTCGATGATGAGTTTTTTTCCTGGTGGGACCAACAGATAATCACAGTCAATGACTACCCGTACGCTGGTATGGATTTCTGAGGAGATCCAGATTTGGTGCTACCACCAAACGCAGCATGGGAAGACATAGGTAATAATTTTTTAAGTTTTTGTCAATTTTTAAGATTGTTTTCTTTTTTAAATATGAAATTAACTTAGAAATATTTTTGATGGGACAAAATACTGACAAAGTGAACATGTTCCAGATGTGGATCCAGTGAGACCAGATGGATATGCAAGACACAGGTGTCGCGAAAGAGGTGTCGAAGAGACAGTGGCTGAGACAGAGAGAGTCCTATATGCAGTTCAAAGAAACTTGGTGAGATTGACTCACCACGTACCGATGATAGCCATAGAGGATTTACCTAAGGATATGCAGCATCGCATGGTAGGAGTACCACGAGACTAGGTCTGCATACTTCGGTGCATGGCCAATGCAGTAGTTAACTTCTTAGTCGCTCATCCTGAGCTGGTTCGATAGACAGACTCGACATGATCATGGGCATTTAGTCCCAATTTTGCATATTATTTTTTGAACACTTTATGTATACACATGCAGTTTTATAGTATATATACAAATCCAAATTTTTGATGTTTGCTTAATTTGATGAATGATTGATATGCCAATCTAATATGTGCACATATGTAATATAAACAAATGATCATTGCAACACTCGTCATGGATTCCATGCTTCCAGCAGTGGTCATCGAAGGGCTAGATGTATGTAGACCTGGGCTCGAAGGCCTGTGAGTCAAAGTTCCAACGTATAACAAAACGTCTAGATGATCAGGAGGAAGAGGAGAATTCGGAGCCACAATTGACTTTGGAAGCTCTTCTACTTCAATACTATATTCTGACTGGAAGAGTACTCAAGAAAGAACTAGTTTGTTCCTCTCTAACTCTGTGCTAGGACCAGGTCTATCTTGTGAACTAATGCCCCTGAGAAGAGGATCAATCTCTTATGTGCCCGCTGTCACTTGTTGAAAACCACTGGCAGAATCGCTCTTACGCCTTCTAGGAGAAGGCTCTAAACTCATAGGTGAAAGCCCACGAAGTATTCAAGACCGTCGAGATGGTCAGTAAGCCACTTTGAATTCTTTTTATAAAATCTACTTAAAGACTCAAGAAAATTAAAAGTTAGGCCAACTAGGAGTACAAACACTCAATAAAATATCCCTAAAGATATTAGCAATCAAATGACTTCAAGTATTTCCACTCTGGGTGATTAGGACTAGACACCAAAAGGCAACAAAGTTAATAATAAGGGCCTTCTAAAAATAGACTAGGGTAATTACGCCCCAAGCCTACTAGCGAAGGTATCAGAGGTAGTTACACTGACCTCTATACAATAGCCTTTGCCAGTGCAAGCACCCAAGCTTCGCAAGGGTTCCTCCCAGAAGTACTGCTGAACGTGATATAATGTCAACCTCTAGTGCCTCAGGATTCCCCTTCGCATCCACCTATGTGGATTCCTAGGATAGGCAACTATGGATACCAACTCATATCAGAAGCCGGGTGAAACAATCGTGAGGTAGGATCCGACAAGTAAGAGAGGGGGTATCTCTCGTCCTTATCTTCACTAACCCTCATGCTTTACTCCCAATCATGGAGCTTTCCCGGTCTCCCTAATGCTATTGGATTTCACTCTTTAATCAGACTTCTATGTTTTACAATTTAGAGTGGCCTTGGATAGTTTACTCTCCTTTCACCTAATCCAAGGCCCTAAATAAACCTAAACTTGTTGGTGTATTCTGATGACAATACAAAAAGTTTTAGTTTATTTTATTAAGCACTTGATTTTAAATGGCTGTTCTTTTAAGTCAAAGGGATAAATGGAAATGAAACCAATGGTGTTTGTATGACGCAAAATAAATTAATGAAAAACTCACTTATATGAATGAAATCATTTGCTCTTCGATGAAAATAAATTTCTACTTGGGTTTTACGAAAATTATATAAAGCAAAAACTCTTTCTTTTCTTTTCTTAAAGCACATTTCACACTCACAAAAAACTAAAAAGACTATTGATGCTTTAATAATGCAAAACTACCCTAATGCAAGGTGTATATGAAGATTCAAGATCCTAGATTACTCTAAAAAAAACGAAAGAAATTTTTTATAACTTATTAATAAGCCAACTTAAGTGTTTGAAAAGAATACAAATTTTGAATACAAAATCTTCTCCAAACAAGAAGGACAAATCCAAAAAGATCACAATTCACTTTCAAAAAATCAAAAGAAACCAAAATCAAACTTGGAAAAAGAAGACAAAAACAATGTTTTTTAAGAACCTTTCTTTTTCAAGAAGCAATGAAAACAACCTTTCGAAAGCACTCTAAATGCCACCAAAGACTCAAAGACCGAAAGAAGAGCACAAGGAAACTTTGCAAGTCACAAATTCGACAACGAATGAAAACTTGAACAAAAAGGGCTTCAACTTGTACTAAATGACCCAAAAGGTAGCAAAGAGCTTTGACAAACTAACCAAGAAGTCAGGAAAGAAACACTTTCAAATTTGTCAAAAAGAAACTTTCAAAAAGCAAGAAAAGGTGTAAGGCCACGAAATGATGGAAAGCAAAGCAAGTAGACCAATAATCGAGCTTGACACTAAGATTGAAAACAATCTACTGTTCTGGAGGACTAGAACAATCAAGAACCTCTATAAGAAGTCTTGTGTGTCAAAACACAAATCATAAAACTCACTCAAAAGCAAACCTTGGCCAAAACTTTTCAAAGTGGAAGAGAATTCAAAATAGTAAGCTCACTGAATAATAAAATTCTAAAGACAAAAATTGACCACTCAAAGACCAAATAGACCAAGAAACAAATCTTTCTAGGTAGAGAGATTTGAAAAAACAATGCAAAAAATGGTATACGCGACTGTTTTCAAGCACAGAGGCATGTACACGCGCTTCTGATAAAGGATGCCCGCATATACACAGGTTCACTTCACAAAAACAAGCATGTGTATGTCACTGTAAATAGACAAAAGTGTGTATACAAATATTTGAAAGAAAAATAAAAAATAAAGCCAGATCAAAAAGATCAGACTTAAGGTCTGAGATTCTACTGGACCAAACAATACTGTCACAGCAAGCAAACCAAGAACTGAGCCCTGATTGACATTGAACAACCCAAACTAGGAATAACAAGATTGTTATCCCCAATGGAGTCGCCAATTATGTTACGGGAATAAGTACCCTAGGGCTTTGGGTTGGAACCCCAACAGAGCAAGAGAAAACTATAGTAAGAAACACTCATACAACTCAGGCAACATGCTTATATAAACAAACTATGCGATAGCGACCATACTCGGATGTCCTTCGTTTGGGTAGTTCCAGCGTTTAGACCCTCTGCAACTCTTGATGATCTTCGAATCTGCAAATCAACCAATTCGAACATACATAGCAGCATATAGATAAATCATTTTAATGAAACTAACTTTATATCATATAAGAAAATGATTAGTTATACATCAAAATAACATTCATAGATGAATTACAATAGTATCTAATGCATAAACAAAGTTAATCTTAGGAACAAGACAACATTTCTTTTTATTGTAGAAAGCTATAACTAACACGGAGAGAATTCACTTGAGTCTTCTTCTTCCGGCTCCAAGCAGAACCGTCCTCTAGATCTATCCAGTCCCAGTCTTCAACAGCCTCCTTCCATAACCAATACCATGATATCTCAAGCAAGAGAGAGAATATCAACACTCAAGGAAACAAGGGTTTCCTGAAACTTGGGGAAGTGCTTGAAGCACAGGGATACTTCAAACTCAATCAGGGATAATCTCAGTACAATAATTCTATCTCTTCTCCTTCTTAAGGCCTTCCCATAGAAGTCCATTTATACTTCTCCAAATTATTTTTTTGGTTGCGAAACAGTTGGGCCAACAGGTAAAACCCGTGAACTCCACCCATAATTAAGGAAATTTATTTTTTTTGAGTGTTTTAACACATATACATGGGTTGGGTACTGACTAACCCAAGTGTATACGCTTTTATCTCAAGGCAAAGTAGCGTACAGGAAATAAAACACTATTTTTAAAATATTTGGACCAAGTCTGGAAGGAGGTATTTCCCTAGGCCATAAACCAAGCATCACAAATAACAAGGGTGGTAAATGGAGCTATAACAACCTCTACGAAAGGAGCATCATAAGATCCCTTTCCTTTCTCAAGAGCTTTAGATCTATAGTCCTTTTGAAATGCGCTTCCTTTCTGCATTTCCGTCACACCTTTATAGGCTTTCCTGGATATTTATATCTCTCTCTAGATTTAGATCTCCAACTTGCAGAATTAATTTTGTTTATGTTTTGGGACTATCTTCGTACAGACAAGGCATCACCATTATGACCCTCCATATTTTTCAGTCTCGTCTCCTCTAACAGCAAGAATGAGACTATTTCATCAAACTGCAAAGTAGTTGTATTGCTACCTATTACAACAAATATACTATCCCATGAATCTGGTAGAGAACACAACAAATTGATGCACTTGTCTTCTTCTAAAATTCTAATATCAACAGATACCAACTGGCTTAACACAGTATAGAAGTCATTCAAATTCTTTGTCATAAAGTCTCCATCCTTTATCCTTAGGCTATACAACTTTTTCCATAAGAATAGTATATTCACTAGAGACTTAGACTAGTACAAAGTCCCTAACTATTCCCACAAAGCCTTCACTGAAGCTTACCTTGATACATTCAACAATACTGTATCTGAGATACACAACTATATTGTGCTCTTTGCTTTTTGATCCAACTTCTTCTAGTCTTCATCGGACATTATCATTGGTTTAATACCCGGATCTACTGTGATCCACTAATCTTTATCCACCAACATATCCTCCATCTTGAGTTTCCATAACTCAAAACCATGACCATTAAATTTCTTGATCTCTATCTTTCCCACAGATCTCCCACTGAACAAGGTCTAGCATAGGCCTGAGAAAAATCCCTCAACAGTAAAGGCATCCCCTTGAACTCAAAACAACTCTGATACAAAATGTAGGTTTTAACCCTGTACAAAAATGACTTGCATATGAATTCTAAAAATATAAAATAAATAATGACGAGAACATAAAACACAGAGAATTTCCCTTGGATCCCAAAACTGGGACTGCCAAATTGATTTTTTCATTATATTTCTTTCAATGTTACAATACATATATATACATGTTGAAGCATCCATAAACCTCAATCCATTAACCTTGAATTATAACATAACTGTAGTTCCCTTGATCGTATCTACAACATACCATGGGTAGAAAACCATCATGCCAAAAACAATGTGTGAAATCCATGCACAAACCATAGGTATGTTTGCCCACCTAATATAGGGTCCAAACAAATTTTCTCAGGGCACTGCCTTGGACCCCGTTTAAGGGGGCTACTGTCCCCCTGCAAACACCCTGATAGGAGGGACTGTTTTTGCCCCTATGACCCTCACCCCCCCCTGCGTCCCCGTTGTTCCCAACGTAACAAAGGGGGCACTAGCTACCCCCCACTCTCACCCCTTGACTTAGAACGTGGGGCTAGTCGTGGAAATAATATAACACACATCCAACAATTGAAGGCCTACAACACAACATCCTAAGTGCGAGTCATTGATAGAGGACATGAATTCAAATTCAATTCAAGAGGTTATAAAATTAGAGAACAAGACTCAAGAAAATTAATAGCAAAAGAAATAAAAAATCCAAACAATGTATATGTGTTGAAAGTATGAATAAACAACAATAAGAGATTGAAGACAATCTCTTGTTGACACTAACAATAGAAGAATCAATACCCACATGTATTCCACTACACCATGTTGTGTACACACGATAAATTGTATAAGAAAGAGAGAATGAAATAACAAATGTTGGTTCATCAAGAATGCACATGATAGAAGTTGGAAGAATCCATCATAGACTCATGGGGAGTTCACTAACATCACAAGACACATGAAGAAGATAATATCATTGAAGATGGGTTGTAGTAGTAGAGTGGTGAGTTAAAAGGGCAAAAAGAAAAGATAGGTCCACAAGAATAACAATCAAGGAGAAGCAAAGAAGCCATACACTAGGTAATATTAAAGCACCAATTTTTACAAAACATGTTTTTGATTAGATTGTGAGGTTGGAGTACATTTCCACAACAGAACAAGTTACTAACATATTCACCAAGCCTCTTCCCCGATAAATTTTTTATTGTTTAAGGCATAAGTTGGGAGTAATTTATCTTTCCTATCTTAACCAACCTTCTTCACAAGTAAATAGGGAAGCTATCCAAAGAAATGCAGGGATAGTTGAATAATAACTATCAAGCTTAGTGGGAGCTAAGAGGTCCGTAGGAGTAGAATAAACTCTCGAAATATCCTAAAACCTTGGCCATTAATTTTAAAGGGGGAGAGTGAGCAAACATTGGCATGATGAGATTCTTTATGATTATTGATACAATATATATAGGGGGAGAGGAAGAAAACATTGGAAAGGAATAATGTAATGTGGTTATTGAATTCTCAAAATAAAAGGGACAAAGAGAGAAAAAAATAAACAGGTAACACGATCGATGTGGATAAGTGATGGAGTTTCCATTAATGACATGCAATTATTGGAAACAATGATTGGTGTTATTTCCGTCAATGCCAAAGGGTGGGTATTGTTGAGAAAAGTGTTTCCATTAATGTCAAGTCTAATGATTGATGTCAAGTGAACAAGTGAATACAAGTTCATGTGGAGTTTGAAAGAATTTTGTCTATAAATAAATATTTCAAATGATGTTACAAAGTGTGTAATTGGTAGTCCTCTCATGGAAATTTCTAATGATATATCCAACACTTGGCACAATTCCTAAGGGATAAGGAGTTATCTTGGTTTCAATTCAATAAGGTTCCATGACTCCACTTAGCATTGACTTCTCGATCTAGAGACACACCACATATCAAATTTAATAAGTCCAATCTACCGAACTCGTCAACACCCAACCAATAGGCTCACATCCCTCATCCGCCGCACTGAAGTGGTGCACACCCTTCTATGTTTTTGTAGTCCTTTTGGTTGTTCCACCACCTACAGGGTGTCTTACTTGGTGGGATAGGAATTTCTAGAGTCCTACGGGTCTAGGAGTTCCAACTTCCTTCACAGGTCTCAAAGTACCCTCTAGGACTTCATGCCAAGGTACCAAACTTGGTAGCTTCCAACTAATAGGCTCACATCCTCCATCAACCACACCTATGTTCACACCCTTCTTTGAATCGGCAGACCCTCAGGCTGTGTCACTACTTTTAGGGTGTCTCACTTGGTCGACTAGGGATTTCTAGAGTCAGATGGATCAAAGAGTTCTTGCTACACTCACAGGTCTTCAAGTACCCTCTAAGCCCTCATATAGGTACACCTATCCCTCACAAATTGATGATCCACTGAATAGGGGAGAAAACCTTTTTTTAGACTTGCTTCTCCATTTTATTAATAATAACATTATATTATAATATTATAATATTCTTTCTCATCAAGAAACATTTTCCCACCATGGATTATCATCCGCCCATACCCTTTTCATCCTTCAAATTTGCAACAAATAATAGCTCCACTAAGTGTCAAGTCAACTAGGCTCACTAGCTTGATAATCACACATGATCTCTAGCCTTCACTTGTAAATATGTTGCTCCACTGGCCTTATGCATAATACATACATACACAAGCACAAAATCCTTAATGGAACTTGGCTCACTAGCCTAATAATATTGGTCCTCTAACCCATTACAAAAGCACATTGACCTTAAACATATTAGTTAACTTGGTCCACTAGCCTAACATTTCTATACGTACAAAGGCATGCACGCCTTGATATAATTCTAACTCAATAACCAAAGTGTCACATATACATTTGTATTATAATTCAGGGGGTCCTTGTCAGGGGCGTTACTCCTCCTCTCTCTATTCCCCCCACTACTCTTTCTCTCCCCCTCTCTCCCTAGTTAATCTCTCTCTCTCGCTCTCTCTCTCTCCCTCTCTCTCTCTCTCTCTCTCTCCCCCACTCCATCTCTCTCTCACCACTCTCTCCTTCTCTTTCTACCATTTTACCTCTCCCCTCCCCCTCTATCTCATCAACACTCATCTCTCTTTATCCCTACCTCTCTCTTCTACCTTCACTCCCTCCCTCCTCACTTATTTCCCCTTGCCCCATTCCCCACATCCTTATATCTTCTCCACTCCCTCTCTCTTCCTCCGTTTTTCCTCTACTCTATCATCCATAATCTCCTTTTTTTCACCCCACTATATCACTTGGCCATTGTCTCTCTCTTACACACTTGCTTATTCTATCTCTCTCTCCCCCTCTCTCTACCTTGGATTTATATACCTCTCTATTCATAACACCCTCCCTCATCCAACATATCTCTCTCCCTCTCACCTTATACCTATTCCACTCTTTTCACTCTCCCCTTTCCATTTCCACCACCTCTCCTATCCCATTACATCCCTTACTTTGTCTCTCCTTCCCTCCGTATATCTTCCCACCCTCCTTGGCTCTACCTTCCTTCATCCCCATTCTATACTCACTACTATATTTCCTCCATGCCTCTCTTTAGTTTTTATCTCCATCCCTCCCTGCCCCACATTCTCTACTATCGCTTTTCTCTTTCCCACCACCCCATTCTCTCTCTCTCTCTCTCTCTCTCTCTCTCTCTCTCTCTCTCGATTAGTTTTCTCTCTATATATCTTTATCTCTCCACCCATGCTCTCTCAAAATATTTATCATTATCCTCCCTCTCTCCCACTTCCCACACTTCACACTCCACTCTATCCTCTCTCTACCTCTTTGCTCCTCTCTCTCTTTAGATAATAACTCTCTCTATCACATTCTCTCTCCTCCCCTCCTAACTCCCTTCCTTCAACCCCAACCTTCTATGTGGCTAAATCTCTAACCCTCTTCCTCACCACTCACTACTGTATCAATCTCACACCTCACTATCCCCCTACCGCTCTCACTTTTCACCTCAACTTGCTCCTCCCACTCTCTCATTCCTTAATTCACCCTCTCAATCACCCTTCCCTCCCTCTCCATCCTTCACTTTCTCTATCTCTTCCTCCCGTATTTTCTCTCTCTAGTTCCTTCCCCCTCCCTCTTGTTACCCCACTACCCTCTCTCTCTCTCTCTCTCCCTTCCTCCATTTCTATATCTCTATCTCCAATCATTTCTTCCTCCTTTAACCAACCATTCTATAATCCCTTCTCTTTCCCCCAACCAATTTCTCTATTACTCAATCTCTCTCTCTCTCTATCTATACACCTACTCTCTATATTTCTCTACTTCCACTCCCTCTCTATATCTCTCCCTCTCTCCTTATCCTAACCATCTCTCTTCTTTTATACATCTCTCTATGTCTTGTTTTATCCCCCTTCCTCACTATCTCTTCCTCCTCTCTCTTATTTAAATATCCTTCTCCCTTCATATAACTCTCTCTTTCCCTCTCTCTCTCTCTCTCCACCACTCTTTCTCTCTTACACACTTTTCACCTCTCCCCACACTTTGTCTTTCACTCTACTCTCCCACCACCTCCCTTTTTTTGTTTCTTCCTCCATATCTCCCCCTACCTATCTTTCCCCCCTTCTCTTCCTAAACTATATCCTCCCTTCCATTTTCGTCCCACTCCTATCACTCTTCATCTCTCACTCAATCACACACTCTCTCTCATCTATTTACTCTTTGTCTCTACCCCCTCTCCCTCTAACTCTCTACCCTTATTTTTATACATCATTATGCCTATCCAAAACCTCTCTCTTTCCCTCTCCCTCTAACCTTCCCTCCCTCCCTCCCTCCCTCTTTCTCTCCCTTCATCCCCAACCTTCTATGTGTCTAACTCTCTACACCTGTTCCTCACCACTCACTACTATATCCATCTCACAACTCACTCTCCCCTACCTCTCTCAGTTTGCACCTCAAATTTCTCCTCCCACTCTCTCTCTCCTTAATATACTCTCTCAATCACCCTTCCCTCCCTCTTCATCCTTCACTTTCTCTATCTCTTCCTCGATTCTTTTCTCTCTCTAGCTCCTTTCCTCTCCCTCCTGTCACCCCACTCTACACTATATTACCTCTTTCCACCGCTCTCTCTCTCTCTCTCTCTCTCTCTCTCTCTCTCTCTCTCTCTCCCTTTTTTTGTTTCTTCCTCCCAATCTCCCCCTACCTTACTTTCCCCCTTCTCTCCTCGAACTATATAATCCCTTTCCATTTTTGTCTCACTTCTATAAATCTTCGTCTCTCACTCAATCACATACACTCTCATCTATTTACTCTTTGCCTTTTCACCCTCTCCCTCTAACCTTTTACCCTTCTTTTTATACATCACTATGCCTATCCCTGACCTCTCTCTTTCCTTCTCTCTCTCTCCCCCTCTCCCTCTCCCTCTCCCTCTCCCTCTCCCTCTCTCCTTAATTCACTCTCTTGATCACACCTCCCTCCCTCTCCATCCTTCACTTTCTATATCTATTCCTCCCTTCTTTTCTCTCTCTAGTTCCTTCCCTCTCCCTCCTGTCATCCCACTCTACCCTATATTACCTATTTTCCCCCCCTGTTTCTCTCTCTCTGACACACACACACTTGCTCCCTACCTCTCCCCTTCCCTTCCTTCCTTTCTCCCTTAACCAATCATTCTATAATCCATTCTCTTTCCCCCAACCACTATCTCTCTATATTTCTATCTATACACCCACTCTCTATATTTCTCTACCTCCACTCCCTCTCTATATCTCTCCCTCTCTCCATATCCTAACCATCTCTCTACTTTTATACATCTCTCTATCTCTTTTTTTAGTCTCCCCAGTATCTCTCCCTCCTCTCTCTTATTTAAATATCCCTCTCCCTTCATATATCTCTCTCATTCCCTCTCTCTCTCAACCACCCTTTCTCTCTTACACACTTTTCACCTCTCCCCACACTCTGTCCTTCAATCTACTCTCTCACCCCCTACCCTATTTTTCTTTCTTATTCCCAATATCCCCCTACCTTGCGTTCCCCTTTCTCTCCCTAAACTATATCCTCCCTTTCCATTTTCATCCCACTCCTATCATTCTTCATCTCTCACTTAGTCACACTCTTTCTCATATATTTACTCTCTATCTCTGCCCCCTCTCCCTAAATCTATTTATACCCCCCTCTGTGTACTAGTTTATCTCTCTCCCTCCCTCATCTTATTGCCTTACCTTCTACCCCCTCAATTACTACTCCTTATTCATCTCACACCTCGGTTTTCGACTGTTGGTCTCACTTTGTACCTCCTCTCTCTCTCTCTCTCTCTCTCTCTCTCTCTCTCTCTCTCTCTCTCTCTATATATATATATATATATATATATATATATATATATATATATATATATTCATTACACCCTCCCTGCCTTTCTCTATCTCTATCTCTCCCTCCCTCCTTCCTTCTCCCTCCCATCACCCCACCATAACCTCTCTTCTATTTTTCCCCTAGCTATCTCTCTTTCTCTCTCTCTCTTTTCTTCAATCTATGTTGACCCTCCCTCCCTTTCTCTATCACTATCTCTCCCTCCTTCCTTTTCCCTCCTTTCACCCAACCATAACCTCTCTTCTGTGTTTCCCCTAGCTCTCTCTCTCTCTTTTCCTTCCCTTCCCCCTCTCCCTCCTCTCCCTCTCTCTCTCCCTCTCCCTCTCTCTCCCTCTCCTTTCCCCCTCCACCTCTCCCTTTCTCCCTCTCGCTACCCCTCCCCCTCCTTCTCTCCCTCCTCTATCTATCTCTCTCCCCATTCCCCTATCCCACCCTCGCCCTCTCTCTCTCTCCCTCCCTCTCCCTCCCCCCCACCCCTCTCCCTCCTTCCCTCTCCCTCCCCCCTACCCCCTCTCCCTCCCTCTTCCCTCCCCCACCCTCTCCCTCCCTCTTCCACTGCTCCCTCTCTCCCTCTCCCTCCCTCTCCCTCTCCCTCCCTTTCTCCTTCTCTCTCCCCCTCTCCCTCCCTATCTCTCTTTCTCTCCCTCTCCCTTGCTCTCTCTCTCTCTCTCTCTCTCTCTCTCTCTCTCTCTCTCCTATTCCCCCTCTCCTCCCCCCTCCCTCTCCCTCTCTCCCTCCCCTTCCCCTTCTCCCCCTCTTCCTCCCTACCTCCCTCCCTCCCTCTCTCTATCCCTCTCTCCCTCCCCTTCCCCCTCTCCCTCCCTCCCGTCCTCCCCTTCCCCCTCTCTTTCCCTCCCTCTCCCTCTCCCTCTCCCTCCATCCCTCTCTCTCTCTCTCTCCCCTTCTCCCACCCCTCTCTCTCCACCCCTCTCCCTCTCCCCCTCTCTCACCCCCCTTCTCTCTCCACCTCTCTCTCTCCCCCCTCCCTCTCTCTCTCCCTCCCTCCCTCTCTCCTCCGCTTCTCCCCCTCTCCATCTCCCTCTCTCTCTCTCTGTCTCCCTCCCCCTCCTTCCTTATCTCTCTACCCCTCTCTCTCTCCCCCTCTCCCTCTCTCTCCCTCCCTCCCTCATCCTATTTCCTTACCTTCTACCTCCCCAGTTACTACTCCTTATCCATCTCACACCTTAGTTTCCCCTGGTTGGTCTCACTTTGTACCTCATCTCTCTTTCTCCCCCCCTCTCTCTCTATTCCGTACACCCTCCCTCCCTCCTTATCTCTCTCACCCTCCTTCCTTATCCCTCACACTCCTTATCTCTCTATCTCGCCCTCTTCCTCCCCCTCTCCCCTCTCTATCTATCTCTCTCTCCCATCCCCCCCCCTCCACCTCTCCCTCTCCCTCTCTCTACCCCCCCTCTCTCTCCATCTCTCCCTCCATCTCTCTCTCTATCTCTCTCCCCCTCTCCCTCTGCCTCTCTCACCCTCATCCTCTCCCTCCCTCACCCTCTCTCTTCCTCCCTCTCCCTCTCTCTCCTTCTCCCTCCATATCTCTCCCCCCCTTCCCCTGCCCCTCTCCCTCTCCCTCTCCCCCCTTTCTCTCCCTCTCCCTCTCTCTCTCCACCACTCTTTCTCTCTCACACACTTTTCACCTCTCCCCACACTTTTCCCTTCAATATACTCTCTCACCCACTACCCTTTTTTTCTTTCTTATTCCCAATAGCCCCCTACCTTGCTTTCCCCCTTCTCCCCCTGAACTATATCCTCCCTTTCCATTTTCATCCCACTCCTATCATTCTTCATCTCTCACTCAGTCACACTCTTTCTCATATATTTACTCTCTATCTCTGCCCCCTCTCCCTAAATCTATTTATACCCCCCTTTGTGTACTAGTTTATCTCTCTCCCTCCCTCCTCCTATTGCCTTACCTTCTACCCCCTCAATTACTACTCCTTGTTCATCTCACACCTCGGTTACCCACTGTTGGTCTCACTTTGTACCTCATCTCTCTCTCTCTCTCTCTCTCGATATATATATATATATATATATATATATATATATATATATATATATATATATATATATATATTCATTCATTACACCCTCCCTCCCTTTCTCTATCTCTATCTCTCCCTCCCTCCTTCCTTCTCCCTCCCATCACCCCACCATAACCTCTCTTCTATCTTTCCCCTAGCTATCTCTCTTTCTCTCTCTCTCTCTCTCTTTTGTTCACTCTATGTTGACCCTCCCTCCCTTTCTCTATCACTATCTCTCCCTCCTTCCTTTTCCCTCCCATCACCCAACCATAACCTCTCTTCTATGTTTCCCCTAGCTCTCTCTCTCTCTTCCTTCCCTTTCCCCCCTCTCCCTCCTCTCCCTCTTTCTCTCCCTCTCCCTCTCCCTCTCTCACTCACTCTCCTTCCCCCCTCCACCTCTCCCTTTCTCCCTCTCGCTCCCCCTCCCCCTCCGTCTCTTCCTCATCTATCTATCTCTCTCCTTATTCCCCTCGCCCACCCTCGCCCTCTCTCTCTCCCTCCCTCTCTCTCTCTCCCTCTCCCTCCCCCCCCCTTCTTTGCCCCCCCCCCCCTCTCCCTCCCTCTCCCTCTCCCTCTCCCTCTCCCTCCCTTTCTCCTTCTCTTTCCCCCTCTCCCTCCCTATCTCTCTTTCCCTCTCTCTCTCTCTCTCTCTCTCTCTCTCTCTCTCTCTCTATCCTATTCCCCCTCTCCTCCCCCCTCCCTCTCCCTCTCTCACTCTCTCTATCCCTCTCTCACTCCCCTTCCCCCTCTCCCCCTCTCTCTCCCTCCCTCCCTCCCCTTCCCCCTCTCCCCCTCTCCCCGTCTCCTTCCCCCTCTCCCCCTCTCTCTCTCGCCCTCCCCCCCCCTCCTCCCCTCTCTCTCTCTCACACCCCCCCTCCTCCCCTCCCTCCCCCTCCTCCTCCCCTCCCTCTCTCTCGCACCCCCCTCCCTCTCTCGCCCCTTCTCCCGCTCCCTCCCCCCTCTCTCTCTCACCCTGCCCCCTCCCTCCCTCTCGCCCTCCCCCCCTCCCTCTCTCTCTCGCACTCCCCCCTCGCTCTCTCTCACACCCCTTCCCTCTCTCGCCCCCCCCTCCCTCTCTCCCCCGCCCACCCCCTCCCTCTCTCTCCCCAACCTCCCTCTCTCTCTTTCTCTCCCCCTATCTGTCTCCCTCTCTCTCTCTGTCTCCTTCCCCCTCCTTCCTTATCTCTCTCCCCCTCCCCCTCTCCCTCTCTCTCCCTCCCTCCCTCCTCCTATTGCCTTACCTTCTACCTCCCCAGTTACTACTCCTTATCCATCTCACACCTTAGTTTCCCCTGGTTGGTCTCACTTTGTACCTCATCTCTCTTTCTTCCCACCCCCATCTCTCTATTCTTTACACCCTCCCTCCCTTCTTATCACTCTCACCCTCCTTCCATCTCCCTCACCCTCTCTCTTTCTCTCTCTCTCTTTATTCCTTACACCCTCCCTCCCTCCTTATCTCTCTCACCCTCCTTCCTTCTCCCTCTTCCTCCCCCTCTCACCTCTCTATCTATCTCTCTCCCATCCCCCCCTTCACCTCTCCCTCTCCCTCTATCCCTCTCTCCCTCTCTCCCTCTGTCTCTCTCTCTATCTCTCTCCCCCTCTCCCTCTCCCTCTCTCACACTCATCGTCTCCCTCCCTCGCCCTCTCTCTTCCTCCCTCTCCCTCTTTCTCCTTCTCCCTCCATTTCTCTCCCCCCCTTCCCCTACCCCTCTCCCTCTCCCTCTCCCCCCTTTCTCTCCCTCTCTTCTTCCCTTCATATATTTCTCTCTTTCCTCTCTCTCTCCACCACTCTTTCTCTCTTACACACTTTTCACCTCTCACCCCCCTTCCCTTTTTTTCTTTCTTATTCCCAATATCCCCCTACCTTTCTTTCCCCCTTCTATCCCTAAAGTATATTCTCCCTTTCCATTTTCATCCCACTCCTATCATTCTTCATCTCTCACTTAGTCACACTCTTTCTCATATATTTACTCTCTATCTCTGCCCCCTCTCCCTAAATCTATTTATACCCCCCTCTATGTACTAATTTATCTCTTTCCCTCCCTCCTCCTATTGCCTTAGCTTCTACCCCCTCAATTACTACTCCTTATTGATCTCACACCTCAGTTTCCGACTGTTGGTCTCACTTTGTACCTCGTCTCTCTCTCTCTCTCTCTCTCTCTCTCTCTATATATATATATATATATATATATATTCATTACACCCTCCCTCCCTTTCTCTATCTCTATCTCTCCCTCCCTCCTTATGTCTCTCACCCTCCTTCCTTTTCCCTCCCATCACCCAACCATAACCTTTCTTCTATGTTTCCCCTAGCTCGCTCTCTCTCTTCTTTCCCTTTCGCCCCTCTCCCTCCTCTCCCTCTCTCTCTCCCTCTCCTTCCCCCCTCCACCTCTCCCTCTCTCCCTCTCGCTTCCCCTCCCACTCCATCTCTCCCTCCTCTATCTATCTCTCTCCCTATTCCCCTCTCCCACCCTCGCCCTCTCTCTCTCCCTCTCTCTCCCTCGCCCCCCGTCTTCCTCCCTCTTCCCCCATCTCCCTCCCTCTATCCTTCTCTCTCCCCCTCTCCCTCCCTATCTCTCTTCCCCTCCCTCTCCCTTGCTCCCTCTCCCTGCCTCTCTCTCTCTCTCTCCATCCTATTCCCCCTCTCCTCCCCCCTCCCTCTCACTCTCTCCCTCCCTCCGTCCTTCCCTCCCCTTCCCCTTCTCCCCCTCTCCCCCTCTCTCTCTCTTCTCCCCCTCTCCCCCTCCTCCCTCCCCTTCCCCTTCTTCCCCTCTCCCCCTCTCTCTCTCTTCTCCCCCTCTCCCCCTTCTCTCCCTTCCCCCCCCCCCACCCCTCTCTCTCCCACCCCTCCCCTCCCTCTCTCTCCCACCCCTCCCCTCCCTCTCTCTCCCTCTCTCCCCCCCCCCTCTCTCTCCCTCTCTCTGCCTCTCCCCCTCTCCCCCTCTCTGTCTCCCTCTCTCTCTCTCTCTGTCTCCCTCCCCCTCCTTCCTTATCTCTCTCCCCCCTCTCTCTCCCCCTCTCCCTCTCTCTCTCTCTCCCTCCCTCCTCATCCTATTTCCTTACCTTCTACCTCCCCAGTTACTACTCCTTATCCATCTCACACCTTAGTTTCCCCAAGTTGGTCTCACTTTGTACCTCATCTCTCTTTCTCCCCCCGGATCTCTCTCTATTCCTTACACCCTTCCTCCC
Source organism: Pinus tabuliformis (assembly GCA_031772625.1). NCBI lineage: Eukaryota > Viridiplantae > Streptophyta > Pinopsida > Pinales > Pinaceae > Pinus > Pinus tabuliformis. Next base: position 739,487,099 of record CM062817.1, read on the forward strand.
TCCTCATCTCTCTCACCCTCCTTCCTTCTCCCTCACACTCCTTATCTCTCTATCTCTCCCTCTTCCTCCCCCTCTCCCCTCTCTATCTATCTCTCTTCGATCCCCCCCTCCACCTCCCCCCTCCACCTCTCCCTCTCCCTCTATCCCTTTCTCCCTCTCTCTAATCCCCCTCTCTCTCCCTCTCTCCCTCTCTATCTCTCTCCCCCTCTCCCTCTCCCTCTCTCGTCGTCTCCCTCCCTCGCCCCCTCTGCGTCCCTCCCTCTCCCTTCCATCAACCCACCATAACCTCTCTTCTATGTTTCCCTAGCACGCTCTCTCTCTCCCCTCCCTCTCTCCCCCTGCCCACTTCTCTCTCTTCCTCTCTCAACCCCATCCATATCTCAATTTGCACCTACTCCCCCCTCTTCATCTCTCCTCGTCTTTATCTCCTCCCCACCTTCCCTCCCTTTCTCCATCCCTCTCTCGCTACCTATCTCTCTACCCCACCTTTCTCACCCCTGTTCCTTACTTTAATCCCTCCCCCTCTCTCTCTCCCCATTTTGATACATCCCTTCCTCTTTTTATCTCTCTACCCCACCTTTCTCACCCCTGTTCCTTACTTTAATCCCTCCCCCTCTCTCTCCCCATTTTGATACATCCCTTCCTCTTTTTATAGAACCAACAAAACCACATGAAATTAAAAAATGGTAATAAAACGAAAATTAAATTAATGATATCAAAACATGACTTCTATTTAGGTAACTAATAGAACCAATTGTACATGTCTAATAAATTAGAAAAAACATTATTTACTTACCTGAAAATGTATCTTAAATTAATATTTGTAAAAAAGCAAAGCCAAAACTGATTATATGATTCCAAGAAAGTAGTTCCACGGTTAAAGGTTCTTCGTCTAAAAAATGATAATAAAACGAAAATTAAATTAGATAATCTCAGAACATGACTTTTATTTAGGTAACTAATAGAACCAATTGTACATATCTAACAAACTAGAAAAAAATATGATTTACTTACCTCAAAAATGTGTCTGCTAAAATTAATATTTATAAAAAAAAACCAAAGCCAAAACTGATTATATGATTCCAAGAAAGCAGTTCCATAGTTAAAGGTCTTTGTCTAGTAAAAGTTCAAGCACATATATAAACTTATTATATAATTCTACACATGTAGTTTATTTTCCAATGGATTTCAGGGCAGTTTGATCCAGTAAATGAGAAACACAGTTAAGCTTCGCACGAATTATTTATTCAACCTAACAACGTAAACTTGCAAGCGCGGATAAATTATTATTTCCATAAGCATGACAACGACGGAGATGTAAGACGTGGCACCGAACGTGGGGATAGAGATACGGGTGTCGTACGAAGTACTATTGAGCGTTGCAAGGAATTGATACTAAATTTGTAATGGTTTTTCCATTAGTGTATGGTGGCTTTCGAAACTGGGCAACCTAAATTAGTGGGGAGGAAAAACGATTTTGTGAAACAAGAATTTGAAACGCGTTAATTTACAACGGTATTGAAGAGAGATAATTTAAAGAATTAGGGGCAGTGCCAATAATGGATTCACGATTCTCATATTATGAACAAAAGCAATCAGTGGATTAGAATCAAGTTGATGATCGTTCAGGTTGAGGATATCTTCCACCAGAGGAGAGAAACAGATGAAAGCCATTTATCGGGAATGACAATGACAGGTAGAAAAATAATCTGAGAGAGACCAAATGATTTGAATCACAAATCAGGTTTAAATAATAGAATCTTCTTGTGAGAGAGAATTTGAAGAATGACAATCAGTGGCATCAATGGAAATCAGCTTCAAATAATTCAGTCTTATTATGATGGATAATGTAAAGAATGAAGAGCATCGCCATCAACGGATTCACTATTTTCATAACCCATCAATGGATTAGAATAATGTTTGGTGGTCATTGAGGGTGAGCAGGAAGACAAATGAAAGCCATTTATCTGCTCCAGAAACGGGAATGACGGGTAGAAAAGTAATCCAAGAAAAGATACCAAACCATTATGAAATCAGTTTTGGGTATCGATTTTCTCTCTAGCTTGAAATTGTGATATAAACATTACATTTGATCACTCGAATGCCCTCTGCACCCATAGAATTGTAGCTTTGATTATTCTCACCATCTATAACTGTTGAAAACACTTATTTCACAATGACCTTTATAATAAAAACTAAACATGTTCTACAACGAGAATAAATTGAGAAGATCGCAAAATCAGTCTGAAACAGGGAGGCTCAGACAATAGTCTGACTCTGGATTCAAAGAATAACTCACAATGCTTTTAGCAACTATCAATCTAAATATAAAAAAAATCCTCACCTGACTAATTCTCCAACCGAGTTTCCAGCCTAGAACTTGCAAGAAAAAGTAGTTATCGTTCATAAATCAAACAACAAACAGGTTCCAGCCTAGAATTTACAAGAAAAAGTAATTATTACTCATATGCACACATTTAAAGGTAATCAAACAACAAGAGCTTGCGGCAGTAATGTCTAAAAATTTTCCAAATCAAAATTACAAATAAGGCTTTCCCTACCTGTAGATTGTTGCTCCAAACAAATAGAGATCCATGCATCAACATCGCCTTCGCCGTCGTATTCTTCTCCGTCGACGTTCCATACTACTCTCCAAAGACCATGAAACAACACCAGATAGATGGATCATCGTCATAAAATAATTCCAGGGAAGATTGTGGTTAGGATGAAATGCGGTGAATTTAAACTGAACTGGGTACAAATAGATATGGAAAAAAGCAGATGGCATTTTAACGGTCTGATTCCAGGCGGTCCACTGTCCGATTCCAAAAAACTAAGGAAAAAAGCAGATGGAATGGTAACGGTCTGATTCCAGGCGGTCCACTGTCCGATTCCAAAAAACTAAGGGAAAAAACAAATGGCATAAAAAACTCAACGGTTTGATTCCAAGAAGCTAAGCGTTTAATTTGTAAAAGCTAAACGTGATATTATCGTTCGGTTCCTATATAACCGAAAAAGCAGATGGTATGCAAAAAGCAACGGTGTGATTTCAATAAGCTAAGGTTTAATTTGAAAAGCCAAACCTGATATTGTCATTCCCATGTAACTGAAAACCCCACCTCTCCAATTTAAAAAGAGAACAATCCAATTAATTTTAAAGTGCTGCATCGCCTATTAGGTGATAAATGAACAGTCATACCAATTGTGATCGTATTTAGTTTGAGACTTTATTTTTTTTAAGCAAGAATTACCAGCCATAAACGATGGAGAATTACAGTTGCCTTGTTTGTAATGAGGTGTAACGCGTTGGTTTATAATACCAAGAGCTCTCAATTTCTATGAACTAACGACTCCAATAAAACGATTGGGACTAACGACTCCAATAAAACGATTGGGTTTCGGTCTGGGTGAGTCGCTGGCTTTCTTTCTTTCCTTTATTACATTAATAGTTTATATATATCAAAAATTAATAAATTTAAATAAATATTATTGTTTATATTTATATAAAATTTTGATTTTTGGCCTGGAGTATGCCGTAAAACTGCCTCTGGTTGGCTAAGAGCTCGTCTTCCTCGGACGTAAGGAAACAGGTTAACGGCCCAAGACCCAGAGGCATCTGGCAGGAGTGAAAGCCTGCTCCCTTAGGGACCACCAGCGGGTTATTACAGGTGGCGTGGTTTTCCTTGATAACGGTGATGAGTCAAACCGACATTCTCGGATAGCAGCCAGAGATGGCTGTCCTCACTGTTGGTTTGACAGCTGAGTTTGATAGGTTTTGCCACCTTCGGAAAAAAAAAATAAAATAAAATTTTGATTTTATAAAAATTTAAATATCACATTTTTATATTTAATTTTATATATTAAAATTATATTTTAACTTAAACCTATGAATAAGAGAGATTAAACTTCTTTTAAAATATAAAAATAATTTACAAGAAAAATGTGTATAGAGAGATTTTTTTTTTTAAATATAAAATAATTTAAAAAAATTGTATTTCTAAAGATTTGGTCTTTATAAAAAATTTACCCTTTATACTATACACATACTTTTTGCTGAAATAAGAGAGCGTATATCTCTATCTATCTATATATATATAAGGGGTTAATATTAAATATTTTGTAATTTTTAATTAATTTAAATAAATATTATTGTTTATATTGATATAATTTTTTATTTTATAAAAAATTAAATATCATATTTTTATATTAAAATTTGTTTATTTTTATATATTATAATTATGTTTTTATTTTATGTTAATTCAAGATCTATCATAAGTGTTTAGAGATCAAATTACTTGAGGTGCAATCCTCTTTTATAGTGCAAAATTTGAAGAAAAATTTACATTTCTAGAGATTTGATCTTTATGGAAACTTACCAAACCAAATCTCTCTTATACATTAAATTAAAGAGCACCTCTTAATAGTGTGTATATATATATATATATATATATATATATGATATTGAAATATTGGATATCATATTAAATATTTTGTTTATAATTGGCATTGGTGTTTTTTTAATTTATTTATTTAAATACGACATCTCAACTCCATATGGAAAATTGAATAAGATTGAATAAATTACAAATATAATATTTAATTTCAATTACTTTGTATCTCTATATAAAGTTTATAGAATTATGTTATTTAATATGGGCATTCAAATATTTTATATATGGTTAACACTAAAATATTTTTTTATTATCCATATAAATATTTTTAAAATGATATGGTAATTGAACATAAAATGAATTACACCCATATAATATCAATATTATTTATAGATGTCAAGTCTAACTCCATATAAGTAATAAAGGAATTACATTTCTCCTATATAATAAAAAGTAAAAAAACATACACGAAATTAGAAATTAATGAAAAACTAAGATGGAAATAGAAATATTTTATTAATAGTCAATTTTGGCAAGACTTTTTTATTATTATGAATTTTTAATTTGTGAATGTAATTATTATTTTATTATTTTTAAATATAATATTATAAACATCTCTCCATATTGGAATGTAGAATATATTTCTCCACCATTATAATAAATAAAAATGAAATAAGTTGAATATTCTTAATATATTTTTGTATTTAAATATTATAAAAATAAAAAAATTAATACCATTGTTATTTGTATTATAAAGTTTGAAAAATAATTAAATTATAAAATAATATATAGTTGTATTGATAATAATAGTAGACCAAATTTGTTGCGTTGAATTCTTTGAGAGAAGTGAGAAATTATTTTATTTTATTTAGAATTTATTTTTATTAAGGAAATTAAAAAAAAAAAAAAAAACCTTTCAAAATTTGGAACTAAAAATATGTTTTCAAATTAATTTAATTTAATTAGTTTTTTTTCCATCTTCAATCTCTTTAAACTAAGAAAAATCATGTATTCACTTCATTTAATATTTCTATCACAAGTTTTAAATTCAATACAGTAACATTCACAATTTTTATTTTTTATTTTTTATTTTTTTAATTTATAAATTATTTTTACTTATTGATTTTATCTAATCAATTTTAGTATACTATTCAATTTATTCTCATTAATTTATTCTCATTGATATTTTGGTTATCATTCTCAATCTTATTATTTAACCTTATGAAAATATGAAATTAAATAACATTAATATATGTTTTATGTTTTAATATTAAAAATAAATTTAGTAATATCTAATTGTTTTTTATGTTTTATGTTCTAGTATTAAAAGTAAATTTAGTAATATCTAACTATTTTTTAAAAGAAGGGTATATATTATTTACACTATTTTATGATTATTAACCAAATTTTTAGATTTGAACATATTTATATTTTTTCAAACATTTATTATGTGTATATTTAATTATATTTTTAAATGTGATATAGGTTGTTAGTGCATGATTCTTATTGATTTTATAGAATTGGTTTATGATTAAGAATTAGGAGTCTTTTAGAATAATCAAGTAGAAGTATATGCATATTTTAAGGGATTGTGTATGGTCAAAAATGTAGGAATGCATTTTCTAATTAAAATGAGACAATTAAGAATAACCATATCATTAATAAACAATAATTCTCCTTGAGCTAGAGTGCAAGCTTGTATCTATTTAGGTACAAGCATTATAGGGTCATTTCATTCCAAAAAATATCCTTTCACCAAATCTTAAGGGAAGATAATGGGGAAGTAGACTCTCTTGGAAACAAGGAAAGTAATTAAAAAATGGGTGATTTTAGTGATAATGGATCATTATTCAATGCATATCATATGACTCATTATTCGATGCATATCATGCCTTAATCAATCCCATGCACCTAATGGAAAGCTAAATACACCTCCACAAAAAGATAATAACCACCAATGAGCACAAGCTCCCCTCACACATGCTTAGGTTGTTGCTAAATCTATATTTTGAGGGTTGGCATGTGTTATATCATAGGTGATTTTGGATTATTGAGTGTCATCATTTAGGAGGTCAAAAGGCCCATGTGACATAGAAGATGACCTATGGATGTTGTCTGGCCATGGGTTTTAAGATGGTTCAACTCCTAACTATGGTTGAATTTTTTGCAATATGTTTTCTTTGAGTGTGTATGATTTTATGGCCCTAAAATTCGAAGTGTATGGGGTTATGGCTTTCTAGTTTTGATGCATCTCATTCAATGTAGAGTTGTCATTGGAAATTGTGGGGCTAGTTTATTTGGTTACATGGATGCTACATTCAAAACTATGAAATTCATTTCTTGGGATTTTTGTAGTTCTCTAGTTTTGGTGTCAATTATATTTTCAAAATAAGTCTTAGTTGTTATTATGTGGGAATAGTGGCTTGTATTGGTCCTATATTCTTTATGGTTTAATGCCTTTCTTTGACACTAATGCTCATGGACTTTAGAAATTTGTAAGAAATTTAAATTTTATCAATTGAATGAAGAATTGATGTATAGATTTAGGAATTCTACATTCTTACTTAAATTTAATGTTTATGGAATTAGCCAACATTAAATCTCTCAAATTGCTTCTATTATGAGTCTATCATTTTTATATTTTAAAGCATAAACTTGTCGTTCTTAAAGTAGAAGATGATACGATAATGAACCCAACACTAAATTTATGTAATAATCTATGGCATTCAATTAGTGATTGTCCATAAAATCATGTTATGGAGAACTAAGGAAAGAAGATACTATGCACCACCCTATTGAGAATGTGGAGAGCCAAGATCAAGAATCAATGCCTAACAACATTTACCTCAAAGAAAGCACAATCCATCATATCTTGTGTTCCAAAATGGTGCTTTTTAAACTTATTAGCATATTAAGTGTTTCTATATATATTTAAAGTTTATACTTTTTCTTGGACATATCTATTTTGTTTTAAAATCTAAATAGATACAATATTTTGTTTAGCTATGCTTTAACTTCTTAAGAATACAAATTATCTAGACTTTTAAACCTAAAAAATGAAAATAAAAATAATGAACATATATTTGATAAAAATATGATCAATTTTTATCGAAAAATGAAGGAAAATATACTAATAAAATTTAATTAAAAATAGAAAAATAAATATCCCTAAAAGTTAGCTCAATTGGCCGAGTCCCTATGATTAAAGTAGAATTTCTATTAAGACGTCACGAAGTTCAATTATCTTAACACTCTTGGGGTCAGACTCTATGGTTAAGCCAACAGGAAGTGATCCCTTCGGGTGGATCTACTTGGTACAGATACTCTATGGACATAATGGTCACTAATATCGAGAGTGGATGAGAATGGATCTTCATCATAAGGTTAATTGAAACTGTAATAGTGAAGAAAGGACAAGTGGAAGTTGGAAATACCATAAACCAATGCAACACTAGATATAAGAAGAAACTCTTCTTTCACACTAACATAATTTTTTTTTCACACATTTCTATCATTAGAGACACAACCATGTATCAATATCACTGTTATAAAGGTAATGTCATATATCACTCCCATAAGCATAGACATGACTTCCACATGTTACTGTTAAATATCATAGTTGTCACTGCCATATAGTTTTAGGGCTCACCTTACCAACCTCAAATTGTCCACACCTAGGGCTGCCCTGAGCACTGACCAAAACTAGTCATACCCTACTACAACTCCTTAGCAAACCTTACATAAAAATGCAATCATACATACATCTTCAAAATTACTTCTTTCTCCCTCCTATACTTGGCCCCTATGCATACTGAAGTCTATGACTTGAGCCCTCTATTTATGCTTTTGGTGAAACCTATGTCAGCCCTAGATTTGGGCATAAACTCCTCCAAATAACTACATTATCCTTCCTTCTTAAGCCCCGTATCTTTGCGCTATCATTTCAAGATAACTCATCCTCTATTATGGTTGTTCCAAACCCCATATCAATACAAATAAGAACTCGACCCTCCTATAATAGATAAGGAAACTTCAACTTGCTTGTACAAAGAATTATACCTCTAAAACATGCTCAGATTCAATCCAGAATTAACTTTAACCACAACTAGAGATCTACCAAAAATTCGGCCTTGATTATACACTGAAAAAATATGGAATAATTCATAGACAAATCCTCATCGATCTACGATAAGCCACATTGAGGTGCCTTAGATAGGCCGTAATAGATATGATGATAGGATGCTTTACTATGATAAGAAATCTAGGGTAACTTGATGGGTAAAATGCCATGGATATTCCACTGGACAATTCGTCACAACAGATCTGATAATAAGATATCAAAATACTGAAATTTTACACTATTACAAATTTATTTAAACTTTAAGATCTGTAAACTTAATTGTAATTAATGCATGTATGTGAAAAGAAATTATGTAGAAAAGTAGAGGATGACATAATAAGCTCACACACACACATAAGACACAAGATATGCTCTTTGGGAAACCCTTTTGGGAGAAAATTCCGCTGGAAGGTGAGACCACTTCCCTCTCTTTCTCTGTCTGGAAATATGGCTACAGGTACAAACAAGTGATGCTTGTGGCTCGTGGGCTGCTACATTGCACAAATACTCGGTGTATGCTCTACCTCCTATTTCTCTTGTTAATATTTGCTCAACTATGGAAGAAAATGCTCATGAAAGAATGGAATTCCTCTTCCTCCTATTGGTTGGGTTATAACATAGCTTGATAGCCTACTAGTGGTTAATTTTTACTACATCAACTCTTAACTAGAGTTACAATATAGACTCTTAAAGAGTCTTTTACATCAAAATCATGTGGCTAGCCCCTTTTCCATGTATAATGGGGCTGATGAGGTATCCTCTCGAACTATAGGTGTAAAAATAGGAAGGTCAACCTTTGAGTGGCTTAAATTTTTAATAGGACTCCAATTGACGTTCTTCTTGTGCCGTTGGAAATATATATGTGTATAACAACATTAAATAGTGTGACACTAAAGAGACAATTTTTTACCCCCAAAAAACATTGTTTGATGCCTCGAAACGGTCCCAGAAGGTTCCAGACCGCATTTCACCAAATTGAGTCCCGCTAGTAAAAATGGTCTCGTGAGATGGTTCCTCCACTTTTTCCACTGCCAATGAATCAAGATGGATGGAAAATAATGCAATTATCCAATCCGAATCATAGCTAGGTTAGGGAATATTCAACATGATTTCTCTTAACTTTAATAGTTTCTTGTGACAGTATTTTAGATTTTCTTTCTCGTTATTTTATATCATTTTATCATCAAGCACCTACCAAAAAAAGAAGATCATCAATGACAAATGGACACCAGATGTAGGTACTCAGTCAGGGAAAAACCCCCTAAGAAGGGGAAAACCTATTCAAACTCTTTACTAGTAGAACCAAATCAAAATGATACATACCAAGACCTTTCTGACCATGACACAATATTTCCTCATTCCATCAAGTCATCCCTTGATAACATTCTCTCCAAATTCAATATATGAACTAAATCAATAGACTTTGTCCTTCTATCCTTCTACAGTCTTTGGTCTCTTAGTTCTTCTTTGTACTCTAGGCCTTGCAATGTATATGATGTCTATGGTGCAATGTTCTTCTCACATATGACAAAATGAGAAACCATTCTGCATCCTTCTAGCTCCCTTTTAGGCTACTCTATATCCTTTATTTTCATTGAGATATTGCAGATCACAATTGCTTGTCTCATGTCCAACTAGGTCGAGTTCACTTTGGTATAAATAGTTGTTTCTGTATGTTATATTGACGTTGACATGAATGGTAGGAGAGGCTAACATGATAGGAGAGAAATCCATCAACAAAATGGTACTAGAAGGACGGCTAGATGACAGGTTATGCCCGTAGAGTCTGGTTTGAATATCTTATTTAAAATAGCTCTTCCTGATATCATAATCGGATGTCTTTCTATAAAGTCTGAGTGTACCATCCCCATGAAAGTTATCCATGACCTGTCCAAGCTAAAGTTCAGTGGTGAGGGTGAACCATAATTTCATGCGCATGTGCGCCAAGTTATAAAATTTTGCCTACACCACAAGATAAAGTACGAAGATGTCTGGACTATATTACTCACCCTCACATTTGAAGGTCGTGCTCAATGCTGGTGTTATAAATTACCCTTTGCCTCTATCGATTCATTTTGCTAACTTTCTGAAATGATGATTAAAACATTCGATGAGTATAACCACTGGGATTTCTATGAAAAAATCTGTTGTTCGAATCAGTTGAGGAATTTACTAATCACTTCCTTCACCTATGTTACAAAATTCCTAAATAACTTGTGAACTTTGACTCCTTGAGAGAAGAGTTAAAATGCTTGGTTCATAGTTCTCAATACGATGAACCTCCTAATTTCCCTTCCTCTCCAACTCTTGTAGATCATGAGGCACCTCAGATTGTAGAGGAGGAGCCCAACACCCTGTTTGTTCCTTGTCCTCGTCCTTTTCCAGTCCTGATGTGGGTTCCCTCTTGTGGTCATTGTAAAGTTGAGAATTCTGCATAGCATGTCCCCAACCCATTTTAAAATCTATCTCCCACTTCTATGGATGAAGTTCCAGAATGGCTCAAGAAGCCTATAACAAAGATTCATTCCTCCATTCTGTAAGAGGATGTCACTATTCATAACTCAAGTCTCGTATCTGATTTGCATCTCTACCATACTCCATCATCTACAAGCCATGCCTCCTTGTACCATGACTCGCTTTATAAATCCATTTCACCAACCAGTTGTTCGCATTCTCTTGATGCTCCAGTTGATGGCTCAAATTGCGATCAGGCGCAAGGCAGTCACATTACACAGGCCAAGGAGAAGAAAGCTGAGGACACTATCAATCTTCCCTCTCTGTTTCAAAATTATGCGCATAAAAACAATGAGCTTCCATTCTTGAATGATTCTCAATTTTCTAATCTCGATGGAACATCCTGTACAATTAATTCCTTTGATTAACCCCTAGTGTTGGGCATTCATCACTCCCATGCTTCCATATGCTATCATGAATGCCCAAGCACATCATGTGATCTTTTGTTTTCTCATGAAGACTCTAACTCAAATATAGAATGTGCTCCGGTCAAAGAAGACATTCGTATCAAAACTTCCTCTTCACCTCGCTTTCTCATGTGTCCTACCATTCACAACGCATCCACATGTGTCGAAGATACTCCAAGTTCTCTTGTTTCTTTATCTGATGATTTATCTCCTCAATTGACACAAGGCAATGAGGTTTTCCATGATGAAGTTGAACAAAGTATAATCAAAGAGCATACTTCCCATTCCCTGTCATTTCTTCTCTTGCATGAAGACAACTTCAAGTCAGCTTGATGAAGCTGAAAATATGGTGCAACCTGTGATAGATATGGCTACCATCTTGAAATCAGCAACACCATCTACCTTCAAGCCATGCATGATCTGGTTCAAGCTTCAAAATATTATTATGAAATTTTTGAAAATTTTGGGATGTACCAGGTAGTTGAGGCACTTCAACAACTATTGATGGTTATGTCAAGACCTCGCGACTCTTGTAAGCCCCTCGAACCCAATCAGATATGGTTTCTCATGCACAATCCATCTATATGCATGGTTTCAATCAATGTGATTGTCATGTAGAAAAATTTTGGTATTCTGGGTGGGATCTTTCAAATTTTGAGAATTTCACTTATGACCAAATCCATAAATTTGTTATAACACACTTGTCTTCATGCACATTTCTTACATAAAACTTAGGTTGGGAGTGTTCATCCCTCATGAAATCATGGAATTGTGAAGTTGATCATCTCAAAGACTGTCTTTGCCCGCAATCATACTTATCGAATTTTCCCTCTCATGATCAACTCCTCGGTCTTCTTGTGATCCTTGCATTGCAAATATGTCTAGCCATCACACTAGAAATCTCCCTATGTAATGATGATCAAAAAAGCTATCACATGAATCAAGTTCCTCTAAATTCACCACACCCCATGTCAAGCAGATGAGGCACTTTAGCCTTCTCTAATGGTTATGGTAGGTCCTCACTGTCTTGGCATGATTGCTGAGAATGATCAGATATATCTTTCGTTTACAAATTCTCATCGTGAGTCCATCTCTTAAATCATAAATTCATCTTTTTTAAGATCACAAGGCTTTCCAAACAATGATCATGAATTTTATGATCCAATCGCTAAATGGTTGGAACAATCTTACTTGGAAATCCGTGTTGTAGGGAAAAAAATTCAATCTTTCTTTATGCTTTCCAAGAAGGTCGGTGCAGATAAGAATGAATTTGCAAGAAGATTTTAGGGTTTATTTAGAAAGGGTGTCCATAAAAAAGGTAAGTATGTGTATTATGTGGTTGTGACACATCCTTTTTCCCATAGGCAATACCTTTCTTTCCATGTGCATCTTCTTCAAGTTTTTGTATTTTCTGTTGCACACTACCTTTTATTTATTTTAATCATTTATATATTTGTGGATGTAGGTTGGGAGCAACTATGATGGATTCACTGGAAATTTCGTTTCATGTAACCCTGACTATAATCTATTAGGATAGGAGTAGGATTAGTTGCATCTGCATTTTCCCTTCCTTACACTCATTTTGCACTCATAGGCCATCATGGTTTTCTTATTCTGGTTTTACATCCTATTTTCTTTAGTCATTTTACTTTCTTGTCTTATGGTTTTGTTTCCTTGTTGTGTATGCCTTTCCTCTTGTCTTGTTTTTCCTTTCGTGTTGAGTTGTTCATTTGTGTGCACTCAAGTGTTGTGCCTCGACCTATCTTTTGGCTTCTGAATTGGTATTTGGTTGAAGTTCAAAGAGTCTTGTGACATTGCAGCGCTTGGCAAGTCCTATGTCCATCTTATTTATGCTTGGTTGTAACTTCTAGCCGATGAAGTCTTGACGTAAAATATGATCCATCAGTAAGGAAATTTTTGGTCGAACCATGAATATGTGTCTAGTCTAGGAAACCTCATGGCTATACTTAGTTTTTTGCTAAGGTGTGTTCAAGCTTATCCAACTAGTAGAAACAAAGAAGGGGGAAATCTAAATGAGAAAACCTAAATCAAAGGTCTTTACATGCTTCTCTGAAGGAACAACCTCTCCTACTCTCAATAAGTTGGGATCCCTCTTCTGCCCCAAAAATAAATAAGTGCCTATGCACAGTTCTCTTTCAAAAAATTAACAAAGGTGAAAGAAGAGAAAGACTTCCTGTGCAGAGAGGTGAAGCAGGAAACTCCATCAAGGTACTGTCCAGGCTTGCTGGAAGTGGAGCAATGCTTGTGTTCCTACGTGACTCCATCGGGGTACTATTTAGGCCTTCTAGCAGTGGAGCAACACTAGAGATTAAAAACTATTCTCTAAAAATCTTAAGCTTGCAAGCCAAATTACCCTTCTGGATTTGAAACACTATGATCTAGCTATATCTTGTGTTTTGTTAAAGTAAGTTGTTACAAGGTGAACCATTTCTATCCATGGGGTAGGTGGGGAAGCTGAAGTGATCTACACAATGAATCAATACTCCTTGAAAGGCCAAGGCGTTACTGTTGGAAATAATACTGAGAGGGGGGGTGAATCAGTATTATCAAGTTCTTTTAATAAATCTTCCTTATTTATTCTTTGAATTATTTTTGCATGTCAGTACCATAAAATAATGAGCATGAACAAAGAAAACAGATAGTCACACCAAAGAACACAAGATGTAAGGTGGAAACCCAATGTGGGTGAAAACCACCTGCTGCAATATGTCTCTATCTTCTTTCAAATTAGAAACTCCTTTTACAATGGTTTTGTACTGGTGCAGTCCTTTACCAGTACGCAGGCTGCAACCTGTAGAGAGCTACAACTCTCTCTCGTTTTCCAGTCTCTCCTGGAAGGGAGCTACAACCCCCTACTTCTTTTCTTTCAAGGACCACTTTTCATAAATTTTCAAACTGGATCCAAGAACATCAAAAACCCATCAACTACACTTGCATCATCAATCTCTGATTTCACCAAAGCCAACCAGCATACAGATCTGCAAATATTTCCTTATAACTATGCAGTTGTTACATCAGACATACCCAGATCATAACATGTGTAAAATAAAACATGCATCAATAATTCAGACCCAGATTATTAGATTTATAGATCAAGCGTATGCCACATATCACAGATCAAAATCATATAGAGATACCACTATTCCAGCCTTAAGATTTTGACCCATCAATAGAACTTATCCTTCTCCTTACGCTCAGGTTCCTTCTTCATTCAGATCCAGATCTGCACCAAAACCCAATCACAATATTCCAGATCTAGCACTTTATCAGATATTCGATAATTCAGAAGATGCTTTGCCAAATGATCTCCTTCCTCTTTTATAGTCTTAGGCCTTTCACAATACCACAGGCCAAAACCATAGGATCAAAAAACTGTTGGACTAATACAATGAACCAACCATGAAAGTGCGTGAGATCAACACTTTTGGATGCAATACCACGGGCCAAAACCATAGTATCAAAAGCTGTCGGACTAATACCATGAACCAACCATGAAAGTGCGTGAGATCAACACTTTTGACGAGGTACCATGGTCCAAAACCATAGGTTCAAATACCAAGGACTAACTACCATGGACCAAAGGTAAGTTCTCCAACATATACGCGCTTTTCCTTGCATGAAAGTGCGTACCATGGTCCAAAACTATAGGTTCAAATACCAAGGACTAACTACCATGGACCAAAGGTAAGTTCTCCAACATATACGCACTTTTCCTCATAGGTTCAAAATACCAAGGACTAACTACCATGGACCAAAGGTAAGTTCTCCAACATATACGTGCTTTTCCTTGCATGAAAGTGCGTGAACTTTTTCTCTACATGAAATAAACTTTTCTCTGCATAAAAGTGCGTGAACTTTTCTCTACATGAAATAAACTTTTCTCTGCATAAAAGTGCGTGAACTTTTCTCTACATGAAATAAACTTCTCTCTGCATATAAGTGCATGAACTTTTCTCTACACTATAATTTATTATCTGAGATGAGTGGGTTGCCATCAAGTACAACATATGTATCATAATGCCAACAATCTCCCCCTTTGGACTTGATGGCAACAACAACCAATCACTCTCCCCCTTTGACATCAAGGGCAAAGGGTTATGCTCCCCCTAAGAACATGCTCCCCCTGATTATAAACCAGATCTGCAAAGAAGAACCATAATCCATGACCATGAAAGAGATAGAGACGTATTGCAGCAATATTCAGACCAGCATCCATGATCTCCTTCTGTACTTCCTCCATAATGCCAACAATGCATGATATGCTCCCCCTGAATCTGTGCCATTCGATCTTTGACCAATCCGCAACCCAACACATGTACGTATATACTTCAGATGAACGTTGCGTACAACCAACAATCAGAAGAGATTCAACAACAAGATGATGCATCAACAACCCCCAGATTTTGCCTGAGGTATTCAAAGGTCTCCTTAGGCAATGGTTTGGTGAGTATATCAGCAACCTGTTCCTTAGAAGGAACATACTCCAACTTGACCTTTTGTTCAAGCACTTGTTCCTGGAGAAAGTGATACTTGATTGGTATGTGCTTGGTTTTTGAATGCATGACTGGGTTCTTTGAAATGTTGATTGCACTTGTATTATCACATAAGATGGAGATGGGTGGTGTACAAGTGATTTGAAAATCCTGCAAGGTCTGCATCATCCAAAGGAGTTGAGTGCAGCAAGATGCAGCAGCAACATATTCTGCTTCAGCTGTAGACAAGGCAATCGAACTCTGTTTCTTGCTGAACCAAGATACTAATCTGGAACCCATAAAGAATGCACCACCACTTGTGCTTTTCCTGTCATCCACGCTTCCGGCCCAATCTGCATCTGTATAAGCATGAAGTGTGAGATCTGTATCTCTAGGATACCATAAGCCATAGTTTTGAGTCCCTTGAAGATATTTGAAGATTCTCTTTACTACCTGAAGATGAGTTTCCTTTGGATTTGCCTGAAATCTTCCAACTATTCCCACTGCATGCATGATGTCTGGTCGGGTACCTGTCAAATAAAGTAGACTTCCAATCATAGATCTGTAAGTTGGTTGATGCACTACTGCTAATTCATCATTTGCACTGAGGTTACATCCTGTGACCATGGGTGTACATACTGGTTTTGCTTCTTCCATACCATATTTCTTCAAAATCTGCTTGAGATACTTGGTTTGAGACAAGAAGATCCCTCCTTCATTTTGTTGGATTTGCAAACCAAGAAAATATGTCAGTTCTCCCAACAAGGACATTTCGAATTATTTCTGCATCACTAAGGCAAAGCTTTGACTCATAGCTTCTTCATTGCTGCCAAAGATAATGTCATCTACATACACAACAAGTATCAACAATTTGTCATTTTCAACTTTTATATAAAGATTGCTGTCTGCTGATCCTTTTGAAAAACCTTGTTGATGAAGATATTTGTCCAAACGATAGTACCAAGCCCTTGGAGCTTGTTTGAGGCCATAGAGAGCCTTTTTCAATCTGCATACAAGATTTGGATCATTTCCAAGAATGAAACCATCTGGCTGCTCAATGTATACTTCTTCTTCGAAGTCTCCATTCAGAAAGGCTGATTTCACGTCCATTTGAAATACTTTGAAGTTTTGAAAGCTTGAGAGAGCAAGGAACATTCGGATGGCCTCAAGTCTTTCAACAGGAGCAAAGGTTTCTTCAAAATCTATTCCTTCTTGCTGCGCATACCCTTTACAAACAAGTCTGGCCTTGTTTCTAATTACTTCTCCATTTTCATTCAATTTATTTTTGAAGACCCATTTTGTCCCTATAACGTTCTTATCCTTTGGTCTAGGAACCAGCTCCCAAGTGTTGTTCTTTTCGATCTGCTCAAGTTCTTCATCCATTGCTTTGACCCAACATTCATCTTTGCATGCCTCTTTCACATTTTGTGGTTCAATGGATGAGAGTAATGCCAAATAGCTTGAAGCTTCTGCAATTGTTCTTCTTGTTTGTACAACTGCTTCTTTCTGTCCCAAAATCTGAGATTCTGTATGATTCTTCTGAACATATCTGGATGGAGTCTTCTCTTCAATCCTTATCTGCTCCTCTGGTTCTTCTTGAGGTTCTTCTTCTTCATCATTCTGTCTTTGAGGATGGCCTTCATCTTCTTCGATATATTCATGATTTACTTGCCTAGGAATGTATCCCTTCTCATCAACCACTACATCAATGCTGTCAACAATTCTTCCAAGTCTTTTATTGTAGCACTTGTATGCTTTGTTGTGTGGAGAATAACCAAGAAGAACGCCTTCATCTGCTCTAGGTTCAAGTTTGCCAAGTTGCTCATCAGTATTTTTAATATATCATTTGCTCCCAAAGATTTTGAAGTGCTTTACCGAAGGAGTCTCACCATACCAGAGCTCATGAGGGGTTTGAGTGTTGTTCACTCGGACATTTGTTTTGTTGAGAATAATAACCGCAACATGTGCTGCTTCACCCCAGAAAGTTGCGGGAGTTCCAGACTCATCAAGCATAGCACGAGCCATTTGTTGGACAGTTCTGTTCATTCTTTCCACCACTCCATTTTGCTGAGGAGTTCTAGCTGTAGAGAATTCTCTTCTTATCCCATGTTCTTCACAGAAATCAAAAAATTCATTTGAGGTAAATTCCCCACCTCTGTCGGATCTAAGGCACTTAATTTTGTATCATGATTCATTTTCAACCAAGGCTTTAAAGGATTTGAATTTTTCGAATGCTTCATCTTTGTGCTTCATAAGTCCTAACCAGACAAGCCTGGAGAAATCGTCAATGAATAATATCAAGTATTCTTCTCCTCGAGGTGTCCTTTTCCTGAATGGACCACATGTATCTGTATGTACTAGCTCAAGAGGCATGCTAGCTGATCCTTCCTTCTCCGGAAAGGTAGTTCTGGTTTGCTTTCCAAACTGACATGATTTGCATATGGTGTTGTCTGGAACTTTGATATTTGGAAGACCACGAACTGCCTGATATTTGCATGCTTTCCTTATTTGTGAAAATCTTAGATGCCCCAACCTCCGGTGCCATAACCAGTGCTCATCATCCTTGCTCAGATAGCATTGTTGTTGTCCTTCTTCAAATATGTATAGATTATTTGGAGTTCTTTTACCTTTGATCACTGTTTTACCTGTATCAAGATCACGAACAAGACATCCATTTGATATGAATATCACCTCAGTTTTTTGATCACACATCTTGCTGACACTTAGAATATTATGTTTCAATCCATCAACATACAGAACATTTCCAGCTTTGATCTTTTCTTTTAACTGAGCAGTGCCTTTTCCTTTTATAATTGCAGGAGTATCATTTCCAAAAGAAACTTTCTTTCCTTTTTCTAGAGCAGAATATGATTCAAGTTTTTCTTTATCACCTGTCATATGCTTCGAACATCCACTGTCAATGTACCATAGATTTTCCTGTCCCTCTGCATAAAATGCTATCCCACATCTTTCTTTTTGTGGTTCCTTTATTCTCCATGTTTTTGTGCTTGAGGCTTGTCCTTTGTCTGCTGAAACCTGCTCCTGCATTCAGAATCTTCATGACCAAAGTTATTTCAAATAGAACATTCAACTTCATTTTCAAGAACCGAAAAGTTGTTATAGGTCCTTTTTGTAATCCCGGTCATACTTCTTTGTTTTTGAGCTTCTCTAGTCATGATCGTTTTATATGCAACACATTGAGCTGCTTTGTGACCAAAGTTATGGCAAGAAAAGCATTGTCCATTGAAGAAATTTCTGCGGTTATCAAATCTTCCGGCCAAACGATTGTAATTTCTATTGTCATTCATTCTTGAAGAAAATTGAGAGGATTTTACCTGTGGCTGGTTGTAGCTTTTGTTCATCCTTAAGACGGATTGCCCCTGATTTGCCTCATAGTCTTTATTTGTAATTGGTCCCTGCTTTACTTTGTGATCTCCATTGTGCTTTTGCTCATTCCTTCTTGCTGCATCAAGATAACTCTTTGAGGTGGATGCTTGAGAAGTTTCTCCATTAAAGCCCAGACCTGTCTTGTTTAGAGGAGAACGTTGTACATTGATGATCTCATCCAGAGTTTCAGATCCTTTGACAAACTTAAGATTAATAGCCTTTGTTTTCTCAATCTCTTTTCTAAGACCAACAATTTCACCTTCTAACTTTTCAAGATATTTTTCTTTTTCATCAATTTGAAGTTGTAGAGTATCAATGATCCTATTCTTTTCTTCTATACATGTCTTGAGTCTAGAAATTTCTTCACAAAATCTATCCACATCTATAGCATCCATGTAATCATCATCTTCAAATGCCATTAAGAGTTTATAGTTATTACCTCGTTCATCTTTGTCACTATTTGATAGACCATCACTATCTTCATGAGTGTAGTAGCTTTTCTTATTTGCAATCTGTTTCTTGTTCCATCTAGCAGGTTCCTTTCCTTTATCCTTATGAGGACATTTTGCAGCATAATGACCTACTCTTCCACAAGAAAAGCATTTAAAAGGTAACTTACCTCTGAACCTTCCAGTTCCCCTTTGAAGATTTCTGACAAAATTTGATTCTTCTTCTTCTTCTTCTGGCACGTGACTTGCTTCATAATAGTCTCCTTTGCCTGAAGCCTTCAAAGCAGCTTCTCTTCTGTCTGATGGACCTCCCTTTCTCATTTCATAAGCAGTTAGAATTCCGTGTAGCTGAGACATAGTAAGAATTCGTAGATTTTCCTTTTCTTCTATTGCAGACACTTTAGATTCAAACTTTGGGGACAATGATCTTAGAACTTTTTCAACCACAATAGCCTCTTTTATTTCTTCACCCAAGTTTTTCATGCAATTTACAATCTCATCTACCCGAAGGAAATAGTTAGCCACACTTTCATCATTATACATTCTGAGATTCTCATACTGAATCCTGAGGGTTTGAAGTTTAGCTCGCTTTACCTGTTCATCTCCTTCGTAGCTCAAGACAATCTTGTCCCATATTTCTTTTGCAGATTTATATTGCATAACCTTCATGAATTCTGTTTGAGATAAGCATCCTAGCAGAGTATTGACTGCTTTAGCATTTGTTTCATATTTCTTCTTTTCGGCCGTATCTGTAGGAGTAGCTGAAGGAAAAGTGTAGCCTGTATCTATGATATCCCAAACTTCTGTACCAAGAGATTGAAGATAGGCAGTAACTCTTACCTTCCAATAATTGAAGTTTGTCCCATCAAAAATTGGTGGCCTGATTGATGCTTCCCTCTCGTAGTTGCTCATGATGAATGATCTTCCTTCAAGCGATCAAGCTTCTCTGAAGGACCTGCTCTGATACCAATTGTTGGAAATAATACTGAGAGGGGGGGTGAATCAGTATTATCAAGTTCTTTTAATAAATCTTCCTTATTTATTCTTTGAATTATTTTTGCATGTCAGTACCATAAAATAATGAGCATGAACAAAGAAAACAGATAGTCACACCAAAGAACACAAGATGTAAGGTGGAAACCCAATGTGGGTGAAAACCACCTGCTGCAATATGTCTCTATCTTCTTTCAAATTAGAAACTCCTTTTACAATGGTTTTGTACTAGTGCAGTCCTTTACCAGTACGCAGGCTGCAACCTGCAGAGAGCTACAACTCTCTCTCGTTTTCCAGTCTCTCCTGGAAGGGAGCTACAACCCCCTACTTCTTTTCTTTCAAGGACCACTTTTCATAAATTTTCAAACTGGATCCAAGAACATCAAAGACCCATCAACTACACTTGCATCATCAATCTCTGATTTCACCAAAGCCAACCCGCATACAGATCTGCAAATATTTCCTTATAACTTTGCAGTTGTTACATCAGACATACCCAGATCATAACATGTGTAAGATAAAACATGCATCAATAATTCAGACCCAGATTATTAGATTTATAGATCAAGCGTATGCCACATATCACAAATCAAAATCATATAGAGATACCACTATTCCAGCCTTAAGATTTTGACCCATCAATAGAACTTATCCTTCTCCTTACGCTCAGGTTCCTTCTTCATTCAGATCCAGATCTGCACCAAAACCCAATCACAATATTCCAGATCTAGCACTTTATCATATATTCAATAATTCAGAAGATGCTTTGCCAAATGATCTCCTTCCTCTTTTATAGTCTTAGGCCTTTCACAATACCACGGGCCAAAACCATAGGATCAAAAAAGTGTTGGACTAATACCATGAACCAACCATGAAAGTGCGTGAGATCAACACTTTTGGATGCAATACCACGGGCCAAAACCATAGGATCAAAAACTGTCGGACTAATACCATGAACCAACCATGAAAGTGCGTGAGATCAACACTTTTGACGAGGTACCATGGTCCAAAACCATAGGTTCAAATACCAAGGACTAACTACCATGGACCAAAGGTAAGTTCTCCAACATATACGCGCTTTTCCTTGCATGAAAGTGCATACCATGGTCCAAAACCATAGGTTCAAATACCAAGGACTAACTACCATGGACCAAAGGTAAGTTCTCCAACATATACGCGCTTTTCCTCATAGGTTCAAAATACCAAGAACTAACTACCATGGACCAAAGGTAAGTTCTCCAACATATACGCGCTTTTCCTTGCATGAAAGTGCGTGAAATTTTTCTCTACATGAAATAAACTTTTCTCTGCATAAAAGTGCGTGAACTTTTCTCTACATGAAATAAACTTTTCTCTGCATAAAAGTGTGTGAACTTTTCTCTACATGAAATAAACTTTTCTCTGCATATAAGTGCGTGAACGTTTCTCTACACTATAATTTATTATCTGAGATGAGTGGGTTGCCATCAAGTACAACATATGTATCATAATGCCAACAGTTACATTGTAAACAAACCAAGATAAAGAAGCTGGTATTCAACCAGTGTGTCACGAAGTGTTGTAGTGGCTGCAACACCCTCCAAAATTTTATCTTGCATCCAAATTTCAGAGTGTTCTTTGGTTTTTTTCTTTGATGGTTGCAAGCAATCGAGCTCACCCCATGAGCTCTTGTGAAGTCTTTTCAGCCTTAGTGCTTGTTTAACTAGCGATCGTCTTTTGGCATATTGATTTCTTTTTCATGCTTGCGATCTTGTTCTAGTGATTTTGAAGGTTTCTCTTTCTATGTTTCAGTTGTCTTCACTATGTAAACATTTGTCATACTGACACACAAAGTCGTAAGCACTGTCGCGCAAGTGTCATCATGGTCATCTGAAGGTCTATCTCAAGTGTCGCGCTTGTCGCTTTCATCTCTAAGACAGTCTCACTGAGGGCATGTCTTGTCTTATTGTACTGGTGGTTTGTGTTGTCTCATCATCGAAGTACAACATCATCGAAGTATTCTAAGTGTATGTTCACAATGTCAGGTCTGCACAAGTTCACTTTCTTTAAACACTTAGGCATTTTGTAAAAATTATTTCCGGCCAGACAACCCTCTTCCACCGAATACCAACTGAGTTGCACTGCACAGTCTCAACCCTCAGTGACCCTGCTCTGCTTCCTGGAATTGTGCAGTGCTTGAGGTTGTCCTCTAGGTAAGCTACACTACGTAATCCCAGAGGTGAGCAGCTTATCTATCTCCCAGAATTACACAGAGACTGCCTCCATGACCAAGCTGAAATGCACATTTCTCAAGAACAATCATCATGCCTCCTTCTTGCCTATGGGGTTTCTCCACTACTCAGAGACATGGGTCTTCACTATTCCCCAAAACTGCATATACATGCCTAGCTCTCCCTCTCTTTCATTGCTCTGCATTGTTCTCAGAAATTGTGTAGAACTGCCCAGCTGACCATTGCTACCTTACTTTGCACTGCCTTCAAAAATTGTACAGACATGTCTAGTAGTTCCCTTACTTCCTGTCCTGCACTGTTCCCAGAAATTGTGCAATCATGCTCAGCAGGTCCCTTTGCATCCTTGCTCTGTTTTCCCTTTGGAAATTGCATAGAAATTTCCAATAGTCCCTCTGCATCCACACTCTATCTTCCCTCTGGAAACTAAGTAGAACTATCTAGTAGTTCCTCTACTACCTTGCTTTGTCTTCCCTTTGGAAACTACGCAGAACTATCCAATTGTCCCTTTGTAGCCCCGCTCTATCTTCCCTCTGGAAATTGTGTAGAGGTCTCCCACCTCAGGGTCCCACCTTGCAGCTGACACTGGTGACTTTCAATGCACAATTCTGCCTCCCAGTGGTTACTGTGTAGTTTTTCCTGACAGTGTATGTTGTCCTCCCATAATTTATTATTCCGGCCTAAGATACTCTCTACACTATCTCAGTGAGTTGTCCTCCCTTTCTGTCACCCAGAACACGAGAACAATGCATCATTATAGACGAGGAGGTTTTGGATTTGATGTCATCTATCATTAGTGAATTGCAGGAATAGGTACACTGATGGATCATGGTGAGATGATGAATGAGATGAAGAAGGAGCGCACATGCTAGAGGACTTGCTTGCAGCTACATAAACATACCAAGCATATCAAGCAACAAGTGAAAGGAACACGTGAATTGAACAGTCAAGCAAAACCAAGACCATCGAAGTCCCCATAGCATTATGCCATGTGGAGGAAAAGACAAAGCACACCAAGAGTACATTCATCACTCAACATCTTGACATGGACACCAGTATCAACTAGTACATGTCAGTAGTGTCATGTCGATTTGTGTTATGAGATATCTTAGCCACATCACCATTATGGGCCATACTTGTTGAAATCGAATGTAATGGAAAGTGAAAGTCCAATGGATGCACACATGAAGTTGAAGAGTCATTTTAGTTGAAAAGTCATAGGAAGTTGAATGGTCATGAGGGAAGTCCAAGAGTCACAAGGGCCAAGCATCACCCTTGGTTATATATATCCCCTCATTATATGAGCAAAGGACTTTTCACCTTGGCTCCTCTGACATAGCCTTGAGAGTCTGTAGTCTATTCTTTTAAGAGTGAGGAGTGGCTCCCACTAGTGGGACTAGTGATGTATGGTGTACATATGTGTCTTGGGACTTTTGATTAGTTTAGAAACTTGCTAAGGCCAACACGTTTTCATGCACATTTTGTAGATGTTTGTAAGACTACTCTTTAAACATTTGTAATCCATGTTTTCTTAACCTCTACTAAGATAGTTGAACTATTTGTGTTGTTTTGGTACTTACCTTGTTGAAGGTGTGATGTATCATTTATCACTATTGTCTCATCCTTGTGGACTACTCTATTGGATGGTGTACGTGTTTTACCTTGTACTTTGGTTTTAATGGCTACCACATCCATTGTGGACTATTCTGTTGGATGCTGGACAAACCCTTCCTGGTTCATGTGTGTCTCTTCCTGGGTGGTACTACCACCTGTCACTTAGAAGCTCACTTTACTCTGACCCTTTGCGGTAAGAGAACCTTGACACAGTTACATTATGCACTCACCCGACACACATACCTTCTTGTTTGAAGATACCATCATAACACTCTCATGTGTTGATAGCTAGAGACAAGGCAGATCTCTAAGTTTATGGCAACCGAGCCTTTATACCAGATGGGACTCCTACGCCAAACGGTGTGAGGTCTAGTCGGGACTTCACATCGGAGAGATTCCCTTGGTTGATGTATTTCCAGCACTGTAAATAGGTGCAATGTTATTCTCACATATGAAAGAATGAGAAACCATTACTACATCCTTTTAGCTCCCTTTTAGGCTACTTTGTATTCCTCTTTTTCACTGAGATATTGCAGATCACAGTTGCTTGTCTCATCTCCAACTAGGTCAAGTTCACTTTGGTATAAACAGTTGTTTCTGTATGTTATATTGAGGTCGACATGAATGGTAGGAGAGGCTGACATGATAGGAGGAAAAACCAACACGATGGAGGAGGACAAGACATAATTTTGACATAGAAAAAAATTATTTCTTTGACACAATGAGCCCAAGAAGCATCTCTTACATAATGACTTTTAACTTTAAATCAATTAAAATCCTATATAATTCAATGGGTTCTTTCCTTTCTTTTGAAAAATAGATTACATCAAGACTCAAATACAATTATGAAGACCAACACTAGTTACATTCTTCAACACTACCTCTTAACTAAGGAGGTATTCATAATTACATAGAGATACATGGAAGATCTCAAAATGATATGTTATACGAAAAGTCACAACACACATAGTGCTGCAAATTAGATACTTGACCAAGTTATAACCATTCTAGTTACCATCAAGCTTTAGCTCTAACACTACCTAGGGACATAGGTACCGTATCCAAGGTCATAGCTCCATAGGACCAACGATACCCTCCCTACTTCAGGATCTAGACATCATCATAGGTCGAATAGATGTCCTCCTAAGCATCTTGTTGCCAAAAGATGCTTCATCTCTCCTTATCAACCAAATTAAATATATCCACCAATCCAAGCATGCTTCAAAACTTTCAATCTTCTTACGGAGAGATCCTGCACAATGAAAACCCCAATACGTATATATATATATATATATATATATATATATATATATATATATATATATATATATATATATATATATATATATATATATATATATATATCTATCTATATATATATATATATATATATATATATATATATATATATATATATATATATATATATATATATATATATATATATATATATATATATATATATATGATAACTAAAACCTTCAAGGTTGTCAAATATACTAATGTTGCTAAAGTCATCATCATATTATCCAAACACAGTTTGTTGGAAGTTTCCTTCTTCAATTTTCCAGCATCACTAAAATAAACCTCAACACTTTTCAAAACATCCAATTCATTTACAATTTCATGAATACAAATGTTTAATCATTTGTAGTGCTTTAGCTATTCTCCAATCTCAAACATCGTAATGGCCTTCACATCATGTTTTCAACTATGGAGGAGTTTTACTTTTCTTCAACCAAGCTCCCTCTCATGTAGGGGAATATATGTATTTTCTTTATCCAAGCTTTTATTATAGA
The DNA here is from genome assembly GCA_031772625.1 of Pinus tabuliformis. Taxonomy (NCBI): domain Eukaryota; kingdom Viridiplantae; phylum Streptophyta; class Pinopsida; order Pinales; family Pinaceae; genus Pinus; species Pinus tabuliformis. The sequence goes on from CM062817.1 coordinate 739,513,494, forward strand.
CAAATTCATCAACTTCGTCCACAAATTCTCTTTATTTTCACATCATCATATCATTGGAGAACTTCCACCTTCTAGATCATCAATCCTTCTATTCTCACTTGGCAGCAAGGTTATCAACAATGTATGCTTAAATGTGACCAAGATTCTTATATATCCCTCTTTTCATCATGCTCAACATCATCATCTAGCCATAAACAAATATCTCCAACATCTTGAAGACTATGTACCCACAAATCTTCAAGAACAAGTACAACCAAGCACAAATATGTATATACAAGAGAATGAAGTCCACTTTATCAATATAGGGTTAGCATTATAATGGGAGCATCTAGGGTTATCAAATAAGAAATCAAACTATACTTGGATTTTCAATTAACCAAGGTTACATCTTTCACACCATAGATTTACAACAAATTTTGCTAGGGTTTTGTTACAAACCCTAGATTCCATCAAAATTACACCTAAGATATCACAAAAAATTTCCAAACATAGCGAAAGAATTTTACATCTAGGTATTTATTAACATGCCTTATAAACTTATAACAGTCATTACTATGGTTTTTTCACAAACCCTAGACATAACCAATAAGAAATTTGGTGTTAGTTATACACCAGCTTGATCAAGCTAAATAAATGGAAGCACATTGACCTATGTTTTCATTCCTAGGTTATTACTCTTATAAGGGTTTAGCTATAAAGTATAATTCATCAAACCCAAAAAATCTATGGTTTCATCATCTAAATATCAATAACAAACCCTAGGAGTCTACAGTTTCTTCATAACATCAACAAACCCTAAACAACAAAATGATTGGGTTTTACAGTGAACCCTAAAGGTTATGGTTTTTACCAAAGTGAACACATGACAAGAGTTGATTCAATAAACCACCCTAATAAAATAATTTTCATGATTCTATAGCAAAGCCTAAAATGACTGTATCTTATTCCTTGCTACAAATGTTCCAATTTTTACATATCTTCACTTGCTTTTATAACAAACCTTTCAGGGTTTATTTATGAAGGACTACTCTGCAACAAAGATCCTCATAAGCCTTCTTTTGAAGACTCCCTTTGATTCTAGTTACACTCCTTATTCCTTTGAATATTCCTGTAAGCTTAGTCTTTCCAGAAAAAAGTAATGATTAAAGAAAGTCAAAGATGATATATATATTTTATAAGAACGTCAAAGATCCTTATGGAAAATCTCCCTCTCACCATGAAACAACACCATCCATATTTCTTTATGTACCTACAATAATCCTTGGCAAGTAATACCAAAACTATGCAAATACAAGAACACAATTATAAATTAGTAATTTCAGATTCAAACTCTAAGTTCAAATCTAATTCTATACTTACTAGGGTTTTCAATTTCACCCTAGGCTTACAAACCCAAAATAGGGTAGGGTTTCTTTACAAGATTTATGACAATAATCTTTAGTATTACAAACCCTAGAAATTATGAGATAGGGTTTCTAAGAGAGAACAAGTGATGACCTATATACCATATGGGGTTTACAATCCTACACTAACAACCTTTAACATAATGAGAACTTTCCAACCTAAACATTTCATGCTAGATTCTAAAACATGCTATACATACCTCAAGATTACATACTTTTGACTTTGATGTTCCATTGAGCTTGTTACATTTTTTTTCTTGCAAACTAAAAACATATTGTTAGATTACTAAGAGATAAAGAGAAATAATAATACTTGAAATTTAAGATGATATTCAAGGGTTTTTCCACATGCTGATGCAAGACAATTTATTTTACCAAGATAAGCCTTGATCCTTGAATTCTGGTTAGGGTAATCCTCTACTACATGCCTTAAATTTTTTATGTACTTTCTGACAAAGACTTTTATGACCCTTTGTCTTCTATAGTTCTTAGCCTCAAGATATATATATATATATATATATATATATATATATATATATATATATATATATATATATATATATATATATATGCATGCACACGTTATTTTAGAACTTAGAACTCATATATTTTCTTCATTGTTTTATGGAGCTATACTCTTGTTTATAAATGATGACTAGAGCTTCTAATCAGGTCTAAACATCTCGACTTATGTCCCTTTCTTAGTTGGATTCTTCAAATTATGTGATTCAATCAACTAGATTTTTTCACAACACATTTGATAACTTCAAATGCACTTAACTTTGTGACTTTAGATTGATTTCAGAGACTAGTATTCAAGCATAGCACTTCTAATTTCATATTTCTGAGTTGATTTCAGATCCTAGACTTTATGTATAGAATTTTTTTCTTATTTTCAAGGGTCTTGGTTTTTTACTTGGCCTATAGCCTAGCTTCTCAAATTCATCAAGAATATGTATTTTGTTTTATTTAACTACTTCATTCCACTAGCCTATATCTTTGACCGTCATTGCACAGGTATATAATTATGCCCAAAAATTTGATACTTCTTCTAAATAGCTTGAATTTTTTGAATAATTTCAAATAATTCCCCTTTCTTCATACACCCGTGATCTTCAAGCTACCATCATATTTCTGACCTTAGCTCTGATACCATGTTGAGAAATCTAGGGCAGCTAGGTTAGGGAAAATTCAACGTGATTTCTCTTAACTTTTATAGTTTCTTGTGAAATTATTTTAGTTTCTTTTTCCCCTTGTTATTATTATGTTATTTTATCATCAAACAACTACCAAAATAGTGAATATCATCAATGAAAAATGGACACCAAATCTAGGCACTTAGCTAGGGAAAAAACCAATCAAACTCTTTACTAGTAGAACCAAATCAAAATGAGATAGACCAAGAAATTATTTACCATGACACAATATTTCCTCTTTCCATCAAGTAATCACTTGATAATATTCTCTCAAAATTCAATACATCAACTAAACCAATAGACTTCATCATTCTATCCTTTTGTAGTATTTGGTCTCTTGATTATTCTCTGTACTCTTGGCCCTTAAATGTATTTGTTCTCTGTGGTGCAATGTTATTTTCACATATGAAATAATGAGAGACCATTACGACATCCTTTTTAGCTCCCTTTTAGGCTACTTTTCATCCTTCTTTTTAGTCAGATATTTTAGATTGAAGTTACTTATCTCATCTCCAACTAGGTTGAGTTCTCTTTGGTATAAATAGTTGTTTATATCTATTATATTGAGGCTAACATGAATGGTAGGAGAGGCTGACATGATAGGAGGAAAATCCAACTTGATGGAGGAGGAAAATACATAATTTTGACATAGAAACGTTTTCTTTCTTTGACACAATGAGCCCAAGAAGGGTCTCTTACATAATGAATTTTGACTTTGACTCAATTAAAATCCTTGAGTAATAAATGGGTGCTTTGACCTATTGACAAATGACCCAAGCCTCGAACCCATTCTTTAATAAATAAATTTATTTTTACAATAAAATTTTCTTTTCTTTCTTTCGAAAAATAGATTACATCATGACTCAAATAAAATTATGAAGACCGAGACTAGTTACATTCTTCAACATAGTATATTATAGTTAGGTCACATAGGATCTAAGGTTAGGCCACATAATGATGCCATATATAAATCACATAGGATATGAGGTTGGGAAACATTCATGAACAGAGAGTAGGTCGCTCATAATTGAACAACCTTACCACAAAGATACCAATCGAGGATATCAATCATGTTACCACAATGATGCCAAACAAGTGACCATAGAAAGAGGATATTCATTGTCTAAAATACCTTAGAAAGTGTGAGCTTCATTGCCACTAAAATATCATACCAATATGTGTTGATATAATCTTCTTGACGTGTTTTAAATAAGGTATAAGGTATTTTATTTATACGAATCATTGGAGGAGTTAAGGGGTTTCTAAATGCCAACAAAATCCTTCATTTTGGTGAGGATGACTTGAGGAAGACACTTATAATTTGTCCTTGACATTATTTAAATATATTTTCCAAATGCCTTGATGACTTATTTCCCAAATAAACTTGTCACATTAAATAATAATGAGGAGTGCCAAACACATCAATAATAATATTTCTTTTATCCAATTTGAATTCTTCCTTGGGGAAAGATGGTTTCTCATGGGGAGATTCATCCTACAACTACCCTAAATTATAACACTCCCTCTCAGTTAGGGAGGAATTTTTATATGCACCATATGTCTCATCTCGGATGCACATGTCTCAACATAAGATAAGCTCATCTCATCTCGTAGAATAAGAATAATCGACAACCACTTGTAGGGGAGATTGATTTACCACAACCAAGTCCATGGTAGACACAAATTACCTTGTTAAAGATCACTCACACCTTACTAGTCTCTAGGTCATGTTTCATGACCTCATCTCAACTGAATAATGATGACTCGATCCATAGAAGAAGAAAAATCATCCACACTGACAATAGGGAGATCAATATACCACAACAAAGTCCATGGAAGTCTTAAATGACCTTGGTAGAGATCAAGCACACCCTATTTCCACTAATTGGCCCTCTCCCAACTTCATCTTCAATGATCAAGTGGTAGAATGCCTGCATCCAATACTTAGGGATATCAAGTAACCATAACCCAGTCAATGGTATGTGTATCCGTCATTAGGTAAAGATAAGACATGCCTAGGTCTCCTCACCGACTGGATAGATGGGAAAAAAATATGGCAAGATTAACCACCTGAGTGTGGCCCTTGGTCAGTAATGACACGAAGGTGACTTGTGGGTAGGATGCACACAGGGGCATGTACTCATCCAAGTCCACGGCTTTAAGGAGTATCCTCACATCCATGAGTGGTTACTCATCCCCCTTCACCAAGTCCATGGCTAGTCATAAAGATGGGAGATGGCATATGCTTGGTGTTCTTGATTAACTTGTTCCCTCTTGAGGAGGGAGAGACTTGCTACACATCCCCCTTCACTAATTCCATGGCCAGTAATAAAGATGGGGGAATATATATGCTTACTGTAAGTATACATTCTCATGCACTCGAAGATGCTCTTAGAAGAATTCAATGGCTTGGTGAGAATGTCTACAACTTTCTCATCTGTCAAAGCCTCACTACTTCAATTCCACAAAAAATTAGTATCAGAGCCTCACTGCTCCCTCTATTATAGAGCTCATTACTCCTTATGTGTTGGAGCCTAAATCCTCCATAAAAGGCCACATTTCTTGTAATATGATCAGCCACTACTTGGACTGGGTGCAATGGAAGTCTGCTACTTGCTCAACTATGTAGGTTTTAACCCTATACAAAAATTACTTGCATACGAATTCTAAAACACAGAAAATAAATAATGCAAGAGAATAACACATATAACATATATACACAGAGATTTTCCCCTAGATCCCAAAACCGGGACTACTAGCTTGATTTTTTTATTATGTTCCTTTCAATGTTACAATACATATTTATACATGTCAAAGCATCCAATACCATGGACCGAAAATCATCGCGTCCAAAACCATGGACCGAAAACCATGTGCAAAAAACATGCACAAAACCATAGGTAGGTGCACCCAACTTAACATAGGGTCCAAAACCAAATTTTTCCAGGGCATTGCCCTGGACCCCATAGAGTGGGGTTACCTACACCCCTAAAACCCCCTATGACCCCCCTCCCCCCTACTACGCAATCGGCGCAATGAAGGGGGGGCTCCACCCCTCTTCTAACCCCCTAGTTAACTACATGGGCTAGTCGTGGAAAGAATATAACACAACCCAACATTCTCCCACTTATTGTTTTCTTTCCATAGGGGGACACAAGAGAGCTTAATCATTTATCTAGCCCTGCAATTCCCATTGTTTCTCTACACCAAGAGAACTTCTTAGAGCTTACATATTTTGTCAATGCCTCTACAGTATTCTTCAAAGTGTCCATCTTTACTAGCAACACCTTTTTTTCTTCTATCATATCTCTCACAAAGTGATACTGAACATCAATGTGCTTTGTCTTTGATGATATGCAAGGTTTTTTGCCAAGAAAATTGCACTTTGGCTATCACAGTCTATCCTTATATCTCGCTGTACTAACCCCATACTTGAACACAATCTCTGCAACCAAATGACTTCATTGCTTACATGAGTGGCTGCCATGTATTCTGCCTCTATAGTTGATAGTGCCACTATAGATTATTTCTTACTCATCCAACTGACTGCACTTCCAAATAGGTTAAACGCATACCCACTTGTAGATCTTCTTTGATCTAGATCTCCAGCCCAGTATACATCAACAAAGCCACAAATATCAAACACTCTGTCCAATCTTGGTCTTCCTTGGTAGCACAAACTGTAGAGCCTCTAACTTGCACTTGATTATCTATCATTACCTACAGATTTTCCTCACTTATCCCTCTCTTTTGCTCTATTTTCCACCCAGATCATTACATTAAATGTCTTTAAGCATGATCAAGTGAACTTTGCTAATGTGTGACTGTTTTGTTTAGATTTTGACACATTTACAGAGATTCCGTAGCTGTCTGGCAATTCCGCAGCCATTCAGCGATTCCGCAGCCATTTGGTGATCCCACAGCCTTTTTGTTAATCTCAAGGTTCCACGTGTCATTTTGCAAAACGAACCACATGGGCACGTGGGAATAAAGGTGCTCAAGGTTCCTGTGCTATTGGTTCGGTCAGCCACATCATCTACACCTCCGGTCAACGAGGGTCAAGCCACGGTCAACAAAGGCAGCTTAAACAGTGTTGCGTAAGCTGTTGGGTCACGTCAATGCAAATGGTGATTTGTCCGTGTTACGCAGGTTGTGGGAGACATAATCCAACTCTGGATTCAATTCCCATGACGACCAAAACCTCCAGCTCATCCACGAGGCTCATTACGTGTTGCTGAACCTTTAATACGCATGACAGATTAGTTAAATTTCTGTTTTTAGCTTTACGCATTAGGTAATCTTTCAGATGCCTATAAAAACTAGCGTCTGCGTACGCTTAATGTTACTTTTAGTTGCTGTGTTTTATGTACTCGTTATAATTTTAGTGCATTTTCAAAACTCTGTTTTAATAGTGCTGTTCTAGCACTCTTGACTGTATTTTTCTGCATATGGAGTAATAGAAGACAGTGCTGTTCTGAAGTTTTCAAACACTTGAGTCTTCTTTGGGTTTTATGGATGGAGGGCCCCCGTTCATGACAACCCTTGTATAGTATTTTATGTTCATAATCTTGCTATTTCCTTATTTTCCATTCAACACTTTCCTTTTATTTGAAACATGTACAGCTTGATTTACCTTCATTATCATTTCATTTGCAACCTTTACTTTGACTGATCAGATTTGTTTTTCTGTAGGTTTTTAACCCGGGATTGTGTGTGTCTTTGTGTATTTGCTTTATATCTGATGGTATTTTCAGTTGACAGATTCAAAGTTGCTGCCTTTACTCTATTTTCATAGTTGATTTCTAGTTTAGTTTCTCAAAGTTGTATGTTAACATATGGATGGTCTCTTTATCATAAATTGTTCATCTTTAAGAGATCAGATTACTAATAAATTACAGCTGGCTTTGAGTACTTTTTAGACTAATGTTTAACTACTTTCTAATCGTGCTTCACATAATTCCATGTGCTGAAAGCAGAGAGTTAGGAAGAGCTGAACATTATAACTAGTCTTTAAAGTAGATTTTTCTTATTTTTGATCACTTTTTAAACTCATCTCTAACTACTTCCTAATCGTGTTTTACATAGTACCATATGTTGGAAGCAGAGAGTTAGGAAGAGATAAACATTATCATTGGTTTTTAAAGTGATTTTCTTACCTTTTTATTTGCAGCAGCATGAATGGTGTCTAGTGCCATTAGAAAGTGGTTCTTTGCTTTTAGTTCATTTCAAGTTATTTATTTCTTTCAAGCTTTTTCTTTGCAAGTTTAGAAGGTAGTTAGAAATCACCTGTAACACACACTCACTCATCTAGAAATCACCTTACACACACACTCACTCATCTGTTTATAAAAACTCCATTCCATCTTAGGAAGATAAATTGACCACAAACAACACCCCCAAATGACAAAAAGATCTAAGAGGTTGCTTAAGTACATATAGTACACCTTCACTTCATCAGCTTACGAGCCCCGGGTTGACAATTAATGACATCAATTTAGAAACACTAAATTGACTAAACATTTTGGCGCCGTTGCCGGGGAAGTGAAATTAAGTAGCCATATTCTTAGAAAAAAAAACATAAAAATTTCAAGGAAAGAAGTTGATAACCTATCAAAGTATGCTCTCCTCTTGCACTTCAAAGTGATCTGGAGGATCAGAAAAGAGAAAGTTATTGATTTAGTAGTTTCTTGAGTATGCTCTCTTCTTGCACCTAGAGTGACCTGGAAGATCAGAAAAAGAACTATTAACTTGACTTGAAGAAAAATAATAAAAAAAATGACATGCATAGAGCTAGAGATTCTAGGGGAAGGTTTTTAGCTAGAGCTCGAAGTTCAATTTTTACAAGTCCATCTGTTTCAAGGGATAGACAAGAGACACCTCCCTTATCTCCAACCGACACTCCTAGTCCTAGAATTCCTGGAATTCAAGAGCCAAGAATTGATTCTCCTACACCTTCTATTGAATTTGAACCAGGAAGAGACTCTTCTCTTTCTCCTATAGGAAGACCAATTGTAATTGAGGAAGTAGAGTCACTTGAAGAAGAAGGAGAAATCTCTTCTCATTCACCCTTTGTAGAGGAACCGGAAGATTTCGAAATCCCTAGGAGAACCATCATGGCAGAGGAAGAAGGAGGTGGTAGAGGTAGAGGTAGAGGAGGAGGAGGAAATAACAATAATAATGGAGGAGGTAGAGGTCCCCTTGGAGGAGGAAATAGAGATGGGGATAATTCATTTGGGTTTCCCATTGTTAATGAGGATTCCCGAGCCACTATGAAAAACATATCACCATCTGTCCTCCCAAACTTCCATGGGTTAAGAACTGAGGACCCTGAAACATTTTTATTTGAGTTTGAAGTGGTGTGTTGAACTTATGACTACCTGGATGACTCTCAGAAACTCAAATTTCTCCCTTCAACACTGAAGGGTCAAGCCTTGAAATGGTTCATGGGGTTACTCACTCAATCCATTAGGTCTTGGGATGAAATGAAACATACATTTTTGGATAGGTATTTGGACTATTGTATGCCTACTAATCACAAGGACGAGGTTTTTAAAATGATACAAAGAGAAGATGAGAGCTTAGAAGATTTACTTGAAAGATTTCAATATAACTTGAAAAGAGCAAAAATGAGTAGCTTGGATGAAGAGACCTTAAAAGCCCTCTTATTAAAAGCCATTAGGGATGAATGGATAGATATCTTAAACATGATGGGGAAAGGGGATATTTCTCAACTTTCACTCAATGATATAGCAGAACTTTGTATCCATCTCTCAAGAGGCAAATCAAAAACTCAAAAAGGGCCTAGAGATCCTTCTCTCCTTAGAGCAAATAAATCTGCAACAGGATCAGTAAGTAGGGCTGAAATCGGCAATATGCTTGATGAATTCAAAACTGACATCTTAGGGAGTCTTAGTGAACAACTAGATACCCTTAAGATTCACAATAAACAAAAAGCAGAAGCTGAGGCTTTGGCCATTTTTTGCCCGAAATGTAGAAAGAAACATGCTTTAAGGGAATGTCCCTTGGACACACACGTTGTAGAAACATGTGTAATTTGCTCAGAAACTCATGAGACTAAGGATTGTCCTTCAATACCTGGCCTCAAAGCAGTCTTTCAAGAGGATCCAGATACACTTGAATCTCTCTGTTTTATTGCAAGGAGACCTTGGCAAGGGCAACAGAATCAAGGGTTTAACAACTCTATGAATTCTCAATCCCAACCAAATTGGAATCCTTGGCAACAACCTTGGCCTCAACCTCAAAATGCTTTTCAAGCATGGATGCAAAGCATGCAAAATCCTTATGGGAGATTTGCTCAATTCTATCAATATCCTCCATCATTTCAGAATCAGCAGGCTCCACAACTTCCAAATCAAGGTCAACAACTATCATTGCCATACCCTCAACAACAACAACCTCCTCCACAAAATCAAAATTCTCAACTATCGCTTCAATCCCAGCAGAAATCAAATCAACTTCCCTCTCAGCCATTACCAAATCCAAATAATAGGAACCCTCAAAATGCTTACATGATGGAAGGTCAACCATTCCCTACCTATATGGTTGTTCCTCTCAATGAAGTACAACTCAGATCAGGTAGAATCTTAGATCAACCTTCTACAAGTGTTCAACAACCAAGCATTTCTGAGGAAGAATCTCTCAAAGTCAATAAGGGTTCTGAAGTATCACTTCAAAACCAAAATATCCAAAAAGAAAAAGAAAAAGAATCAACAACTCCCATAGTTGAGCAACCGACATCTTCAGCTACACCTCCTTTTCCTGAAAGATTGCAAATTGATAGGGGAGTGGAAAAACAAATTTGGTTGCCTGACTATAACTTTCTAGATGAATTGAAGAATGTCTGTATCAAGATCCCCTTGTTACAAGCCATTAAGGAAATTCCCATTCTAGCGAAGACAATAAAGGAGTTGAGTTTGAAGAAAACAGGAAAGAGAACCAGAGATACCAAAAGGATACATCTAGTTGGAAAAATTGCAGACATTATGATGGGTAAGATTACCATGCAAAAGTATGTGGATCCCGGTAGCCCTATTGTCGAAACTCATATTAATGGGGTTGAAATCCCAAATACTTTGATTGACTTAGGAGCCGCGATCAACATCATGAGTAGACAGACCATGGATCAGTTAAAGCTTCCTAACCTTCTCTTTACACCTACTTCACTGCAGCTTGCAGATAGATCAATCATTAAACCTGATGGTGTATTGGAAGACATTCCAGTCTCCCTAGACTCTTGGGAATATCCAGTTGATTTTATGATTTTAACTCCCAAGAACAATCTAGGAGGACATCCTCTTATCTTAGGAAGACCTTGGTTAGCAACAGCTGATGCTTTTATCAGTTGTAGGTCTGGGGACATGTATATATCAGATGGTAATTCCACCAAGAAATTCAACTTGTATCCTCCAGCAAAGGCAATAACAGAAATAGGAGAAGATGAGTGGGTTGATGATGAGGATACTATTCAACCTGTTCTAACCATCTCTGAGATCAGTGAGGATAGTCAAATTCTAAATACATTAGAAAATTTTGAAATACCTTTAGAATATAACTCTACATAGTTTCAGTTAGATGCAGACATTGAATATCTCTCCTCTAGACAGATGTCTCTCTTCTCAATGGAAGAGTTTGGTAGTTCTACAGTTGAAATCCTTCCAGGAAAAACATTGAACATTAACAAAAACTTGGAAAGACCACAACAAGAAGAATTAACTAAACTTTTGCAAAAACATTCCACTACATTTGCATGGGAATACACTGACATGAAAGGAATCGATCCTAAGACTTGTATTCATCACATCTATATTGAAGAAAACAGCAGACCTATTAGGCAACCACAAAGAAGGATGAATCCAAACCTTAGGGAAATCGTGAAAGAAGAACTCCAGAAATTGCTCAAGGTAAACTTCATTTACCCCATTTCAGATAGCCAATGGGTTTCTCCCTTGGTTATAGTGCCCAAAAAGAATGGTAAATGGAGAGTTTGCATTGATTACCGAGAATTGAACAAGGCAACCTTAAAGGATCATTTCCCTCTACCTTTTATTGATCAGGTACTAGACACTTTAGTAGGTAAAAAGTATTTCTCATTTCTGGATGGTTTTAGTGGGTATAATCAAATTCAGGTAGCACCTGAAGATCAAGACAAAACCACATTTACTTGTCCTTGGGGAACTTTTTCCTACCGAGTACTCCCTTTTGGATTGTGCAATGCACCCGCTACATTTCAAAGGGCTGTACTAGGAATCTTTTCAGATTTGATTCATGATTGTGTAGAGGTATACATGGATGATTTCACAGTTTATGGTAATACATTTGAAGAAGCTTTGGAAAATTTGGAAAAAGCACTGATAAGATGTAAGGAAACAAATCTTTCTTTAAGTCATGAAAAGTGTTTTATGATGTTTACTGAAGGGATTGTTTTAGGACATCATATTTCAGGAGATGGGATTAAGGTTGATAGATCTAAAGTTGAAGTCATCTCTAAGTTACCTGTTCCAAATTGCCAGAAAGATGTTAGAAGTTTTCTTGGGTTTACTGGATACTACAGAAGATTTATTGAAAACTTCACTAAGATAGCATCTCCTCTTTTCAAATTACTTACCAAAGACTGTGAGTTCAAATGGGATCCTGAATGTCAATCTGCCTTTGAAGCTTTAAAGACTAGAATATCTGAAGCACCCATCTTAAGGGGGCCAAATTGGAAACTCCCTTTCCACATTTCTACTGATGCTTCAGATACAGCTCTAGGAGCTGTTTTGGGACAAAAGGATTTGATCCCTTATGCCATTTATTACACAAGTAAGAATTTGACTCCCACTGAGTTAAATTATACTGTTACAGAAAAAGAGTTCTTAGCTGTGGTACATGCGATCAATAAGTTTAGACACTACATAACCGGCTATGAAACCTTTGTCCATACTGATCACTCTGCCATAAGATATTTAATGAACAAACCTGTTACCAATGGTAGAGTTACAAGATGGCTTTTACTCTTACAAGAATTCAACATTACTGTGTTAGATAGACCTGGAAAACAAAACACAGTAGCTGATTTCTTGTCTAGAATCCAAAACACTAATGAGGATTCTCCAGTAGAAGATAAGTTTCCAGATGAATACTTGTTTGCAGTAACTACCAAGACTCCTTGGTATGCAGATATGGCTAATTATCTAGTTACAGGGAAGCTACCTCTACACTTATTTCCTAATGAGAAAAGGAAAATCATTCAGGAGAGTTCACATTTTTCTTGGATTTCTAATGAATTGTTCAAAACAGGGCCAGATTGTATAATCAGAAGGTGTGTTCGGGAAGATGAAATGCCTGACATTCTTAAGGCATGTCATGATGAACCATGCGGCGGGCACTTTGCTGACAAGAGGACAGCCTATAAAATCCTTTCTCTAGGATATTATTGGCCTTCTCTCTTTAAAGATGCAAAGCAGTATGTTAGAAGGTGTGACAGCTGCCAAAGAGTTGGGAAACCAACTCCTTCAAATGAAATGCCACTACAGCCTCAGGTATGCATCGAACCCTTTGAGAAATTGGCTCTAGATTTCGTTGGACCAATTAATCCTCCATCAAAGCAAAAGAAGTATATACTGGTTTGTACTGATTATGTGACTAAGTGGGTAGAAGCGAAAGCATTGCCTTCTGCCACTGAAAATTCAGTTGTTCAATTTCTTTTTGAGGATATTTTCACTCGTTTTGGTGTCCCAAGGGAAATTGTAACAGATCGGGGCAGCCAATTTACATCTAAATTGATGGAGAAGCTGATGGAGGAATATAAGATCAAGCACAGAACATCTACTCCCTACCATCCGCAATCAAATGGCCAAGTGGAATCTACCAATAAAGTTCTTGAAGGCATTATCACCAAGACTGTTCATCTTCATAGAAGAGATTGGGCGGAAAGGCTTCCTGAAGCCTTATGGGCCTATAGAACTACATGGAAGAACACAACAGGACATTCTCCCTATGAACTTGTTTATGGGAAGGAAGTCCTGCTTCCCATTGAGTTCCAAATCAAGACCTTCAAGATGGCAGTCCAATTGGGAATGAGCCTCTCAGAAGCCCAAAAACACAGAATGGACCAACTAAATGAGCTAGATGAAATAAGACAAGATGCAATTCTAAGGACCGATCTAGTTCAGCACCAAAGATCTAAATGGCATGATCGTCATATCAAAGAAAGAAAGTTTCAGAAAGGAGATTGGGTTCTATTGTTTGATTCAAAGTTCAAAGACTTCAAAGGAAAGTTTCAAACTCATTGGCTTGGGCCATATGAGATTGATGAAGTCTTTAGCAATGGAGCAGTTCGAGTGAAAACTATTGATGAATTTCATACTCCTCTTATTGTGAATGGCCATTGCTTGAAGATCTACCAAAAGCCATTCTCAAAAGAAGAGTTTGTCAAGTTGTTTAAAGAAGATTCTGCAATCAGGTTGGTGGAGAAGGATTCTTCTCCTCCATCAGCCTAAGCTTTGGTTTTTGAAAAAAAAAAAAAAAAAAAAAAAAAAAAAGAAGAAAAAAAAAAGAAAAAAAAAAAGAATAAATGTATAAGCCTGAAAACCAATCTCTGATTGGCAGTCTTATGCAGAAAACCTGAGGTGAAAATCAGGGTCACCTGACACCTCATGTTTTCCAAAAAAAAAAATCATCTCTCTCTCTTCCATCTCTTTTCGCCATTTCATCCACTTCATTCACCATCTCATTCATTCAATCACTCTCACTCCACCTCATTTCTTTTCATTCATCCATCCATTACATTCCATTCCATCAATAAAGTCATTGTCAGATTTATTTTTACACAGCTAAAGTTGTTTTGTGCAGTCAGAAGGGTATCACTGCAGTTTCTGCAGCTGAGGAGCAATTCCGCAGCCATTTAGCAATTCCGCAGCTCTCTGCACCTGCACAAAAGAAACACAGTCTGTTTAAAAAGAAATTTACAGTTCAGAAGTCATCAACAATAACTGGAAAAGAGTCATGCAGCAGCAATAAAGCAATGAAGGGTTAGTGGCAAATGATCAAAAGCAATCCAAGCGCGGATATGAGGTATGATCTAAATCTTAAACCTATGGTTATCTCATTTTGCAAAGTTTCCGGGATATGTTTTTTGCCATTTAATGTAATGATTACCAGTCTTTCCCATCATGCGACCAAAAATCCACGTATTCCCCAAACTTATCGGTCCTGTTCATCACGATTTTGAAACTCCATTACGGCTGCTCCTCCATCAAGGTTTTTGTACCTAAGTGACGTAGACTACTGTACTATGTCTCTCTACGTCATAATCCCGCAGCCAAGTGTAAATTCATGACCGATACCTAAGGACCTAACCGTTTCTACCCATCATTTCATAACCCTCATACGCTCGTATTATTCCATTCACGTTGTTTCATTTCCACAGTTCCCTTATTCCGCTATGCTCACTACGCTGCTACCTTAGCCATACTCTGTTTTACTCCTTCCTCTCTGCTAATTTTGATTACCAGTGAAAGTATGTTACGGCTGTTACATTAGAGCCGTAAATCTACTGTGTTAAGGCCACTGTTGAAGCCGTGTAACCTTTTTTTTTTTTCCAAAAGTTTTAGAACAGAGCCGTAGAGCCAATGGGTAAACTCTTAAGGGCAGAACCAGAGGGTTCAAAATTTCTGGAGGGATATCCTCAAGTTAAAGAAGCATTATAGAAAGCAAACTGGCTCCAATGCATCCAGAAATTCAGAGGTTACCACAAAGAGGTTACGAAGGCCTTTGCACGGTCTTTCAGAGACAAAGACAATCAAGTGGAGGTAGGGGATCTAAAGTTTACAGTCACTGAGAGCAGCATAGCACAAGCCACTTCACTCCCACAAACTGGAGAAAGATGGTTTAAAAACCGGTCAGTACAAGATCAACAGTGGAAGCAAATTTTAAAGAATCCAGGTATGGATACTACCATTTTTACAAAAGGGATTCCTGTTACTTATGTCAAGGAAGAATGGACAACTTTACTTTTATTAGTGCAAAAATTCTTTACTTGTGAGGGAAGGTTTGGAGTTTTATATGTTTACCATGCCAAAGTCATGATGCATTTCTTAGGAGATGATATTAACCTTCCATATTTTCTACTCTCAAGTCTTAGAAAAATGTGTTCAATTGTCCAAAGGAACCCAAGAAACATTGAGCCACATCTGTATCATCATGGTCTTGTTAAGATGCTAGTTGAAGAACAGTTGAAATCAAAAAGAGACACCTGGGAAAGATTTCTTGGGAGAAACCACTTCGAAGAGGCAGGAGAAACCTCTGTGCCTAGAAAGAGTAGAAGAAAAAGAGAAGAGGTTACCCCAGAAACTACTGTCCAAGAAGAAACTGTCCAGGACCTTGTTGAAGAAGAAAATGTTGCCCATCATTCTGAACATGAAATTGACCCTGAACCTGCTGTAGACATTGATCAAACAGCCCAAGGAATCATTACAGAAACCCTGCAAGAAATTGTACAAGAAGCTGCTCAAAAGAAAAAGGAGAGTAGGAAGAGACAAAAGAAAGATAAAGGCAAAGTTGTAGTCCAAGAAACTTACCTTACTCCTGAAAATTCCAGTGAAGAAGACACTCAGCCCTTAGCACAAAGAATGGCCAAACTCCATGAGACTGCCCTTTCCAAGAAGGTGGAAAAACAAAAGCAAAAGGCACAAAAAGAAAAACAGAGCATCACCACCGTGAGAAGGAGCAGAAGGATACAAGATAAAGTGGGGGCCACAAAGGGTAAAAAGTCACTCATCATTGACTTGAGCACACCTGAAAAGGTTGCTACAAGACTTGACTTTGAGAAAAGCCCTCCACATGCTGAGTATGTTGAGATTAGTCCTCCACGTGAGGAAAGTCCTTTTGAGCATGAGCCTGAATTTGAACATGAACCTGAATTTGAGCATGAGCCTAGTCCAAAGAGGTCACCAGAGATTGACCCAGACCAGCAGAGAGTATATAACTACTTGGAAACATTAGAACAAGCTGTTGCTGTTCCAAGCACTGTTCTACCTCTTGAACAGCAAGTTCAATCACTGAAGAAAGAAGTATTTGAGCTAGAGGTACTAAATCGCCACATCAAACAAGAAAATAAAAGACTGAAGGAACAGAGCAATGTGGACAAGATGGTCCAAGATAATACCATGCTTCATATGGGCCTTTGGCAAAAGGAAAACAAAAAGCTCAAGAAGAGATGCAGGAAGTTAAACAGAGCTTTGATCAATTTAAAATTCAGATGTTTGATGAAAAGACCAAGAGTCAATGTGGCCACACAGAGGAAGAGGAGAAGACTAGATGTCTTAGCAGAGGCATCTCAGCAGGTGGATTGAACAATGTTTTCGTTGCATGAGCACATGCAACACCCTCGTAGTGGGGGTATGTAGAGCCTCTAACTTGCACTTGATTATCCATCATTACCTACAGCTTTTCCTCACTTATCCCTCTCTTTTGCTCTATTTTCCGCCCAGATCATTACATTAGATGTCTTTAAGCATGATCAAGTGAACTTTGCTAATGTGTGACTGTTTTGTTTAGATTTTGACATATTTACAGAGATTTCGCAGCTGTCTGGCAATTCCGCAGCCATTCAGCGATTCCGCAGCCATCTGGTGATCCCGCAGCCTTTTTGTTAATCTCAAGGTTCCACGTGTCATTTTGCAAAACGAACCACATGGGCACGTGGGAATAAAGGTTCTCAAGGTTCCTGTGCTATTGGTTCGGTCAGCCACATCATCTACACCTCCAGTCAACGAGGGTCAAGCCACGGTCAACAAAGGCAGCTTAAATGGTGTTGCGTAAGCTGTTGGGTCACGTCAATGCAAATGGTGATTTGTCCATGTTACGCAGGTTGTGGGAGACATAATCCAACTCTGGATTCAATTCCCATGACGACCAAAACCTCCAGCTCATCCACGAGGCTCATTACGTGTTGCTGAACCTTTAATACGCATGACAGATTAGTTAAATTTCTGTTTTTAGCTTTACGCATTAGGTAATCTTTCAGATGCCTATAAAAACTAGCGTCTGCGTATGCTTAATGTTACTTTTAGTTGCTGTGTTTTATGTACTCGTTATAATTTTAGTGCATTTTCAAAACTCTGTTTTAATAGTGCTGTTCTAGCACTCTTGACTGTACTTTTCTGCATATGGAGTAATAGAAGACAGTGTTGTTCTGAAGTTTTCAAACACTTGAGTCTTCTTTGGGTTTTATGGATGGAGGGCCCCCATTCATGACAGCCCTTGTATAGTATTTTATGTTCATAATCTTGCTATTTCCTTATTTTCCATTCAGCACTTTCCTTTTATTTGAAACATGTACAGCTTGATTTACCTTCATTATCATTTCATTTGCAGCCTTTACTTTGACTGATCAGATTTGTTTTTCTACAGGTTTTTAACCCGAGATTGTGTGTGTCTTTGTGTATTTGCTTTATATCTGATGGTATTTTCAGTTGACAGATTCAAAGTTGCTGCCTTTACTCTATTTTCATAGCTGATTTCTAGTTTAGTTTCTCAAAGTTGTATGTTAACATATGGATGGTCTCTTTATCATAAATTGTTCATCTTTAAGAGATCAGATTACTAATAAATTACAGCTGGCTTTGAGTACTTTTTAGACTAATCTTTAACTACTTTCTAATCGTGCTTCACATAATTCCATGTGCTGAAAGCAGAGAGTTAGGAAGAGCTGAACATTATAACTAGTCTTTAAAGTAGATTTTTCTTATTTTTGATCACTTTTTAAACTCATCTCTAACTACTTCCTAATCGTGTTTTACATAGTACCATATGTTGGAAGCAGAGAGTTAGGAAGAGATAAACATTATCATTGGTTTTTAAAGTGATTTTCTTACCTTTTTATTTGCAGCAGCATGAATGGTGTCTAGTGCCATTAGAAAGTGGTTCTTTGCTTTCAGTTCATTTCAAGTTATTTATTTCTTTCAAGCTTTTTCTTTGCAAGTTTAGAAGGTAGTTAGAAATCACCTGTAACACACACTCACTCATCTAGAAATCACCTTACACACACACTCACTCATCTGTTTATAAAAACTCCATTCCATCTTAGGAAGATAAATTGACCACAAACAACACCCCCAAACGACAAAAAGATCTAAGAGGTTGCTTAAGTACATATAGTACACCTTCACTTCATCAGCTTACGAGCCCCAGGTTGACAATTAATGACATCAATTTAGAAACACTAAATTGACTAAACACAAACCATAATCACTAGTGTCACACAAATACCTGAAAACCCGCTTCACTGTTGTCTAGTGCTCCTTCCCTGGTTTCGACATAAACCTGCTCAATACTCCCACTGCATGTGCAATATCTGGTCTAGTACAAACCATCGCATACATCAAGCTACTAACTGCACTTGCATATGGAACACGGGACATGTCCTCTTCCTCTTTTTTTGTCTTAGGACACTGTTCAGTAGATAACTTTACACCTACAGGAATAGGAACCTTCACCGGTTTACTATCCTGCATATTAAACCTCTGCAATATTATCTCGACATACTTCCTCTGGTTTAACTAGAGCTTCCTCTTTATCCAATCTCTTTTAATTTCCATGCCCAAAATATAGTTTGCAGCACCAAGATCTTTCATGTCGAATTTGGAGGACAAATGGGTCTTCAAATCCTGGATAATTCCTTTGTCATTTCCAACCAGCAACATATCATCCACATATAAGACCAGATAAATAACATGGTCACCAATTAACTTAAAATACACACAATGATCTGCTTTGCTCCTAGTGAAGCCAAGTCCCCGTATAAATGTATCAAATTTCTGATGCCACATCCTTGGTGACTATTTTAACCCATACAAAGACTTCTTTAACTAGTATACCAGTTCATTCTTACCCTTCACCGCAAAGCCTTCAGGCTACTTCATGTAGATCTCCTCTTCCAAATCCTCATGAAGAAATGTTGTGTTTACATCCATCTGTTCTACCACAAAATCAAAAGCAACAGTAACAGATAAAAGTAATCTAATAGAAGTTAACTTGGCAATAGGAGAAAAAATATCACCAAAATCAATTCCCGGCCCCTGGGAATAACCTTTTTCTACCAACCGAGATTTGTATTTCTCCACCTTTCCTTCTGCATTTGTCTTCTTCTTGAACACCCATTTGCTACCAATGGGTTTCCTTCCAGCTGGCAACTCCACCAGATCTCAAGCCTCATTTTTGTGCAAAGATGCCATTTCATCAACCATGGAATCTTTCCAGATTTTTCCATCCCCTGAATCTACTGCTTCCTTCACATTTCTGGGATCATCATCAGTAATAGATAAAGAAAAATTTGAACAGAAAGTAGATGGAATATACCTTTCTGGCTGCCTTCTTTCTTGAACTGATCTTCTCACACCCACAGTTTGTGGCTCTTCATCTTTTGATTCCTCCTCTACTGTAGATTCTGATTCTTCCTCCTTTAGCTCAAACTCTATCTTCTCAGGTTCCTTTGGTTGGAGTTCATGTTTAATAACATCTTTCACCTCTCTGAACACCACATCTCGGATGTACACAACCCTCCTTGTTACTAGGTTCCAAAGCATATAACCCTTTAAACCATCCTTATACCGAATAAAGATGTACTTTCAAATTTACTATCCAACTTGGTTTGTTTCTCCATTGGAACATGTACATATGCATCACATCCAAATACCCTCAGACGTGAAAGAGAGGGTTTCTTACCAGTTCATACCTCTTGTGGAGTTATATCCTCCAACACTGATGAAGGTGATCTGTTGACCAAGTAACATGCAATCTCCACCGCCTCTACCTAGAATTCTTGTCCTAACCTGACACCACTGAGCATGCTTCTTGCCCTTTCCATCAACATCTTGTTCTTTCTTTCTGCAACTCCATTTTGCTTAGATGTAAATGGAGTATTCTTCTGTCGTGCTATACCACACTTCTTACAGAATTCTTCAAATTCCTCACTGCAAAACTCTCCATCGTTATCTATCCTCAACACCTTTATCTTCTTCTCTGTCTAGTTTTCCACCAGAGCCTTAAATTCTTTAAACCTATCAAAGACTTCAGATTTCTTCTTAAGGAAATATATCCATGTATTCCTTGGGAATTCATCTATAAATGATACATATTAAACAAACATACCCAGTGATGGAACCTTCACATGTCCAAACACATCACTGTGAACAAGCTCTAATATATGTTTCGCCCTCTTACCACTAGAGGGGAACTCACCCGATTCTGCTTCCCATACACACAAATTTCATAGAAATCAAAATCGAGAGAGTTATTATTCATACCTTCTACCATACCTTTACCATGAAGTATTTGAAGGCCTTTCTCTCCAAGATGTCCAAGCCTTTGATGCCACAACATGGTCTTCTCTCCAGAGACCACTAGATTTTTTGCTCCACTTTCAAGAACCACAGAGCTGTTGCACCCATCAACAATATTGCTACCTTACATCTTGTATAGAGTTCCAATCTGAACTCCCTGCATCAATACTAGTGCTCCCCAAACCATATTGCAGGTATCCTTCTCGAACATTGTTTTTACACCTGCATCATCCAACTTGCTTACAGAAATAAGATTTTTGGCCAATACAAGAATATGTAGAACACTCGGACGTGTTCTAACCCTTCCACCTTACAACTTCAACTTTAATTTTCCGTGACCAATGATTCTAGCCTTCCGATCATCCCCTAAGAAGACATCACCACCATCGTATTTCTCATACTCGCAGAATCACTCTCTATGGGGAGTGAAGTGAAAGGATGCACCTGAGTCAATCAACCATGCCTCATGATCTACATGTGTACTTGAAGAATCCAAGTACACATCGCCACTTTCATTTGAGGTGGCTTTCGCCTTTGTAGAAGGAGCATTATCAGATCCCTTTCCTTTATCAGGAGCTTTAGATTTACAGTCCCTTTTGTAGTGCCCTTCCTTTCCACATTTCCAACACACCACCTTTATAGGTTTTCCTAGAGATTTAGATCTCCCACTTAATGACTTATTTTTGTTTCTATTCTGGGACCGTCCTCGTACAAACAAGGCATCACCATTCTGGCCCTCCATATTTTTCCATCTCATCTCCTCCATCAACAAGGATGAGACTATTTCATCAAACTGTAAGGTAGTTGCATTGCTACCTATTGCAATAACCAGACTATCCCACGAATCTGGTAGAGAACACAACAAACTAATGCACTTATATTCATCTGAAATTTTAATATCAACAGATGCTAACTGACTTACCATAGTATTAAATGCATTCAGATGGTCTGTCATCGAGTCTCCATCTTTCATCCTTAGGTTATACAGCTTTTTCCGTAGGAACAGTTTATTCACTAGAGACTTAGATTGGTACAAAGTCCCTAACTTGTCCCACAAAGCCTTCACCATAGCTTACCCTAATACATTCAACAATACTGAATCTGAGTCACACAATAGTATTTTTCTCTTTTCCTTTCGATCCAACTTCTTCCATTCTTCATCAAACACTCCCGTTGGTTTAGTAGTTGGATCTACTGTAATCCACTGATCTTTATCCACCAACAGATCCTCCATCTTGAGTTTCCGCAACTCAAAACTCTAACCATTAAATTTCTCGATCTCTATCTTTCCACTGCTCTCCATCTTCTTTCACCACTAGAATCGATCTCGCAAGTCTCCCACTGAACAGGGTCTACCACAGGCTCGAGCAAAACCCCTCAGCAACAAAGGCATCCCCTTGAAGCCAAAAGAACTCTGATACAAAATGTAGGTTTTAACCCCATACAGAATTACCTGCATATGAATTCTAAAACACAGAAAATAAATAATGCAAGAGAATAACACATAAAACACACATACATAGAGATTTTTCCCTGGATCCCAAAACCGGGACTACTAGTTTGATTTTTTCATTATGTTCCTTTCAATGTTCAATACATATTTATACATGCCAAAGCATCCAATATCATGGACCGAAAACCATCGCGTCGAAAACCATGGACTGAAAACCATCGCGTCTGAAACCATGTGTAAAAAACATGCACATAACCATAGGTAGGTCCGCCCAACCTAACATATGGCCCAAAACCAAAATTTTCCAGGGTGCTACATCGGACTCCATAGAGTGGGGTTACTTGCACCACTCAAACCCCCTATGAACCCCCCCCCACCCCTCCACTGCTACACAATCGGCGCAATGAGGGGGGGGCTCCACCCCCTTTCTAACCCCCTAGTTAACTACATGGGCTAGTCATGGAAAGAATATAACACAACCCAACAATCTAGGAAATTATGGGAAGACCCATACAACACTCTGAGTTTGCTTGGAATTGAAATATTTCTTCTATGACATCATTGTCTCAATACATGACTAATTTTATAATGTATGTATCCTTATACCAACTTGCAACATCCCATATACATGTACAAGCTCTATCTGGCAGAGTACTCAATTCAGAGCAAGAATCCATCTAGCTTCCTACTCATCATGGGATCCATCAAATCTAAATCTCAAGATAACTCTCTCAACTGCTTCAATGTTATTTATCATGCCAAGTCTCTGACAACATACTTTCCTTGACAAGGAAGTCCTTATCATCTCACTGTTACCTTTATACTCTCAAGAAGTGGATCACCTTGGTCTGAAAGGCCAATTCCCTCTAGAACTACACGATGAGATGATATGATCTTATCATAAATACATTATTAACCTATATAAAAAAAATATCAAATACATATCTTCAACCTTTGAAGAGAGGTTGGATTCCACATCATATGTCCATCAATCCAAGAATACAAAACATAGGGGACTTGCTTGAATCCATATGGCTATTTCCTTAGTCTACATTCATGAGTCTCTTTCTCCAGTGCCTCAAAGTTCTAAGATAGCTCCAAGTGTGTTTGTTACTTAAGTACATCATGGAGGAAGCCAAATTCATATACATTTGATAATAGTGAATTAGGAAACATGAGCTGGTATCTCATCATAGTCGTCTTTCTCTTAGAGCATATTCCTTGTCACTATTGAACTTTCTATCGTTGAAGAATATGACACTACTACATTTTTTCATCTAGAATGGTCTTTTCATGAAGTATATGTTTCTCCCAGCATCTCATTTGACTGTTACATTCAGTTTGATAGTCTACTCCTAAATAGGAATGATCTTCATTCATAGTCAAACCTAGGAGACCACAATCCTTCCTTCGAGTTTTAAGCTCTTTTCCATTTTCACACGCTAGTCTAATCATGTAATGGCTCCACATCCTCCTCAATGTTTATATTGAGGACTAGGTCCTTACATTCATATGATTTACCTCATGACCTCGAAACAAGAGAAAGAGAAATAATAGCAAAGTAAATAAACATAAATAAAGTGTACTTAATTAAAAGGTGGGACAAACTTTCTTCTATAGATATGAGAGTGGCTCCTTCATTTTCCTACACAAGCTCCCTCTTGGAGCTAACTCTTCCTGCATTACAATTTCTCAGGATGCATCATTTTTCCTTGATCACAACCTCATTTAAGTCATGAAAAGAAGCAGTTGGTTACCCAATTACTCATATAGTAAGAAGTCCTATGTACCTTTTTAACCTTAACTGTCAACAGAGGTCTATTCCTTTTGTAGTAGATATTATTATCTTCTTTTAGCAAAGACACTTCATATCTTCAGTCATACAACTGGAATAAAAACCATATCAAATTCTTTGAGCTGGTCAGATTCATTGATATGATAAATCCTCCTTTTATGTATAGGAAGAGTAGCATAGAAACTTCTTATATTTGTGCCATTGAATTTCTATAGTTCCATAGTACTACGTCCTTCAAATTTGGATATGAACCATAGATATGAATGGATTCAGTCTTCAAGAGAGATGTTTTGTGTGTTTTCTAGTTACAAGATGTCATATTTTTTTCTTCTAGATGTCGCATTCATAGGGATAGCAATAGTTTTTCATAAATATTATATATATTTCCATAGCGTTGAACTTGGTATATATGGTATTTTTGATAATATAGTTCCTTTAGTATTTCAAATTATTTTACCACAGAGTCTTGTTCCTCAGATTGTTCCTTGCTTTAGAGATGTTGCTTCAGATTTATTATCCAACTTTACCCTTAGAATTCATATTATTTTTTACCTCTATCCTTGATTAGCCTTTCAAGTAGCCTTTTTTTGTGGGTTGATAGGTTCCAAATAGTAAATGGTCTTTCTTCATAAGTGAATATATGTCTATCCATAAGGTTTGAGATATAATAAAGGTTCCTTCTACGATAGATTGTTAATTAAATCGAGTGTCTTCCTTTGTACCATAAGGATAGATGATAAAGTATAATCCACAGTGCCTTTAGTGCCACAAAATATTAGGTGAATATCTCGTCCTTTGGTTAAGAGGTAATTTTTATTTTTACAGTGATATAAAATATAGTCGTAGTAGGTTTGAATGCTCATGTAGCTTGCATCAATATTGATATAATAAATTTCTTGTGGCTTCATGTTTTATAATTGATTTCTATTCCTTGATAATTTCTTATGAATATTTGATTACTTATTATTACTTTTATGATTTTATCTTCATCAAACAATTACCAAAACATGTAAAAACATTAAGTTCATGAGAGATAAAGAACACAAAGATGTAGGCTCCATGTCAAGGAAAAACCCCACAAGGGGGAAAACCTAAGAAAATACTCTTCTTATAGAATCATATCAAAGTGAGTTATCCAATACCAAGACCAAGGCCAAGACTATCACAACGAGCCCAATCCAATCCTCCTCCATTTTTTCTTCACCAAATCAAAGTTAGCACTGGTAAAATCTTTACATTATGGTCATCCCCTGAAAATCCCTAAAATTTCATGCCCTGAAATCTCGGCCCTGTAACAACTTATGAAAAAGTTGTAGGAACTTTTCATGTGTGGATAGAATTATGAGAAAAGAAATCCACTTTCTCTTTCCATTGAGCACGTTTTCCTCCCTTTGACTTCATTAGCCTCCTCTTCTTTGTTGCACAAAATTTAATGTTACAGATTTGAAATTATTCTTCCATAGAGAACCCAAATTGACTTCCAAAATGTGGAGAACATGTGCCAATATATAGTTGTTTAGTCATATTAAGAGACACATCTTATGGGTTGGTCGATTTGTCCACCTTGGAGGGCCAACTTGGTCTTCTGAAGTTACTTTGACTCAAAAAATAAACTTCTTTTCTTTTCTTTCAGAAAATCCAAATGGAACTTTGACTCAATTACTCATAATAGATTTTGTTTTGAATCAAATTAACTTATAAGCATGATGAACATGCTTTGAATAGAAAATTAATAATAATATTTTTTTTCTTCTTTTTTCATTTATATTAAATACATTTTGATACAAGTACAATGGCAATTATGAAGATCGAATCTAGTTACATTTCCAACACTTCCTCTTAACTAGGCAGGTATTCATAATGACTCAATAGGATACAAGGATACTCTCAAATTGAAATACTCTCATAAGAAGTGTTCAAATTGATAAGCACCATCAAACATCATCATAACCAACATTTCTAATTACAAAATAGTAAGGCATTAACTGACAAGCTCTATCTCTCCTCTAGATCAGAGACAATGTTGGGAGACATACATTTTGACACCACCACCATGACCTCTCAAGGAACATACCCCATCCATATGTTCACCAGGTACATCCTTATAGGACTATTCGTATCTTGGATAGCACCCCATTCTCAAAGAATATCGATCATCAGGATAGTTTCTCTTACCTTGGATTCCCAATCCTCAAATATTATCATGTAGAAATTCTCACTATAGATCACCTGATAATGCAATGTACTAAAGAAAAATATTTGGTATACTTCTACTATCAAACTTTGTGCAAGCTTAATCAATTTGAGCAAGATCAATCAGAACACATATAACAAAGAAGAAGAAATCATACACATGAAACATAGAAGAATACTCTGGGGAAAGCCTCAGCTAAAAACCCCGCTATCTGTATTATCATACAAGTGGAAATATCTCAGGATTACACAAAGCTTTAGCTCACAAGCTATCTAGTTTTTAGTACAATCCCTCACTGCTGCTTATAGACAGAATAGACAAAAAATATGCCTTTCCCTCTATCCTCCAAGCCTCCCATTTCCTTGCGCAGTTTCTCCTAGGTCCTCGAGCTGTAACCCGTGTGATTCTCACCTCACACACAACATTGACCTCTGAAATAACTATGCAATACTGAAGGAGTTAATTTCTTTTGCATGGATGAGTTTCCTTTATAGGAAAATTCCTCCAACTGATAGTACACTATCCCTTCCTTTAATCTCAACTGGGTCTCTGTCTGAAATGGCATGCATGAGTTATTTATGAGAGAATATTCAGTTATCTGGAGAACACTAGTTGCATGCATGCATGCATTAACTAACTGAACTCACAATCAGTTCCACAAATTGTTTGGAACTAATCTAACTGGACTTAACTCAGTTAACTGAGCTAACTAATTACAACTCAAGTACAAGTCATCCTTATCTCCTTAATTAAGGGATAACTTTCTCAATCAAAGGGATAACTGTTGCATGTCTTCACAAAGACTTCAAGATGAATTAATTAATTATTTTTCAAATATCTAGTGAGACTAAATTCAAATTTTAATTCTCAATTTTTATTCAAGGAAAAATCAAAATTGGAATACATCCTGAAATGCTATTTATAGCAATTCTATTTTTAGCATTTATATTTTTTTCTATTTTCAATAGAGTTGGAGTATATCTTGAAATGCTATTTATAGCAATTCTATTTTTATCATTTCTTGTTGCTATTTTGAAAACTCCCTCTCAATAAGAAAGGCATTCAAATCAAACCCGATCCAGAACCTTTAGAATGTTCTGCATGCAACACTTCTCTCAAGTGTTGTTGCTCCAGCAACTCTAGAAAAAAAATATCCAACATGAATCAGAATGATGCCTCTGTCATCAAAGTCTCTGACTATTATTGCCTCTGTCGACTGAAAACTTTGCACCTCTGTGCTCTTCAGTATTTGACTACTCTAGCCTCTATCACTTTGATCTCTGACTGCATCAATCACATTGATTCCTACTGCTGCATCCATGCTGCTGTTGGTCCTATCTCCCAGCATGCATCCACACTGCACCTCCTCTCATCATGTTGCATCGTGCTGCCCACTGCTGCACTGCAACTCAGTTACTAAGAAGTAAGTAACTGATCTCCCAACTGACCTCCCTATTGGGCTAGAAACACCCTCTAATGCTAAAGCTCCCTCTGCTACTCCATCTGCATCTGTCTCTACCCACTTAGCCAGTCCTCCTACTCCTCGTCGGGGCTCCTGTAGCAAGGTCTAATCAAAGAGGTTGGGTACCTCAAGGATCCTACCACTATTTCAGCCCTTTTGGGACTATCACTTCACATCGCCCCACCTCACACCTGGAGGTATGGCTGCATGTGATCCCTTTACCCACCTGGCTCGAAATTTCCCCCTACTAGAGGTCCCTGCATGAGCTGATGCCTCCACTTAGTCTCCTATTGGCTTCTCCAGTTGTGGTTGCTCCACAACCTCCTGAAGTTGCTTCACCAATTGTGGCTCCTCCACAATTGTCTGAGACTTCTTCTGGTGTTGCATGTTGAGAGGTAATGTACTCTCCCTCTCAACCACCAAGTCTCTAATAGTTGCCTTTCTCCTGAAGGCCTTGCATGCATCTTGAACCTCAAGAGCATACAGGTTTTGTACCCGTGAACTAATATGTTTCACTTGACCCATGGTGATGTGTCTAAGGAAAACCTTTCCCTTATTGAAGACAACATTGTATCCTTTGTCCTCCAACTTTGCGATTGATACCAAGTTCTTCTTCAGTCTAGGCACATAATTTACATCTGTCAAGGTAATGAGAGCTCCATGCTCCATCTAAAAAGCAACCGTGCTGACTCCTGAAACACTATACTTTTCATCATTACCCATCTCTATGCGCATCTGGAGGTCTTTCTCCTTTAAGGTACTGAACAAACTCTTATTTCCAGTCATGTGGAAAGAGGCTCCACTATCAAGAAACCAACCACAACCCATCATCGATGAAACCATGCATGCGATGAGGGTAAAATCCAATTCGAACTAAGAGGCTAGGGCATCACCTTCATATCCTTCCAAGGATCCCTTCTTGGATTTCTTCAATGGACAATTAGTTGCATAATGGCCCACCTCATGACAATTAAAGCATCGCACTTTAGATTTGTCAATCTTCTTCCCACCATGGGAAGAATTTGATTTGGAATGAGAGTCCTTCTCCTTCTCGTTCCTTGCATTACTAGATAAGGCTAGATTTTCTTCATCCTCCTTGGATGAAGAACCATCTTTGGTGCTCCTCCTGATCTCCTCTTGCATCAGATCCGACCACAGTCATTCCCAATCTGGCAGTTTATCTCTTCCATTCACTGAGTCTTGGTAGCTATCCCAGCTCTTAGGAAGACCGAGGAGAGTAAGACTCACCATGTCATCATCGGATGTCACGATTCCTAGACTTCCAAGCTCATCTCTGTAGGTGGTGAGCTTGTTCAAATATGTAGAGATTGTGTTGCACTTTTCACACTTGATTTTCTGAAGCTTGTCTTTTAGCGCCAGCTTCCTCTGATCGTTGTTGTTCTGATATAGAGCCTTCAATGTCTTCCACATTGAAAACGGTGTCTCCTTCCCATGGAGACTCGAGACAATATGGTTTCGAACCCCCTCCAGAAGAATCCTCCTCACTCTTGCCATACATTTCTTCCATTCCACCAATTCTTTAGCATTAGCTGTTGTTGGCTTGGGGACTTGATCAAAGAAGTCCTTCAACCCGTTGTCCTCTAATACCACTTCCATGCGATCCTTCTAGGCTATGTAATTCGAGCTACCATCCAGGGCATACTTGAGTCTCAAGCCATTGAATTCCATTAGTGAATTTTGAGATGCAATAAGAAATCGATTCTGTACCTACAATCAAGAACTTCAAAATGTTGAACTTCTCCCTTCTTTGTATAATGTTCTCCTCTTTGATCACCTTTGCTCTGATACCATGTAGAAATTTCTCTATAGATAAACTACCTCTGATACCATGTAGAAATTTTCACTGTAGATCACCTGATAATGCAATGTACTAAAGCAAAATACTTGATCTACTTATACTATCAAACATTGTAGAAGCTTAATCAATTTGAGCAAGATCAATCAAAACACTTATAACATAGAAGAAGAAATCATATACATGAAACACAGAAGAATACTCTGGGGAAAGCCTCAGCTAAAAACCCCGCTATCTGTATTATCACACAAGTGGAAATATCTCAGGATTACACAAAGCTTTAGCTCACAATCTATCTAGCTCTTAGTACAATCCCTCACTACTACTCATAGATATAATAGACAACACATATGCCTTTCCCTATGTCCTTCAAGCCTTCTATTTCCTTGCACAGTTTCTCCTAGGTCCTCCAGCTGCAACCTGTGTGATTCTCACCTCACACACAACACCGACCTCTAAAATAACTGCACAATCCTAAAGGAGTATATTCCTTCTGCATGGATGAGTTTCCTTTATAGGAAAATTCCTCCAATTGATAGTACATTGTCCCTTCCCTTAATCTCAACTGGATCTCTGTCTGAATTGACATGCATGAGTTATTTATGAGGGAATATTTAGTTATCTAGAGAACACTAGTTGCATGCATGCATGCATTAACTAACTGAATTAAAAATAGTTCCACAAACTATTTGGAACTAATCTAACTAGACTTAGCTCAGTTAACTGAGCTAACTAATTACAACTCAAATACAACTCATCCTTATCTCCTTAAATAAGGGATAACTTCCTCAATCAAAGGGATAACTATTGCATGTCTTCAAAAAGACTTCATGTTTGATTTTCGCCCAGTAATTAACTCAAGATGAATTAATTAATTATTTTTCAAATAGCTAGTGAGACTAAATTCAAATTTTAATTCTCAATTTTGATTCAAGGACAAATCAAAATTGGAATATATCCTGAAATGCTATTTATAGCAATTCTATTTTTAGCATTTCTGTTTTTTCATTTCTTGTTGCTATTTTCAACATATCGGTCCTTAGAGCTACTCATTATATTAGATACCATTCCTCAAGGAGTATCAGCCTCACATGCTTATGAAAGCCACCATTCTCCCTACCAATTCCTTCACTAGGCTTATGGCTATTAGTCCTAACCATAGTGCATGACACATGGAGAATACAATGTCCATGTTCACTCCCTCTCAACCAAGGAGGAAATCCTTAGTCCCTCTCAAACAAGGAGGAATAACCGCAATACTCATCAAATAATCAACTACATGTTTTTATGTGGAGATCTGTTGTAACTACTTGGCTCCTATCGACATCACATAATAACAAGCTTCGACCTTCCTAGATTTTTGTCAATCTTCTCATAGCTTTAACATGTCATCAAACATATTATGGAGCCAAACTTCTTCACAAGTGATTGCACAAGCCTTCACATCTTCTTCTTTGATAAATTTTGATGGTGTTGGGCATGCCAACATTCAGGGGATCTCATCGATATGAAGTCCCAACTAGACCTCACATAGTTTGGAGTAGGAGTCCTAGTAGTGAGTGGTAATGTTATGCTTTGACCGTGGAAACACACAAAGGAAAGTATGATAACTTTGGGTGAGAGAAAGTGTGTGACTCTACAGAGAGTTAAGTGCAATGCATGAAGGTTCCAACACCTGAAGGGAAAAGGAAGTGCGACCCTTGGAAGCATGTAGTAATATAGATCTTGAAAGGAACACATGAACAAAATGACATCATAAGCTAAGATACAGAATAGTCCACAAATTAAAGTGATGAGTTGATCCAACAACATGCACTCAACAATATTCATACAAATACATACAAAAATAGTTCATAAGCATATGCGTAAGTTAAATAGCATACATTGCCAATAAAACAAGAATAGTCCTACTATATTAACAACATATGCATGAAAGCGTGTTGGCTCTAATTTTATTATTATAAGTGAAAGTTCCATCCATACATATACCATTGATGACCACTAGCCCCAATAGTGAAACATTACAATCAAGAACACTTGCTCCTCCAAAGAAGCATACTCACTCTATGCTATGGAGAATCCAAGGCTCTTCACAATACTCCCAAGACCTTTCCAAGCGTAATCCTAGCCAAAATCTTGGCTCCCAAAATCAAGATACATGAGTTATGAGGTTTTATTTATAACAATATGGGGGTAACTCTTCAACTCCGCCTTTGGGACCTTTGGACTACCATCATGACTCTTCAAATTCTTCACTAGATGACAAATTACATTACATGGTGACTTTTCATATTCCAATATTGACACTTGGAATTTCACTTACAATATAATTACAAATAATATTACATTTTCCACATGTACCCATATAAGACAAAATAGGGTAGAGCTGGCCTAATAAGACACAAAACTATGATTTCGAAGCTTGGGGAAAGTCCAGATCGACAACCTCCACTTGTTGTTTCTCGGTCACATATTGGTGCCAAGCTTGGTACTGTGTGATGGTGTCCCCAAACTACTTAATGATGTCTTTCTGGAAGTGGACTCTAGCCTCCATGTCATATGGGTATATCATCTTGGAGCCTATATCCAACTTGTTCTGAAGCATGAGAAGCATTATCTTGATCTGGACAGGACCACCAATGTACTTTTGCATGTTCTATGTGTTCATCGCGAAGTCTTCCCTGGTGGCTTCTTGTCATAGCTACTCCAAGTAAATATCAATCTCTAGTAGGACTTGGTTCTTGGGTTTAGCATCAGTGATGGAACCAATTGATGGGATATGGTATTTTCTCACAACGACATCCAAACTAATGTACAACCACACATATGAGGCCTGTGTGATGTCGATGAATGAGGTGAGCTACTCATTGTTTTGGATGAACATTAGAACCTTCACTTTCTCCGACTCTGCCTATGGCTTAATCTTATTTACTAAGTCAAGTGGGGCCCCTTTTCACTGCATTTTCCACACTTGTACAAGGCCGATGGAAGCATGTATGTTTTTTAGATTTTTAACAAACTCTTTGCTCCGCTATTGTAGGCCATGCAAAGGAACAACTGCTTTATGCATGGTGACAAATCCATCATAGCAGTTCTTCATGGTTTCTCCAAGTGATGATACTTCAACAAGTATCATTATCCTCATCTCCCCCAATGCGGAAACTACATTCTGCATTGTTGTTTAGAGTTGTTATGCCTCTTTCTTGGAAGTCTACAAGTTTTTTTTCATTGTTCATTCTCAGCCGTCAGATACTTAACATTTGAGTTTTTTGCTCCTGCATAGGCCAAGTTGGATTCAAAAATGGTATTTGGATGCTTTTTGGTGTCTGACACTATCACCCTTTTTTTATGAATGTAGGTGATGTATGAACATCCAATAAGTTCTTCCTTCATGCTTGTATAATCCTCTTCTGAAACTCATCGAATGATAGATTGTACACATCAATGTCTGGATCATCATCAAGGAGAACAACATCTCCTTGCTCGCTCGATGCTAGCTCTGCTCTTGGAGGTGGTGGAGACTGAGGGATGACCTGTGTTGCTCTCGACATCAGGTCAACATCTTCATTTTTTTGGCTCCTATTCAAAATCCATGTCAATCACTTCAATCAATTGCTCAATCTAATGAGAAAGTTCTCGATCTTGTATCTACTCACCTTCCTCCTCTATTGTTGGGTGTTCCAACTGTTCAAATTGTATGGGCATTGTTTCCTTCATCATCATGCCTTGCCTTTGTTCTTCTTCCTTCTTTTGCTTCTCTTCTTGTTATCTCCTACTCAACTCATGTTCTTCCTTTAGCTTCTTCTCCGTGTCCTGCAACTTCAGTTCTACTTCCTGGAACCTCTGATTCTCTCTCTTCCTCCGCTATTCTCTCTTGATCTATTTCTCCCTCTTTTCTTCGGCTATCAAAGAAACCTCATTGAGGATATGATCTGCCTTCATTTTTCATCTTTTCTCTCCCTCTTGATTGTCAGCAATCCTCCTCTTTCCCTTATATTTCATTGGATTGCTTCCTTCTGCTACTGTTTTTGTTGCTTTCAGAGCTACTACTATCTATAGAGAAGCCTTCCAAGTTCTTGTTATACTAACCATCTCATGGAGTCTGGAGGAATTGTAGCAGTATCTCCAAGGGCCCTCCTCTGGCCAATAAATGTCTCGTTGATCCACTGAAAGTAAACTCTCATACAGTGGTCCTTCCAAATACTATAGCAGTATCTCCAAGGGTCCTCCTCTGGCCAATAAATGTCTCGTTGATCCATCGAAAGTAAGCTCTCATACTAAACTCGAATTTCACTATGTCCTTAGCCTTGACATCTGCATCTTTCAAGATCTTAATCTCGTATTATCTGATCCGTAAAGGAAGAGCAGGCCATGGAGCTTTCATCTTCCTATGAAATCCTACTAACAACCCTGTAGCGAGGTGGTATGATAATTCTTGGATGATTAGTTTGTCAGTTGCATACCTTGGTAACAAATGCGAATGCTTCTCTCTATCAAATACTCTTATGAAGGTGCCACTTGGTGAGGCATACTAATCTGCGATGTCTGCTATTGCCTCCATTGTCTCTCGAGACATGCAAGGTGGATCTTGCTCAAATGTAAGCTTGTATAATGGGATGATAAAGTGGTATATTAACCTTTCCATCACTCCTCGATAATTGTAGTAAAAAATAAACTTGCAATAGATTTTCAAGGCAATATCTTGTGGTGTTCATGTCTATTTCATGCCACGGAACTGTTGTTGCGCATAGATTGCATCCAGCAAGTATGCAGACATATAGAACCTTGCTTGCTCATTCTTGGGTGGATTCCAAGCCTTAGCTACATGGGACTTCAAATATTGAGCCAACAAATCCAACTAGTTGAATGGCATTCCATAATTCACCAACTGGTCCAATAATACTGCCCACCCTTTAGGGAAGGTTTCTGTGCTCTCTTGACCATATATTTTGCAGGAAAAGATGATCAAGAACTGGTAAGCCTTCTTGAGGGACTTCGTCTTGTAAACATGGGTGGGTGTCTATCTAAAATTCGATGGCTCTTTCACCCAGTGCTTGAAAATGTATCTTGTGTTCACATAGCTATGGGTGGCATAGAAGAGTGAGTCCATGCACTTCACTGGCTTGGGAAAATGATACATCTGCTGAAAGTATTCTTCCCTGAAGGTGGAAAGCTTCTTCCCGCTAGCACTACTCAATGTTATAGTTTTTTCATCTATGTGTGGGATAATCCAGCTGATGATGTATGCATAAAGAAAGGCATGATACCTACATGCAACCTTGTATAACCCTCACTACTGGATACTAACATATACCTGCCAGTATTCCAAATCTGCCTCAAAGTCTTTTGCAAAAATGTCTTTGATATGTTTCCATCTTAGTGTTGTTCCCTTATCAATGAACAACTAAGTATCTGCATATACTGGAAAATCAATTAATATATGTTCAACTGCTTCCCTAGTACTGATATCAACAATTTCCTTTGATGCAACTCTCTTGGATGCCATGTTAAATTTGACTGCTGGAGAGATGCTCAACAATTATTGTACCTGTTAGACAGAGAGGACATTCATGACAAGAAAAAGCTAGTTTAAAACCAAAAGAAATTCAAGCAGCAATTTGGGCACTTGATGGGAAGTATTGCATAGTTTTTCTTGACAGGGGTGATTGACTAACTATGGGAACTTTGCATTGCGTAGTCCCAACAGCCAAGGTGGAAGCTTGATGATTGGAACTGTGCAATGCATAGTTCGGCCTAAGCTAAGGCATAAGAGAGACTACACATTACACAATCTCATTAGCCAAGCTGGGAGACTAGCTCCTGGAATTGTGTAGTGCACAGTTGGAGCCAACTCAGGCTATGATCTTTGCAATTTGAGAGGCCAAGTTGGGAGTTTAAGCCTCCAGATTGCACATTGCAATCTGTGCAAGGTGAGATCCAGGCAAGGGAACCCAGATCTTCCAAAAGGAGTGTGAAAAACAAGTAGATATGAAATATAGTGTGAAGATGAGTGCATATTTGACTAAATGTAGATGCATGCATGTGAATCAATTGCAGGATTTGATTAAACAGAAGGAAAATGAAACTTGTGAGGAGAGTCACCATAATGATGACTATTGGTGCAAAAAAAGGAAAACTCATGTGATACTTTGGAAAGGAAATATATAACTTGAAAAAACACTTCGACAAGTTAAAATGCTAGCAACCATGCAGAGAAACAAGTGAAACAACACTCACACAAGACAAACAACAAAAAGTGATAGAAAAAGTAGCAAAATATGACAAAAGCAAAACTCACTCAAAAAAGTGACAATGACCGCACCGAAGGTTCCTTGATCTCCTCGGGAATGCTAGAGATCCAAGATCAAATGTACAAATGAGCTCTAGCAGCATTGATTAAATAGATTTGGACAAATTACAGTTTACGATGTGCATGCCTAAAATCAAGGAAAAAGAGACACTTGTCAAAATTTTCTAAAAATAGCACAAGTGCCTCCTTAGGGATGCTAAAAATAGATGCCTATTTTTTTAGGGATGTTTTTTTCTTTTTTATATTTTAGGGGGGGATTTTCCATGCATGTTACTAGGAAAGACAACATAGTTTCCGGAATTGGGTAACTTTCTGGCTTAGTGCACGACGTAGATTTTGAGCTCAATGAGGGTTGCATAATTTCTAGGCTCGATGAAGGGCTTCCCATCATGACTTTGCATTTTCTGAGGTTAAGGCTCATTGGCAGTCAAGACTGCACAATTCCCAACAGCAAGGCTAGTTTCCCTCAAGAATTACATAGTTTTTGGGGCAAGCCCATAACAACTGTGGGACCAAGTCAGGAGATCAACTTGTGAGTTAGAAAATCAACTAAGTAAGAAAACACAATAAAAACTGAAAGGATAAGTCTCAGTCAAAGCAAGAATACCTGGACCAGTGTGAGATGAGCTGCTATGGTTTAAAAGGAAGGCCCCAAAATTGAAGCACATGCAAAATTTTGGAGGGTGGTTTAGCTGCTACAACATTGGAGACACACTAGGATAATTACAACTTTGTGTGTGGACCTTATCTTGTGCAAAGTGAGTCTAACTCTTCTGGAAGTATTGTTCAATTATTTGATTTTCTTAGCTTCTTCACTTATCTTGAGTTAAATATGTAGTCCCTACCATTCTCTTTATCAGAAACACAAATACCAAGCCAAGTCAAACTGAGTTGTTTCGATTGCGGATGAGGGGTATATAGATGCACAAGTAAAATAGACTATCAGAGTTTAAGTTTCATCTCTATTGTTGCTTCATTACCAGTAAGCTTGGATAGTACCCTGATGGTGTCACTTCACAAACACAAGCATTGCTCCGTTACCAGCGAGCCTGGACAATACCCTGAAAAAGTTACTTTCTTCACCTCTCTGCGTAGGAGGCCTTTTCTTTTTTTTGCCCTTTATTTCATTTTTTATTTTTTTTATTTTTTGTTTTGAAAGAGTTGTGCATAAGAACTTATTTGTTTCATGGGGTGGAAGAGGGATCCCAACTTATTAAGAGAAGAAGAGGTTTTCCCTTCAGAGAAGGATATTTATATATACCTTTGACATACTTATTAAGGTCTTCCACCTCTCCTTACTATACTAGGGTTAATTAAAAAGGGTTAACCGAAAATAGAAAACTGATTAGAGTAGGTGGTACTAGTTAAGAGTACAAGCATCGTGATTTCACCATGAGTCCCTCCGAAAGGAATGTATTTTCCATTAGGTACGATCGACTAGAAGAAATGAAAGATTCACATAAATAGGGGGAATATATAGATAACCAAGTGTTGATAGTAGTACAAGTTCCTTGTGGATTTCACCCCGCTTTTCTAAGAAGCCAAACACGGTTTCATGCAAAAACTAACCTACTGCTGCAAAAGCAAACAAAAAAATGAAGGAAGTGGGATAAAGCAAAAATGAAGTAAATCAAATCAAGAAACAAACAAGAAAAGAAAAACTACTTCTACTTTTAACCTAAGTAGAAGATAGGAAAACTCACGTAAAGTGATACTTCCAATGTAGCCATCGGCGCATTGATTGGCCCATGTAGGCAAGAGCATGAATGTCAAGAAAGATATACAAGAAAACCAACAAGTAAGAAAGATAAAACCATGCAAACCATAACGTTTGAAGCTAATAAATGCATTCACAGAAAAGTAACAATGAAAGGCACATGAAAGGCACTTTGTGGATGTACCATGTTGTCCTAACACATTACAAAACATGTTTCTGATTAGATTGTGAGGCTAAAGTACATTTCCATAAAATAAAAATTTACTAACATATTCACCAAGTCTCTTCCCCTATAATTTTTTTATTGTTTAAGGCATAAGTTGGGAGTAAGTTCTCTTTCCTATCTTAACCAACCTTCTTCACAAGTAAATAGGGCAAAAATCCAAATAAATGCAAAGATAACTAAATAATAGTTATCAAGCTTAGTGGGAGCTAAGAGGTCCGTAGGAGTAGAATAAACTCTCGAAAGTTCCTAAAACCTTTCCCATTAATTTAAAGCGGGAGAGTGAGAAAACAATAGCATGATGTGATGCTTTATGGTTATTGATACAAATATATATAGGGGGAGAGGAAGAAAACATGGAAAGGTTTGATGTAATGCAGTTATTTAATTCTTAGAAGAAAAGGGACAAAGAGAGAAAAAAAATAAATGGGTAGCACGATTGGTGTGGCTAAGTGATGGAGTTTCCATTAATGACATGTAATTCTTGGAAACAATGTTTGGTGTTATTTCCATCAATGCCAAAGGGGGGTATTACTGAGAAAAGTGTTTCTATTAATGTCAAGTCTAATGATTGATGTCAAGTGAACAAGTGAATACAAGTTCATGTGGAGTTTGAAGGAATTTTATCTATAAATAAATTGTTCAAATGATATTACAAAGTGTCTAATTGGTAGTCCTGTCATGGAAATTTCTAATGATATATCCAACACTTGGCACAACTCCTAAGGGATAAGGAGTAATCTTGGTTTGAGATTTCAATAAGGTTCCATGACTCCACTTAGCATTGACTTCTCAAACTAGAGACACACCACATACAAAATTTAATAAGTCCAATCTACCAAACTCGACAACACCCAACCAATAGGCTCACATCCCTCATTAGGCCGCACTGAAGTGGTGCACACCTTCTCTACACTTGTAGTCCTTCTTGTTGTTCCACCACCTACATGGTGTCTTACTTAGCCGGATAGGAATTTATAGAGTTCTATGCATCTAGGAGTTCCCACTTCCTTCACAGGTCTCCAGGTACCCTCTAGGACTTCATGAAAAGGTACCAAACCCGGTAGCCTCCAACTAACAGGCTCACGTCCCCCATCAACCACACCTATGTGTACACCCTTCTCTGAATTTGTAGTCCCTCACGTTGTGTCACTGATTTTAGGGTGTCTCACTCAGTCAACTAGGGATTTCTAGAGCCCTATGGCTCCAAGAGTTCTTGCTACACTCACAGGTCTTCAAGTACCATCTAGGCCCTCATATAGGTACGTCTATCCCTCACTTATTTATGATCCAATGAATAGGGGAGAACACCTTTTTATAGACTTGATTCTCCTTTTTATTATTAATAACATTATATTATAATGTTATAATATTATTTCTCATAAAGAAACATTTTCCCACCATGGAGTGTCATGCCCCCATACCATTTTCATCCTTCAGATTTGCATCAAATAATAGCTCCACTAAATGTCAAGTCAACTAGGCTCACTAGCTTGATAATCACACATGATCTCTAGCTTTCACTTGTAAATATGTTGCCCCACTAACCTTATGCATAATACATACATACACAAGCACAAAATCCTCAATGGAACTCAGCTCATCAGCCTAATAATATTGGTCCTCTAATCCATTACACAAGGACATCGACCTTAAACATATTAGTTAACTTGGTCCACAAACCTAAAATTTATATACGTACAAAGGAATGCAAGCCTTGATATAATTCTAACTCAGTAACCAACGTGTCACATATACATTTGTATTATCATTCACAGGGTCCTGGTCAAGGGTGTTACTCCTCCCCTCTCTATTCCCCACACTATTCTCTCTCTCTCTCTCTTCCTCTCTCCCTATTTAATCTCTCTCTCTCTCTCTCTCCACTCCATCTCTCTCTCAGCATTCTCTCTTTCACTTTCTACCATTTTACCTCTCCCCTCCCCCTCTCTCTAATACCTACTCATCTCTCTTTATCCTACCTCTCTTTTCTACCTTCACTCCCTCCCTCCTTGCTTATTTCCCCTTGCCCAATTCCCCACCTCCCTATATCTTCTCCACTCCTCTCTCCCTCCCTTTTTCCTCTACTTTATCATCCATTATCTCCTTTTTTTCACCCCACTATATCACTTGGCTATTTTCTCTCTCACACACACTAATTTATTCTATTTCTCTCTCTCTCGCTCTCTCTCTACCTTGGACTTATATACATATCTATTCATAAAACCCTCTTTCACCTAAATTATCTCTCTCCCTCTCACCTTCCACCCATTCCACTCTTTTCTCTCTCTCCTTTCCCATTTCCACCCCCTCTCTTATCCCATTACATCCCTTCCTTTGTCTCTCCTTCCCTCCTTATATCTTCCCACCCTCCTTGGCTCTACCTTCCTTCATCCCCAATCTATACTCACTACTATATTCCATCCATGCCCTCTTTTCCTTTTTTATCTATATCCCTCCCTCCCTCACCTTCTCTACTATCACTTTTATCATTCCCACCACCCCATTCTCTCTCTCTCTCTCTCTCTCTCTCTCTCTCTCTCTCTCTCTCTCTCTCTCTCTCTCTCTCTCTCTCTCTCTCTCTCTCTCTCTCTCTCTCTCTCTCTCTTTCTCTCTCTCTCTCTCTCTCTCTTGTTTATTTTTCTCTCTCTCTATCTTTATCTATCCACCCACGCTCTCTCTAAATATATATCATTGTCCTCCCTCTCTCCCACTTCCCACACTTCACACTCCACTCTAGCCTCTCTCTACCTCTTTGCTCCTCTCTCTCTTTAGATAATAACTCTCTCTATCACATTCTCTCTCTATCCCCTCCTAACTCCCTCCCTTCACCCACAACCTCCTATGTGTCTAAATATCTAACCCTCTTCCTCACCACTCACTACTGTATCCATCTCACACCTCACTCTCCCCCTACCTGTATCACTTTGCACCTCAACTTGCTCCTCCCACTCTCTCTCTCCTTAATTCACCCTCTCAATCACCCTTCCCTCCCTCTCCATCCTTCACTTTCTCTGTCTCTTCCTCCCTTTTTTTCCCTCTCTAGTTCCTTCTCCTCTCCCTCTTGTCACCCCACTACCATATATACTTCTTTCCCCCCTCTATATCTCTCTCCCTTTCTCTCTCACTCACTTTCTCTCTACCTCTATCCTTCCCTTCCTCCTTTTCTGTATCTCTATCTCCAATCCTTTCTTTCTCCTTTAACCAACCATTCTATAATCCATTCTCTTTCCCCCAACCACTATCTCTCTTACTCAATGTCTCTCTCTCTCTATATACACCTACTCCCTATATCTCTCTACTTGCACTCCCTCTCTATATCTCTCCCTCTCTCCCTATCCTAACCATCTCTCTTGTTTTATACATCTCTCTATCTCTTATTTTATCCCCCCTCCCCACTATCTCTCCCTCCTCTCTCTTATTTAAATATCCCTCTCCCTTCATATAACTCTCGCTTTCCCTCTCTATCTCTCCACCACTCTTTCTCTCTTACAAACTTTTCACCGCTCGTGACACTCTGTCTTTCCCTCTACTCTCCCACAACCTCCCTTTTTTTAGTTCTTCCTCCCAATATGATGAGCACCAGTATTGCAGCAAGAATGATACAACTCCTGGAGCTACTAGCTTTACTTTATCAAACTGGGGTTCATGCAAACGTGGAGGTGACAATGTTGTATACATAAGTAAAAGTGATGGTTCTGCCTTTTGTCACTGTTCAGCTGGTGAGAGACCACTAGGGTTTTCAAGCCAAACTTATATGGATTTAGAATAATCTTGATTGTTGATGAAAGAAAGAGAGATCTACTCTAGGAGAAAGCTTATCTACTGCAAATAAGGAAAATGACTGAAATCCTATGCTAAAAACACACCCTTCTCTAACTAACTGCTGAGAAACTATGCTTTACAAAAATGCCAAGCCAACATGTATGAAATGTTACTATCTAAAGCATGGAAATTCAAGACATCAAACATCACTACTGTGCATGTAAAGGACTAAAATAAATCTATTTTGTTCTTTTTATTCTTTTTCTAGAAAGTCAAGTGTAAATCCTAATCTCTTTTGGTGATGTGACAGGTGGTTTAGAGATGATGGTGGATGTTTGGGAGGATTGGGTGTTGGTTGGAAGGTTTGGGAGACCCTTGGGTGACTTGGTGTGGCTTCCTAGAGGTTTTCCCTCAATTCAACCTCAAAACAGGCCACTACAGGAAAACCTACAGGATGTACTAGAAACCTACAAGATTCCCTGTATTTCTATAGGATACAGCCAAGAGAAAAATGATGGTTGTTGGAGGTGATGGAAGGCATAAGGAAGGTGGTGGATGGGTCGAATGGAGTGAGAAAATGCCCAGGATCACTCAGAACTCAATACCAAGGTTAGGAGATGGTTGGATTCGCTCAACATGCTTAGAGGAATTTCTATGTAAAATGATGAGATTGGTGGAGATTTTGGTGAAAGAAAGGGATGATTATGAATGGAAGAAGGTTGAAGGTGGTTGCTTGATATGTGATCCCTTTATATTTCTGAAGCACCTTCTCTGCATCAAACACTTATAATTGCCACAAAGTCATGTAAACAAGAAGAATTCTAACGAGCTAGAAAAGAATAATTTAATGAACTAGCTGTCTACTTCATGCATGAGGAAAATTACTGAAAAAAATGGAATCATGGATGAGATCTACTGAAAGACTGAAGATGGAAGATATGGAAACTAAATCCTAAACTTTCAAAAATGATCAAATGCTAGTTTAAGTACAGTAAACTCTAAATATTATGAGGAAATGGAAATCTGTCTTTTTGGGGCTGCTTAAGGGTCTTTTCCTCAAATCATGATCCTTGAGGGAAGAGGTGAGGCCAAGACACCTACTGACAGATTTTTGGTGCTCCTTTTATCTCTTCTAACCTGCTACTGAAGTAAAGCACAAATGGAAGCAAACTAATAAACAACTAATCAAATCCACAGTACTTGCAATGAAATACTTCTAGAGACAATTTAACCATGAATCTATGAAACTAAGCTAAGCATACATATACAAGAAGAGGATCCTTTGCTGCTAGGGTTGGGCCCTAACCCAAGAGCTTCAGCCCTCTAAGTTAACTCAGTGTTGGATCAAGAAAAATCTCATTTTCATTATCAAAACAGAAAATTACATCAATGTCTTCCACAAGTCTGGAGCTCGAAAATAACTAGTGTTTTTACAACAAAAATTTGAATCCTAATGAGGCTCTAGGCCTCTCTACTTATACAACTAAAGTCTCCAACGACTTCCTTAAATATAGGGAGGCTCGGATCCCAAACTCGAGATGAACTAACTCTTTGTCTATCACTTGCTTGGCTTCCTTTTGATCTTCATGAGTTGACTTCTTGCACTCTAAGTTGGTGTGATGAATGCAGGAATATTCGAATGGGGGACGAGTAAATGAGGAGGATTTACCTCCTAAAATCTCTCTCCCTTGTCCCATTCAAGTTTCAAACCTTAGTCTTACTAAAATTCCTTGATTTTCTCTTCCAAACCTGCATTCAATGCATATTAGTCCACTAGGCATAATATCTCACTTTAACTCATCCCATTAAACAAAATATAATCAAAACATGTAATAAGTTGTGAGAAGAGTTGATTTGACTAAGCTAGGAGGTGAATTAAGGCCCATATAATTACCCAATGATGAGGCTCATCATCACCCCCCTATTGAAAGTGTTTCTCATCCTCTGAGCAACTCAATCAATATCCATGTCTTTCATAGATCTAGTGGCCTCCTTAACATCCCATGCCTCTATTGTGGTTTCTTCTTCTTGTGCATAGAATCCTGCCTTATTTTCTACCTTCTCCCATTGCCTTTGAGGCTTTGGATGGATTGCTTGTACATGGGTGTCCTGTTTAGTGTTTATCTCGTCCTTTGGGGAGAGTGGTACTCTATGATATTCAAAATGTCTCGAAATGTATTCCATCTCCTTATGAAAGCTGGCATGTTGTCATCCCTTAATAATCTGAACATGTCTTCAAAATGTGTAATTACTTGCTCTTGGGCAGCAAGATACCTGGGTTCAAGTTGAGGATCATTTGCAGTTAAATTATGTGTATTGATGAGTGCCATTGGATTGGACTGCTCAACTATGATCATAAGAGGCTTTGTTTGTTCTCTTGCCAATACCTTCTTCATTTCTGCAGCCCTTGTCTCCTCATGGTTCATCCATGATGCCATAGCCATCAACTGTAAATACCCTAGCTTTGCATTAAGGTCCCATACATTCATGCTTGTCAAGGCCATGTTATGAAAATAAAACTCAGATGCCTTGGCCCTATCTTCCAATGTGCTTTGATCACAAATATCAATGAATTGTCTATAATCTTGGAATGGCATAATGCCTCTTTGTGCTAGGGTCTTGAT
The DNA here is from genome assembly GCA_031772625.1 of Pinus tabuliformis. Classification (NCBI taxonomy): domain Eukaryota; kingdom Viridiplantae; phylum Streptophyta; class Pinopsida; order Pinales; family Pinaceae; genus Pinus; species Pinus tabuliformis. The sequence continues at coordinate 739,557,793 of CM062817.1, forward strand.
TTGGAACTACAACCACTATTCCTTGAGGAATAGTGCATAGGACTTATCTGGTATCCTGCACTGGATTGCTTCCCAAGATAGATTGGCCATGGATGCTAAGTGATTCTCTCTTTCTTGTAACTTTCCTTTCAACGATGCATTTTCTGCCTCTAACTGATTCTTCACGATGGCCTCTCTATCCCTCAAGCTACTTAGTTCTCTGCCCATCTCTTTGAGCTTCACCTCCATGTGACCAATGTCCTCCACTCCCCTAGACTTGGCAATCTGCATCCATCTATGAGTTCTGGAACTCTCTTTCTCAAACTCAAAGAATAATGAAATGGCAATTTTTTGTGGAATGAACCTGCCCCCCTCAATAAATCTATAGTAGCATTCAAGGTTAGGTTGAGGACTATGCTCCTCTAGCATTAGGTTCTCTCTCTGTGTTTCTGGCTTCTTGCTTCTTTCCTCATCCATTTTTTGAGTTTCCTATAGGTTTAGTAGAGTTTCCTGTAGGACTACCTCTGCTTCTTGTAGGTCTTGTTGTGTATCCTATAGCATGCCATTTCCTTTGGATGAGGTAGACCTGGTTACAAGCCTTCTGACATAGGTGATAGAAGACTTAGGGGAGGTTTGGGCTGAGGATCCTTCTTCTTGAGTTTTTATAGGAGGAGCCATATTCTCATGCTGTTTAGGTGAGTCCTCAATAACAATGGGAACCTTTGTTGGAGTTTGGGGTTTACCCCACCTTATCCTTGTGCTTTTCCTTGTTCTGAAGTATAAGGGGGTCTGCCTTTGTCTTTTTCCTTTTTTATTGATAGGGGTGCTAAGGGCAGTGAGGGAAATTTATGCCTTTCTCTTAGTGGGTTGTGGAGACACCCTAGGTGACTCCTCCTTATCTTCTACCTCCTCTTTTCCGTTTCATTTTCCCTCTATTCTTTTCCCTTCTTCTTCTCCTTCTAGATCCTCATCTTGTTTATCAGTTTCCTCCTTGACATCTTCCTCTATTTCTTCATCACTTTCCTTCTCTTTCTCCTCTTCTTCCTCCTCATCTATCTTGACTTCATCCCTCTCTTCTTCTTCTCCTTCTGCTTCAGTTTCTTCCTCATCCTTTTTACTGACAGTAGGACTAATGTCATATGTGAGGGCTTTGATATCCTCCTCTATCTGCATGTCTCTGAAAATTTCTCATTGGATAGGAATTATGAGGTTGTGGAGGGCATATTCTATGATGATTCTAATTAACCCATGGTGGACTAACTATTGGTGGTTTCCCTCATGCACCTTTATGCTTGTATCTATTAGTGATTGTAGAAGGAAGTATTTTATGCCGAACTTGTGGTGAGGAGGTGATTTTTCTCCAAACCTCAATTCTTTAAGAAGTTTAAAGTGATACCTGTAAACCTCAGTATACCTACCTTCACATGATATGTATTTAATAAGGTGGTATCTTACCTCATTCCAGGGGTATGGTAGTCTTGTTCTCCTTACTCCATTCTTGTCCTTAATGGGCTCTTCTCCCTCTAAAAAAATCTTCTTCTTGGCAATCTAGCTATCTCCATTGTCTTCCTTTATCCAAGGCACTCCTAGGGGAGGTGTGGTAATCTTTCTTATGAGTTTAGGGGTGAGCTCTATGGAGAGGCCTCTCACCAAAACAGTGGCTTGGGATCTAGTTAGTGGAATTAGGGAGAGAGCAAACTCTTAGGCCACTCCATCATCATACCCCCTTAATTTCTCAAAATATCCCATCCTATTATGCCTCGTGAAGATTTCTAACACAGGAGGGTATTGTTGGATTCTCATAGTGTTAATGGGCCCCCTTCTATTAAACCCCCCTGTCATTTTGGCTGGTGAATTTTGAGGAGAAGAGATGGTTGATAGAAATTTTAATGCAGAAGTAAATGGGACTAAAAGGATTCAATTCCCTTACACAGTTGGCAAATTCACTCAAGCAATTCACTTGGAAAAGTGGAAGTAAATACAGAGCCTACCTCCTCATGGTGTTTTTTGTAGCCAACCCCTATGTATCCCCTTCTAAAACTACTCTCGGCCAATCTTTTAGACTGTCTGACTGTATCATATAAGATTCCTATGTGACCTTGTAGGATTTCCTGTGTAATCCTGTAGGAAGTTCTGTGTAGGAGAAAGGTGGAATTTTCCCTTCTGTAGGTTAACAGGGTACGAGAGTGACTTTGCTAGAGTGAGCCTCAAGGAGATGAATGCATGAGTGCATGGGGATCAACGATTATTTTCTCTTATGGTTGAGTTGAGTGAGGTGGTGTGCTGGCAGTGGAGGTACATTTTCTATTTTTGGACCGTTGGTCCCCACTACCACCTCATCATTCCCTTCTCCTTGTAATCAACTCCTAGTTCATGCCTTCCTAGACTTAACTGCTTTTGTCCTTCTCCTCTCTTTTTCTGACTTGATTGCTACCACGTGTGGGAGGACCAACTATTTTTTCTTCATCGATTGAATGAAGGTGGCCAAGTTAACTGGCCACCTTTCACTTATAAACCAACTCGCTCACAACCTTTACATTTTTTTACTACATAATGCAAATGAGAGAGTGAAGCGAGATACTTACATGTGGTGCTAATACCTTGCTGTTGTTTGTTGAAGACATGAGGTGCTTGCTGTGTGTTGGCTACATGTTTTTTTTCCTTCCCTTTTTATTGACGTCTGATGATTCCTTTGATGTGGAGGTACCTGGTGTTGAAGATGATCGTGGTGCTGCTACTCTGGAGCTTCTTCTGGTCTTGGATCTTCATGCTAGAAGCTTGCTGGTACTCATGATTTTTATTCTGTGGGATAGGCTGCTACAGGATGTCCTGTACCTACTTCTCCCTTAGAATTTTAATCATTTCCTCTGCTGGGATTTTGAAGATGATGACATGGATAGAGAGGAGGTTGAGGAGAGTGAATAATGAGGAATACACTCAGGTGATGTTCCCTTCTACCCTCTGTTTCATTTTTTCTTTGTGTTTTCTCTTGAGGACTGTGATTTTTTTTAAAATTGATTTTTTTTTATGATGGATGCAGGGGTGATCAAGGTGGAGAGAGGTATGGTAATGAAGTTGTGATGTATGGATGCTATCTATTTGACATGGAAGGTCATTTTTTCTCCTTAAGGTCACTTCTTGTAGGATTCCCGAGCCACTGTAATTCCTACAAGATCATCCTGTAGGTTTTTAGAGGATCCTGTAGGTTTACAGGGGACCGTGTAAAAGACACAGTCCCCTTGAAATCTGAAGAAAAGAAGTGAAAAAATGAAAGATATGGTGGATTAATCAATGATGATGATGGGTGGAAGAATAAAATTGTGAGTGAAATGGGTCCCTTTTTGTTTCTCCTTTGTTCTCTGATCATCCTCCTGCTGACCTGCAAACATATATTTTCATGATTTTTTTCTTTTTTTTAAGACAACTAGTCTGCCTCTAAGAGGTTTCTATCCTAGTTGTTTTCCTTGGCCTCCTCAAGAGACGTTTTCACCCAGGGATATTTTTATTTCCTTTTTTTTATTTTTTCTTTTTGACACCATTGGGCCACCCCAAGAGGTTTTCAGCCCAATAGTGGGACTCAGGCACCTCATGGAGGTTTTCACCTGAGTCCTTATTTTTTTATTTTTATTTTCTCAGTGATTTGATGAGGCAGAAGTTGAAACTTGCTCCACCACCATCATTGTTTTATTGATACCATCAATGAACTCTTACTTTGACAATGGCCTCTTCTAAAATTTTAGTCTGTGCCCATTAATAAGTAAATGAATGGCCTCAACATCTATGGTTCTGATCTGCATTGAACCATTATCATGATATATCTCTATAACATAAGGCCCCAACCATCTTGTCCTTAACTTGCCCTTAAAGTATTTATATATGGAATCATATAACAAGGCCCAATCACCTTCTTGAAATTTCTTATCCTTGATGTTATTATCATGCCAGATCTTCCTTTGAAGTTGAGTTACCTCTATGTGTAAGAGGGCCTGCATTCTGAATTCATCTAAACCATTCAACTGGAGCAATCTCCCTTTCTATGAACTACTGAGATCTAGTTCTAGTTGGGTTGCCATCCTCAATGTGTTGTACTCAAACTCAATGGAAAGCAGGGCCTTTTTCCCATAGACCATCTGATAGGGTGTGAATCGAGTGGTGGTCTTCCAAGTGGTATTATAGGCCCAGATGGCCTCAACTAGTCTATTTTCCCAATCTTTCATGCTGCTGCTAACCACTTTGGTCAAGATACCCTCCAACGCTCTGTTGGTCACCTCCACTTGCCCATTAGCTTGTGGGTGATAGGGAGTGGAGGTCCTATGCTTGATCTTGTGTTGGCTGAGCAAGTCTTCAATCATGTTGGAGGTAAATTGGTTGCCTTGATTAGTGACCAGCTCTCTAGGGTACCCAAATTTGTAAAATACATTCTCCCTTAAGAACTCAACCACCTTCTCCTCTATTGCTACCTTAATTGCCTTGGTTTCAGCCCACTTAGTCAGATAGTTAGTGCACACAATGATATACTACTTTTGCTTGGAAGGAGGGTCAATAGGTCCAATAAAGTCCATGCCCCATTTGTTAAATGGCTCAAAAGTCACTTGAGGTTGCAGAGGCATTTCATCTCTTGAAGTAGGTTTTCCCATCTTTTGGCACTGATCACATCACATGTTGATGAAGAGTGGGCCAATAATACCCAACTTGTAACACTTTAAATGTTGTCCTCTTTACTCCAAAGTGACCTCCATAATGCCCATCATAACAGGTCATAAGGATGTTAAATACTTCCTCCTCCCTGACACATCTTCTCAAAATTTTATCTAGGCCAAGTTTGAAGAGTTTTCCCCCAATCCAGGTGAAGGGGGCGCTCTTCCTCACAGTCTTTCTTTTCTCTTTAGAGGACAGATTTGGTGGGAACTGTGCATATACCAAATAGTTTTCTATGTCAACAAACCATGGAGAGAGAACTGAAATGGCGAATAAGTGCTCATCGGTAACTGATCATCAACCATTCCCTCTTCAGCTGCAGGCAAAGTTAATCTAGACAAAATGTCTGCAACAACATTTTCCTTACCAAGCTTATCAACAATAGTTAGATCAAACTGCTATAATAAAAGTAACCATCTAATAATCTGGGCATTCACATCAGGTTTATTCATTAAATATTTGATTGTAACATGGTCAGTATGTACAAATGTTTGATAGCCTATAATATAATGCATAAATTTGTTCAATGAATGCACAACATCCAGAAGCTCCTTTTTGGTCACTGTGTAGTTTAGTTCGGCCTTTGACAGATTCTTACTAATAAAGTAAATGGCATAAGGCAATTTCTCATCTACTTGGCCTAGGGCTGCTCCTATGGCTTTGTGTGAGGCATCAACATGAATATGAAAAGGAAGGGCCCAATTTGAATGGTGCAATTGTTAACTTATCCTTCAGGGTATCCAGGGCCTCTTGACAGCTTTTTGACCATACAAACTCAGAGTCTTTGGCCAATAACCCAAATAAAGGAGAAGCCAACTTGCTGAAGTCTTTTATAAACATTTGGTAGTATCCAGCTAACCCTAGGAAACTTCTGACATCTCTCTTTTTTTGTGGAGGTGGGATCCTTTGGATGATAGCTATTTTGTTTGGGTCCACCCGCAGTCCTTGTTGAGATATTGAATGACCTATCATGGTCCCTGCAGTCATCAAGAATTCACATTTCTCGGGGCTGAGATACAGGTTCATGCATTTGTGAAAAACCTTACCTAAGTTAGATAAAGCCTCCTCGAAATCACCTCCATAAGGTGTGAAATCATCCATATAGATTTCTACCGCATCATGGACTAACTCGGCAAAGATACTTAGGACTACTCTCTGAAAAGTGGCAGGAGCATTACATAGGCCAAAAGGAAGGACCCTATAGGTGAAATTAGCCCAAGGACAAGTGAAGGTGGTTTTATCCTAGTCTTCTAGGCTGATCTGGATTTGATTGTACCTGCTAAATCCATCTAGGAAAGAGAAAAACTTTTTCCCTTCCAGGCCATCTAGCACTTGGTCGATGAAAGGTAGAGGGAAATGGTCCTTCTTTGTGGTTTTGTTTAACTCCCTGTAATCGAAAAAAATCCTCCACTTGCCATTTTTCTTTGGAACCAACACCAAAGGAGAGACCCACTCACTATCTGAGATAGGGTAAATGAATCTTACATCTAGCAGTTTTTGTAGTTCTTCTTTGACTATATCTTTAAGAGTTGGATTCATCCTCCTTTGGGGTTGCTGGACTAGCTTGCAACCTTCCTTGATATAAATATGGTGAGTACACACCGAGGGGTGAACTCCCTTCATTTCTCAGTAACTCCAAGAAAAGGCATCCAGGTGTTCCTTTAGCATGTTGCACAACTTTTCTTCTTGGAGAACAGAAAGAGATGGATTGATTTTCAAAGCTGTCTCAGGACCGATTTCTATGGTTTTGACTTGGATAGGGTTGTAATCGGCTAAGCATAGATCCAATTGATGGTTGTTTTGGGTTTCCTTTACTACTTCCTCTAAGGACAATGTACTGGGGGTTGGACTTTAGAGTATGTGTTTGATCAAATCATCTTCATCCTATTGCCCCCCTCCCATGGTTGCTTCTAAGGGATAGAGTTGGGTGGAATAAACTTCATCTTCCACCTCCTCTTCTAGCAACAAAGGTAAGTCATGTTCTAGAGATGGATGAGCAAGAGGGTATAAGACTAACTTCTTGGACATATGCCCATTCTTGATGGTCATATTCCTAGCTCCGCAGCTAATGTAAGCACTAGCAGTGGCTACCCAGGGCCTTCCAAGGTTGAGAGGGTAACCAGTATGCGTAGCCTTAGGTTAGAGAACTAGGAAATCTGCAAGGTATTCCCAAGAATCAATAGAGACCATCACATCCTCCACAATCCCCTCAGGGGTCACTATGGACCGGTCTCCAAGTTGCAGAATTGTTGTGGTATTCCTCAATGAACCTTAGAGGTTGAGCTTGAGCATGGTGTCTTCGGTCATCACATTAATGGCAGCCCCAAGCTCAATCAAAGTGTGTGGGACAATGGTGCGATTGATGTGCGCATCTACTATAGGGCTTCCAGGGTCCAAATACTTTGGAAAAATTACTTGCCCCAGCATTAAGTCGGACAGTTGTCTAATGACATTAATGGTAGGGGCATCTCTTTTTCGCCTCCCTGGATGCTTGAAGCACTTCTCCTTAATCAAATTTTTGTAAATAGGTACATCCATGATAGCTTGGAGAAGTGAAATTTTGACACATAGGTTTTTCAATTCTCCCAGAAGTTCAGTCACTTTTTGGGTAGGCTGGGGTGGTTGGGTTAATCTCTCAGGAGAGGGTGGTGGATTTTATTTAAGCATGCTTTCCTCTCTTTCTTCCTCAACCTCCCTGGGTGGAGGTATAGGTTGGTTGTCTGAGAGTACTCTCCCAGATCTCAGGTTGATTTCCTGAATCTCCACATCATAAGCTAGATATGATGTCACTCCACTATATACTTGTTGTGCATGTCTATTGTTCGGGTTTGAGTTTGGCTGGGTAGGCATCTAGGGTGGTTTAGGTGGAGAAAATTGTAAAAGCTGTGGTTGGGTAGGTGGAAAAGGAAATAAAGCTGGAACATTGTTGTATTGGAGCCTCCACCCCTGGGGCGGTGCATTCCATTGTACTTGTGGCGTAACATATGGTTGAAATTACTAGCTAGCTAGCTGGGAATGATACTGAGGTGCAAAGGACCAAGGAGGAGGTGTAGACCAGGAAGGATGAGCAGGGGGTCCCCAAGAAGGTATGGATGTGGTCTAGTTGGGGTTGTAATATGCATGGGATGACCTTGCATGCCCTACTAGTATGGCCTAGGACCATAAGGTCTCCTTTGGTTTATGTAGAAGAGATGCTGAGTGACCCCTTCAGCTCCTTGATATATAGATTTGAGTCTAGGTAAAGAGGGGCACTTGTCTGTGGAGTGGCTTTCTTCACAAACTGAGAAAATTTCAATAGAATTTAATGGACATTCATTCCTAGGGTGCCTCTTAGTGCATCTAAGACAAAAAATGGCCAAGGCTCTCTCTGGTTCCTCCTACTTTCTCTTAATGTGCATAGTGTCCATATGAAGGGTAAGGGTTTGCAACATCTCACTTTTGAAATCCTCCAGCATATTTCCAATTTCACCCTTGATGGACGAATTGGAAGAGGATGGACTAACCATGGGTTGACTACCCCTACCCTTTTTCCTGGCTGCCCTAGAATGGTTTCTAAAGATGGTCTTGATATCCTCATATGGTAGCCGATAGATATCCCCTCCTACTAACAAGTGTAGGGTATGTAGAAGGTCTTCCCTTACTCTTCTAAGCAGGACTAGCTTCAGTGACTCAGGGTCAAGTGTGCACCTGGCCCTTTTGTAGCTAAGCTGGAATCTTCTTCATAATCCTCTAGGGATTCATCATCTCCTAAGGTCATCCTAAAAATTTCCCCCTTAGTGCCTTTAGACCTATAGTAGTCCTGATACTTGTTGTTGAAGGCTTGCTACATATGAGCCCAAGTTGTAATGCTATCTCCAAGTAAACCAATGAACCAACACAAAGTTGCACCCTTGAGAGTGGATGGAAATAGTTTCAACTTTTGCTCATCATTTGTATAGTCATAGGTTCAGAATATGACAACAAACTCAAATAAGAAAGTGTATGGGTCTTCTGTGGTTAGGCCATGGAAATGAGGAAGGGAAGAAGGGCTTATATTTTTCATCTTAGTATCCCCATTGGTTTCCTTGATGGGGAAGGCACCCTCAACTCTTTCTCTATTTCCCCTGTCATTTCTGTTTTCAACCATAAGTTCAATAGGAATGGGTTCTCCTTCTTCTTCTTCCCCTGTAGGTTCTTTAAATATGTCTAGTTTCTCACCTAAGGGTTCCTCTAGTTCACAGCCACCGAAAAAAGAGGGAAGGCTGGCTTTTGGAAGCAGTGGGGGTATTTGACAAAAATTTCCCTAAGTTATCCCTATTCCTACGAGGAATGAAAATAAATTTTTTTGCTTGGTTTTGTGAGTTAATCAAACTTTGAGAGTGATTGCAGAATTGAAATTGTAGACTGAATGCAAACTACTAACTGAGTGAAAAGATTAACTACTTGATTAAAATCTAACTTGCAAAATGGAAAGGAAAACAAAGAATGTAGAATGAAAAGGAAACAAACTAAATTACTTTAGCAGAAATGAAACTAAGAGCAGAATATTAGAAACAAGAAATAGAAGAAAGAAAGTAGTAATCACATAGTACTCAGACACCTCCCCAGCAACGATGCCAAAAAGTGATGAGCACCAATATTGTAGCAAGAATTCTGCAACTTCTGGAGCTACCAGCTTTACTTTATCAACCCGGGGTTCATACAAACTTGGAGGTGACAGTGTTGTATACACAAGTAAAAGTGATGGTTTTGCCTTTTGTCACTGTTCAACTAGCAAGAGACCACTAGGGCTTTCAAGCTAGACTTCTATGGATTCAGAAGAAGTTTGATTGTTGATGAAAGAAAGAGAGATCTACTCTAGGAGAAAGCTTATCTACTGCAAATAAGGAAAATGATTGAAATCCTATGTTAAAAACACACCCTTCTCTAACTAACTGTTGAGAAACTATGCTTTACAAAAATTCCAAGCCAACATGTATGAAATGCTACTATCTAAAGCATGGAAATTCAAGACATCAAACATCACTACTGTGCATGTAAAGGACTGAAATAAATCAGTTTTTTTCTTTTTATTCTTTTTCTAGAAAGTCAAGTGTAAACCCTAATCTCTTTTGGTGATGTGACAGGTGGTTTAGCGATGATGGTGGATGGTTGGGAGGTTTGGGAGATGGTTGGAAGGTTTGGGAGACCCTTGGGTGACACGGTATGGCTTCCTAGAGGTTTTCCCTCAATTCAGCCTTAGAACAGGCTACTACAGGAAAACCTATAGGATATACTAGAAACCTACAAGATTCCCTGTATTTCTACAGGATACAGCTGAGAGAAAAATGATGGATGATGGAGGTGATGGAAGTCTTAGGGAAGGTGGTGGATTGGTGGAATGGAGTGAGAAAATGCCTAGGATCACTCAGAACTCAATACCAAGGTTAGGATATGGTTGGATTCGCTCAACATGCTTGGAGGAACTTCTATGTAAAATGATGAGATTGGTGGAGATTTTGGTGAAAGTAAAGGATGATTATGAATGGAAGAAGTTGGAAGGTGGTTTCCTGATATGGGATCCCTTTATATTTCTAAAGCACCTTCTCTTCATCAAACATTTATAATCGCCACAAATTCATGTAAATAAGAAGAATTCTAACAAGCTAGAAAAGAAGAATTTAATGAACTAGATTTCCACATCATGCATGAGGAAGATTTTTGAACAAAATGGAATCATGGATGAGATCTACTAAAAGACTGAAGATGGAAGAGATGGAAACTAAATCCTACACTTGCAAAAATTATCAAATGATAGTTTAAGTACAGTAAACTCTAAATCTTATAAGGAAATGGAAATCTGTCTTTCTAGGGCTACTTAAGGGTCTTTTCCTAAAATCATGATCCCTAAGGGAAGAGGTGAGGCCAAGACACTTACTGATAGCTTTGTGGTGCTCCTTTTATCTCTCTAACTTACTATTGAAGTAAATCACAAATGGGAGCAAACTAATAAACAAATAATGAAATCCATAGTACTTGCAATGAAATACTTCTAGAGACAATTTAACCATGAATCTATGAAACTAAGCTAAGCATACATATACAAGAAGAGTAGCCTTTACTGCTAGGGTTGGGCCCTAACCCAAGAGCTTCAGCCTTCTGAGTTAACTCAATGCTGGATCAAGAGAAGAATCATTTTCATTATCAAAACGAAAAATTACATCATTGTCTTCCACAAGTATGGAGCTCGAAAATAACTAATGTTTTTACATAAAAATTTGAATACTAATGAGGCTCTAGGCCTCTCTAATTATACAACTGAAGTCTCCAACAACTTCCTTAAATATAGGGAGGCTCGGCTCCCAAACTCAAGATGAACTAACTCTTTGTCTATCACTTGCTCGGTTGCCTTTTGATCTTCATGACTTGGCAGTTTGCACTCTGAGCTTGTGTGATTAATGGAGGAATATTCGAATGGGGGAGGAGTGAATGAGGAGGATTTACCTCCTACAATCTCTCTCTCTTGTCCCATTTGAGTTTCAAACCTTAGTCTTGCCAAAATTCCTTGATTTTCTCTTCCATACCTGCATTCAATGCATATTAGTCCACTAGGCATAATATCTCACTTTAACTCATCCCATTAAACAAAATATAATCAAAATATGTAATAAGTTGTGAGAAGAGTTTATTTGACTAAGTTAGGAGGTGAATTAAGGCCCATATAATTACTCAATGATGAGGCTCATCACAATCTCCTCTTACCTTTCTTGTAGGTTTTAACCCCGTACAGAAATTACTTGCATACGAATTCTAAAACATAGAAAATAAATAATGCAAGAGCATAACACATAAAACAAATATACCTAGAGATTTTCCCCTGGATCCCAAAATAGGGACTACCAGTTTGATTTTTCATTATTTTCCTTTCAATGTTACAATACATATTTATACATGCTGAAGCATCCAATACCATGGACCGAAAACCATCGCATCTAAAACCATGGACCGAAAACCATCGCATTCAAAACCATGTGCGAAAATCATGCACAAAACCATAGGTAGGTATGCCCAACCTAACATAGGGTCCAAAACCAGGGGGTTTACCTGCACCCCTCAAACCCCTTATGACCCCCCGACTACGCAATCAGCGCAACAAGGCGGGGGGGCTCCGCCCCTCCTCTAACCCCTCGGTTAACTACATGGGCTAGTCGTGGAAAGAATATAACACAACCCAACATTTATTTCCCCCTTCTCTCCCTAAACTATAACCCCCCTTCAATATTTGTCCCACTCCTATCACTCTTCATCTCTCACTCAATCACACTCTCTGTCATCTATTTACTCTATGTCTCTGCCCCTCTCCCTCTAACTCTCTACCCTTATTTTTATACATCACTATACCTATCCAAAACCTCTCTCTTTCCCCCCCTCTCTCTCCCTCTCCCTCTCCCTTTCCCTCTAACCCTCTCCCTCCTTGTCTCTCTCTCTCTCTCTCCCTTCATTCCCAACATTCTATGTGTCTACCTCTCTACCCCTCTTCCTCACAACTCACTACCATATCCATCTCACACCTCACTCTCCCCCTGCCTCTCTCAGTTTGCAACTCAAATTTCTCCTCCCACTCTCTCTGTCTCCTTAATATACTCTCTCGATCACCCTTCCCTTCCTCTTCATCCTTCACTTTCTCTATCTCTTCCTAAATTATTTTCTCACTCTAGTTCCTTCCCTCTCCCTCCTATCACCCCACTCTACCCTATATTACCTCTTTCCCCTGCTCTCTCTCTCTCTCTCTCTCCCCCTTTTTTTGTTTCTTCCTCCCAATACCCCCCTACCTTCCTTTCCCCCTTCTCTCCCTGAACTATATAATCCCTTTCCATTTTGATCTCACCTCTATAACTCTTCGTCTCTCACTCAATCACACACTCTCTCATCTATTTACTCTCTATCTTTTCCATCTCACCCTCTAACCCTTTACCCTTATTTTTATACATCACTATGCCTATCCCCGACCTCTCTCTTTCGTTCTCTCTCTCTCCCTCTCCCTCTCCCTCTCACCTTAATTCACTCTCTCGATCACCCTTCCCTCCCTCTCCATCCTTCACTTTCAATATCTATTCCTCACTTCTATTCTCTCTCTAGTTCCTTCCCTCTCCCTCCTGTTAGCCTACTCTACCCTATATTACCTCTTCCCCCCCTTTCTCTCTCTCTCTCTCACACACACTTTCTCTCTACCTCTCTCCTTCCATTCCTTCCTTTCTATATCTCTATCTCCAATCATTCCTTTCTCCTTTAACTAACCATTCTATAATCCCTTCTCTTTCCCCCAACCACTATCTCTCTAACTCAATATCTCTATATCTCTATCTATACACACACTCTCTATATTTATCTACCTCCACTCCCTCTCTATATCTCTCCCTCCCTCCATATCTTGACCATCTCTCTACTTTTATACATCTCTTTATATCTTGTTTTATTCCCCCCCCACTATGTCTCCCTCCTCTCTCTTATTTAAATATCCCTCTCCCTTCATGTATCTCTCTCTTTCCCTTTCTCTCTCTCCATTGCTCTTTCTCTCTTACATAATATTCACCTCTCCCCACACTATGTCCTTCACTCTACTCTCCGACCCCCTAACCTTTTTTTGTTTCTTCCTTCCAATCACCCCCTACCTTCGTTTCCCCCTTCCCTCCCTGAACTATATCCTCCCTTTCCATTTTCATCCCACTCCTATCATTCTTCATCTCTCACTCAATCACACTCTTTCTCATATATTTAGACTTTGTCTATGACCCCTCTCCCTAACTCTCTATGATTCTTTTTATACATCACTATGCCTATCCAGGACCTCTCCTCAATGGACACTATTGGGTACCAATATCCCACAATTTCCCTGCTCTTGAATGCTTTACCAAGATACTTCTGCATGTTCTAATTTCTTTTGTTGTTGTTGCTAATGCTTGTCATTAGTTTTGACCACCCAACTGAGCATTTCCTTGCTTCCTATACCAAGCACATAACTTCCATTAGATTTAAAATAAATTTAATTAGATTCACATCATACCTCATTGGTAGCTTGTTAATAAGGTGCACTTGCAATCTTATTCACTTCTTGTCAGAACAAGTCAAACTAGATTCTTTGAACAAATAATCATGTATAAACATATCACATCAGGTTAGCTCAAAACACAACCATAATAGATCAAATCATAAATCACATGTAACCATCATAAAAAAATAATCATAGATCACATATAACCATCATAAATCAGAACAAAAAACCACATGCATAATAATAAGATAAGTAAGCTAACTAATATATGATAATAAGATAAGTAAGATACTTAGCCTAGTTTCAGAGACAGTGCAGATCGCTGCTTTAGCAGCACAAAGGGACTCCAACCCCTGGTTTGGGCTGCGCGAAAGCCAATTGTAACACTTCGTAAAGGTACTAAAGGATAGAACAGAGCATGAAGCAAGCTGCACGAAGGCAGGAATAGTTGGAAATAATCGGCATCTACCATCTCAAGGGTGTGGAAACTTGGTTCCAGCATCCCCCCATACTGCTTTGGGTGAGACCTCAGTCCGTGCTCCGCGGGCTGATGCCGAAAGGGCCAGTAGTGTAGGGATTTGTTTGGCTAACTAATGTCGAACCTGGGTCAGGTCCCCTTAAGCCAACAAATGGTTTTGTTGCCGGGACCGGAATCTGCATAGAGATGTGTGATGTCGTATCATTGCAATCTAGCTAGGAAATAAATCGAAGGTTGGTTGGATAGAAGAATTCACGAATTCGTTGCACAGGAAAATAGAAACTTATGATTGTTAAAAGAACAGTGGCTAGATAGCTACCTATATATAGAGATCCACGAAAAAAATTTCGCGTCCTTCCCTACTGAGCTATAAGAGTGGATCAGGAAGCTAGCAGATAGCCAAGGAAGGTGGAAACTTAACACTCCTATTGTGTGGACCCTAGAGCTAGTGCGAAGGTTGGAAGCATCAGAGGATAAGATTGCATGCACCATTGATCATTGGATTGATCACATTATAGGAGGATTTGTTATTGAGTTCGCGGTTGACACCTCAGTCAGCTACAGCGAGGTAGAGTGACGCTTTCTCAAAGGACCATGAGGTAAGTACGTAAAGTATTTAAATACTTGGATTAAAAAAATTTTGTGCAAAAACTGGGTTATGAAATTACGTTGATGTTCGGGGCTACGGGAAACAGAAAGGCTTACAGGAATGAAGGAAATAAGAATCTAGAAAATATCCGCTTGATTTCACCTCTGCGAGGGGATTGCGAAGGTCTCTCCGCGAAGTGCTATTCATTTGATAAGATAAAGAATTCCACGAATCCCACCTTTGCCCACACCACCACCGGCTTCACCGCCATCATCTCCATCTTCACCTGTACCACCTCCACCACCACCGTGATTCAGTATGGTGAGCACAGTGAAGTTTCTTTTGTCTAAAGGCTTAGGAAATGAGGACCCATACCAATTCTGGTTCGTAGTGAAGGTTGTATGTGAAGCTCAAGGTGTCGCAGATGACCATATTAAGAAAGAAACACTGGTTAGCACCCTGCAGGATCGTGTGCTAACCTGGTATATTAAGTACTCCAATGATAACCCAAATGCAAGAGTAGTGGACATCGAAGCAACACTAAATAGGGAATTTAATAGGCGCAAATATGAAGCACAATCGATTATTGGATTCAAAGAAATCACAATGCTACCAGGTGAGATGCCCTAGGAATTAGATCAGAGGTTGAAATGTAATATTCGTGAAGCAAATATGAATCTGACAGATGGACATCATCGCGAGTGGTTTGTAGCTTCGCTACTACCTCACTTGAGGAGTGTGCTCTTGCAGCAGAAGATAACAACTCAGGCAGAAGCCCTAGAGATTTCCATAAGACTACATGAGACCCTGATGCAAGATCCTAATATAGGAGTTCAGCAGATTCACTCGCAACTGAAGAATCTGTGCCTTCAGATGCAAAGCTTGAAGCAGGATAGGACAGTTCGACCAGAAGTGTGCGAAGAAGTATGGTGCGTGAAATGAAAGAGTCAGGGTCATGACAAAGACCATTGCCTGGTCTTCACAAATTACCTTGCAGGAGGAGGACCGATGCCTCTAAGGCCGAAAGCTCAAGCAGGACCTAGCGTGGCACCTGCTTTGTGGTGCGCTATTTGTCAAGTAGCCAGAAAGCATGCCACGGATAACTACCACTTGTTATAGAAGTATACGCAAACTCCGCAACAATTGTTTTGTAACTTTTGTAGGTCACTAGGACATGACGAGCGTACTTGTAGGAGATATGAATTGATGATGGATAGTGCTCCTAGCTATAGGGTTCAGGCCGACACACGGCCCCTTGATTAAAATGCAGGAATTTTGTGGACAGGATTTCACGGGTGCAGAAGTGGCCAAGGCAAAGGAGGACCTGGTAGAGGTTGTGAATAGTTGATTTGCTACAATTGTGGAGGGTCAGGACACTATGTCCATGATTGCACTAATCCAATGTGCCCATCATGTAAGTATTACATGCTCTTTGATCATGAGACAAAAAATTGTCCTACGCTGATAGCTAAGATCTGTGACAAAGGAGCACTACCCCCTCCCTTGACTCAGAATTTGAAAATGATAAGGTCTGAGCCACGTGAGGAATATCCAAATGTAAATATTGTGCTCCGAAGTGCAATCGCGACAGGATATGACAAGGGAAACAGCCGGAAGACAGTACCTGGGTTCGTAAAGCCTCGGTGAAAGAAGCTAAGTTTGATTTGGAGTGTGCTCGGGAAACCTTCATGGAAGCTAAGAAGAGCTTCGCTGAGGCCTCCACTTTAGGAAGAAAATATCAACCTAAGCCAAAAATGGATCCCTCCATGCTCAAAAAATTCTTGGAAACCTGTATGAAGTTACTGCGCGACAGTAAGGCTATGAAAGGGTTACAAGAAGTTATCAACAGATCTGTTGGGACCGCGCCAGGAGAATCGCATGTCATCCAGAAGATCGGAAAACATAAAACAAGGACGGGGTGTGAAATGAGATGCACTGCACAGATCTGAGAATACGAGATGGATCAAGTCATTATGGATTTGGGATCAGATGTGAATGTTCTATGAAGAAAAAATAGGAGCGAATGGGAAGACCCGCGTTGTAATGGTCGCCAATTCAACTGAGAATAGCAAACCAACAGAAAATCATACCCATGGGACAATTGCAGGGAATAACTGTGGATATTAAGGTAGCAAGCGTGTTGATAGATTTTGAAGTAATAGAGATTGTTAACGACAACAATCACTAACCCACGCTCTTGAGAATTGACTAGGCTACTGATATGAATGGGGTAATCAATCTGAAGAAGTAAAAAATGGTCTTTGAGAAAAAATCATTGTGTGTAATCATACCCTGGACCCTGTTGAAGGATCACGCTATACGGAGCTGGTTCGCGACTATGAGAGTGATGATGATCTAGACTACATCTATAAGATAACAACACAAGACCAAGATTGGGTGAATCCCACTGTGAACGGATGGATTACATGGGAGCGTGAGAGTTCCTACACTTCGGATTCTGACGAAGAAGTAGAACGATGGCAGAATTTGTTACATGAAGTAACTATGTTAAATTGTAACATGATGACCCGGTTGCTACGCTGCGTGTCGACAAAAGTAAGAGATCTACCTACTTATGACTATCTAAATGAGGTATATACCTTCTTGGATGCATTTGAAAGGGAGGTTCCAAAAAAGAAATGCTTCTAGGCCTTGGACTGGGTACTGCGCACTATGCCTGCAAGATGGTGGGGTATGCACAAAGGAAGCTTTGATGATTGGCATGAATGTAGGAGAATGATGTGAGTATGATTTGGGAAGCCTAAGGTGTGTTTGACAGACAAGTATGATGGGCAGGATGATCCACACGTGCATCTGTCCAAGTGGACGTAGGCCTATGGAGTAAAACCGCAACCTGAGTGGGTGCACCTGTGCTGTCATACCATAGATGTTATACCAATGAACTGGTATATAGAAACAGAGCTCCACCATGGGACAGGCGAATGGGATATCCTGCACGAAGGGTTCATGATGACCTTCACTTTTGAGGATGGGTGGGACAGTATTGATGAAGCACTACAAGAGGTAAAAGCAGCCATATTTAGGATACCACAAGAGCCTATAGACCTGATTCAGCCTAAATGGTCTACTCTGCTAAGTCGTGTGCTAGAATGTCATAATGTAACTACTAAAGGGGAGGATGAGGATCCATGGAATATTAACATTCTAGAAACAGAAGGCCACCGTAAGGTTCAAGAACCAAAGATTGAGACTCCTGATATAGCCGCGCGGGTGGAAACTAAGCAGGTGAACATTGATATGCAGGTAGAACCCAAATTCATGAAGATCGAAGACTACTGGGATGACACGACGGCGGATAAGGTTGTTGAATTACTCCATGAATATCGGGACTTATTCCTGACCAAGTTTACGGATTTGAAAGGAATAACCAGAGATCTAGGAGTGATGAATATCATGTTAAAGCCCGACGTGAAGCTAGTTAAATAGAGGCCTTATTGCTTGAATCCAAAATACAACGAGCAGTTCCGCGTCGAACTAAACAAAATGCTCATAGCAGGCATCGTTGAGCTTGTGGAAGAATCTGATTGGGTAAGCGCATTGTTAGTGTAAGAGAAGAAGTAGAAGGATAAGATAAGGATATGTGTGGATCTCAGAAAATTGAATGATGCTTGTGTGCATGATCCATTCCCAACTCCATTCACGGATGAAGTGTTGGAAAATGTAGGAGGTTAGGAAGCATATTATTTCACTGATGGGTTCTTAGGGTACCACCAGATCAAAATCGTGTCGGAGGATAGGAGCAAGACAACCTTCGTGACTAAGTGGGGTTGATTTCAATATACTATCATGCCATTTGGATTGAAGAATGTGCCTGCTATCATTTCACATGTGGTTGTTGTGACATTCAAGGAATATATTCATAAGTTCTTGGAGGTCTATTTTGATGACTGGACTATATTTGGGTTGGTTAAGTGCCATGTAGCAAGCTTGCGCTTGATGATAGATACCTGTCGCAGATACCAAATCGCACTCAACCTCAAGAAGTGTCTATTCCTCACTCCTTTTGGGAACCTATTGGGGTATGTGTTTTGCAGACAAGGGCTGATGGTAGACCCCATGAAGATCGCAGTGATTCTAAACTTGGAAGTGTAGAGAAGTGTGAAACAGTTGCACACTACTATGGGACATATGGAATATTACAAAAAGTTTGTCAAAGGCTATGCCCAGATCACTATGCTGATGGAAAAATTGTTGAAGAAGGATGTCACGTTCTACTGGAATGATGGCTGTAAGAAAAGCTTGGATATATTGAAAGAAAAGATGGTTATTGTGCCAATTCTAGTCTTCCCAAACTGGAAGAAAGAGTTCCATGTACATGTCGATGAATCGTGTATAGCGTTGGGGGTAGTACTGACGCAGGATGGCAGAGAAGGCTTGGATCACACTATCAAGTTCAAAAGCTGTAGATTATCCAAAGCAGAGAAGAATTATTCCACCACTGAGCATGAGGGGCTAGCTATGGTGCATGCAGTCAAGAAGTATTGACACTACTTGCTAGGAGGCCACTTTAAGATGTATACAAACCACTCCACGCTAAAGTACCTAGTCAATAAGCCTGTGTTGGGGGGGCGCATTTGCAGATGGCTTTTATTGTTCCAAGAATATGAGTTTGAAGTTTTTGTGAAGCCTGGAGGATTGAATGTGGGACCAGATCACCTGTCACGGATCGAGACAGGGGAGGAACCTACTAGTTTAGAGAAAGTATTACTTGATGTGTAGCTCTTTGATGTGCGCATAGTGGATGGACATTTTGAAGATATAATAAACTTTCTAACAACTGGAACTGCGCTAGAAGGATACTCTATCCAGCAAAAGAAGGAATTAGTGGTACACATGGTAGAATTCTCTGTCATTGTTGGGCATCTATACAAGATGGGGAATGATAAAATATTGCGAAGCTATGTACCTGAGTTTGAACGAAGCCACATCCTCGTGGATGCTCATGGGGAAACTGCGGGAGGGCATTATGCAAGAAGAGGAACCGCGTAGAAGATTCTACGTGTCGGGTTGTGGTGGCTAACCCTTCATCAGGATTCAAAAGCATACTGCAAGGCATGTGATGTATGTTAGCAGACAGGAAGGCCATTGCGGAGGGATGAAATGCCTTTGAATCCACAAATGATGTTGCAACCTTTTGAAAAGTGGGCAATAGATTTTGTAGGACCTATTAAACCTTAAGGGAAGACAGGCGCGAGGTATATTATCACTGCGATGGAGTATATGACTCATTGAGCAGAAGTGTAGCCTGTGAAGGATTGCATGGGTGCGACTACTGCAAATTTTCTATTTGAACACATACTGACGCGATTTGGATGTCTAAAGATCTTGACAAGTGATCACAGTACACACTTCCTGAATGAGATGATCAGCGTGCTAATAGAGGAGTTTCAGGTGTATCACCAGAAGAGCACACCTTATCATCTACAGGCTAACAGGATAGTGGAGGTGTTCAACAAAGTGCTTGAAAACACACTAACCAAGGTATGCAATGCAAAGCGAAGTGATTGGGACCTATGCATACCTGCAGTGTTATGGGATTATCGGACGACATGCAAGAAACTGATGGGACAAACACCTTTTAGGCTTGTCTATGGAGTGGAAGCCGTAATGCCTATGGAATACATTGTGCCCAGTCTGTGCATAGCAATGCTCATAGGTATGATGGATTTCGGAGCTCTGGAGGAGAGGCTCGCACAGTTGGATGAGGTTGAAGAAGAACGATTTTTGGCTAGATTTCACCAGCATGTCCAAAAGCAGTGTGAAAAGGCATGGCACGATCGACATATTAAGCTGCACACCTTTAAGGTGAATTATTTGGTGTTGTTGTATGATAGTATGTTTGATAAATTCCTCGGAAAGTTTAGGATTCACTGGTTAGGGCCGTATATTCTTAAGGAGATTACCAATGGAGGCGCGGCATAGTTGATCAAGTTAAATGTAGAACCCTTCCCAGGAAAGGTGAATAACAATCACTTGAAGCCATACACTGGTGATCCGGTGATGTGACTATATGACAGTGGCACAGTCTTAACGCTCCAGGCAGCTAAAAGGAGGCATGGGACTATAACCTACTCTGCTTGGGCACTATGCAATGTCAGGACTATGCACAGTAGCGAAGTGTCACAAGGTCTACAACACCGCAAAGATAGCTGTGGTGGCGCACAAGTTTGCCAAAAAGTGATTGTTAAAGTCACAACTCACGATTTGATGGTTGGTTTGAGGCCAAATGGAGCAGGTGGTAGGCATTTAAGGTGGACTTTATGGGTTAGATTCTTGGAAATCTGCCGCCAATCTAGCATTAATGGATGGAATGTGGGGGGAACAGTCGAATTCAAATTCGAAAGGTGCTATAAATTACAAATGGTTGTCCAACAAAAAACCATAAGAAATTTGAGAATTGAGTTGTTGCGCACTTGAGTATTCACAAACCGAGACTTATTCGAGACTCTGAAAGCGAATTCATTATTTGAGCAACTACTTGAGACATTGAAGGAATTATGGAGTGGAGCTATGTCAACACCCGAAGAAGCCATGGACATAGGAGTAGTGACAGCCAAGGAAGCCGTGCAAGAAATTGCGAAAGTGGAAGCCCCAAAGAGTGTCAGAATGATTGTTGAGGTCCCTAAATCACCTCGAACACTGAGACCTAAGAAGGATAAGCAGGTCGTGATCTTGATGCATGTCTCACCTAGAAATTGATCTAGGTGGATCCAGAGAGACACACAGGACAAAGAAGGCTTATAAACGCTCAAAAATCAAAGTGCTCAGAATGATGTCAACTCAGGACTAGAGTGTAGATCTCATTGTCCTGATTCCAATGGCATGAACGACACTTCAATTCGAGTCTGGATGATGAAGTTATCGTGAAAAGAAGGTTGATTTGTTCCTTAGGAAAATGTGGCATTTTCCTTTAAAAATGGGTGTTAAGCCTTTAAAAGGAAAATCCCAATTGAAGGCAAGCGATGGCCGATATCGGTGCTATTCAGGGAGTGATCGGTGATATTGATGCTTGCGAATCAGCAATGGAGTGTCGGATCAGTGGATCGGGTTGGCGAAAGGCCTAGGACCAGAACCCCATGCCGTAGCGATTGCCGATATCGGTGATCAGCGATCAGCATGATTGGCAGATCGATGATCGACATATCGACGATTAGCGATCAGTGATCGGCGATCCCTCGATATGTAGGGCTATTGGTAGAAGCGATAAGCACGGACCTGATGGGAATTATAAGCCTGATTTGATAAAATTTGAGATCCAGGAATTCAGACTTTTCAGTGTATTCTCATGTATTTTGGTTTTGGCCAAATCCATTATGCGATGCGATAAGTGACTAAAGTGGACCCGATAGGGTATATAGGGCCGATTTACTATATTTTGAAGTCTGGTCTTTTATGATTTTGGTCAGAATTCCCAATGTTTTCAGTATTTCTGTGTATTTATGTTTTAACAGAAAAAAGGCCATTTTGGAGGATTTTGTTGCACCGTCGATGCTCCTATGCAAATGGCTTCTATTCTGAACAAAAAAACTCTGATTTCTAAGCGGCCTTGTCCCCAAACATGTTATAAAACATGATGGATGCAGAGAGCCGAGACAGGGAGAAGGCAAAAGGCTGCTTGACAGAGGCGAAGAGGCTGCATGGCAGAGAGCCGAGGCTGAAAAGGGGAATGCTCAATAGCCTGTGTGCGTGAAGAGGCCTGAGAGCCTGAGTGCCAAAGAGCTGAGGTGAGAGGCTGCATGACAGAGATAGCTTGACAATGCTGTGAATTACGCAAAGAAGCCAGAGTAGCACTTGAACTCCATAGAGCCGCAGAGCTACAGAGAAGCATGAAACCAGAGAGCGCTTGAAATTCAGGCAGATCGCAGAGCTGCAGTGACATAAGCCAGAGCGCTACAAAGCTAGATAGCCAGTGAGCTACAGAGCCGAGAGTCCAGAGCAGTTATTCTCTTTATGATCGATTCTTCTTCTTTGATCGATTCTTCTTCTTGCAATCGATGCTGTGAAATCGATGTTCAATAAGTTTCAACATTTTTGATAGCTATGTTTCAGATGTCCACTTTCTTGTGTGAGCAGCCATCTTCATACGATCATCGCCTTGAGATCGATGGTCTGAGTAGCTTTAGCAGTGAGACATCCACTTCTTCAGATGGCCCGTGGTGTGAGGTATATGGTTATTGTTCATGTACTTCTTTTACATTATGTTGCATGGATCCTTGATTGATATTGATGCAGGATCTGGTTTATTTCATGTTGTCATGATTCCTTGCTTCATGTTATGCAGAATCTTTTATATGATGTACTTGTTGTCATAACTCATCATGTTATGTTTTGAGATCCCTTGTTGTATGTTGTTGGGATACTCTTGTTTATTACATGTCGCCATGCATGTGTTTTGTTTCGACATCCCTTTTGTTCCATGTTGGCGGGATGCTTACTATGCATGTTTTTATATCATACTGATAGGAGTCTTTTGATTGAGAGTTCTAGTTGTGGAACATCTCTTAGAGCCACTCCTGCATGAGGGCATTTTTCCTTGTATGATCATGACATCATCTCTTGTGTACATCATCTTTATTGACAGCACCTAATGCAGCGGCCTACGCCATCTTGACACGAGGCCCGAAGATGTAGTCCCTCCTGGACAAACTCCATTATCAACGCTTATGTTTTCATGTGCTAATGATTATTATGTTCCTCTTCTTTTCCACATGCAGATGTATTCGTTAATGTTCTTTTAAATACAAATTTTAACACATCATGAAATTAAAAGGTCTTGGAAGGGTCCTTCTTCACACCCGAACCTGGATCAGAAATCCACTAAGGACCAAGCTCACATTGCAGGAAAATGGGAAGGCCATTAATTTGGAGGCCGAAGAGGAGGAATTTGAAGAAATCCTGGTGGACGAGGAGGATGAAGAGATGGAAGTTCAAACCCAAGGTGCAGACCCTATTACCCAGTTACTTGAATAAGTGCATCCGCGAAAGGGTAAAGCCAAGGTGCCAAAGGATATAGATGAGAGCAAGAGCTCTTTGCAAACTCCGCTGCTCCCAGATGATATTATATTTGAGGGACCGCACTTGGGGCAGGTTCCTGTGTTGAAATTTGAATATTAGGACCTCGTAGACCATGAGAAGTTCCAGCATTTAGTGACTGAGAAGCTAATGCGCTAGAAGATCAATGCGATGGCTGGAATCATTGAATTGGAGCTACACAAATGGCTCAGAGGTGTAGAGAAGGCCAGGTTTCTAAACCTGCTCTGGGTACCACATTACAACCGTGCCCCAATGACCATCTTCGTCATCAAGCAGCTGCTTTGTTTGGTGCATGATGGGTGCTTGTGGTTGGAGGAGCCCATCCCCATCACAAACCATCTGATTCACCAGATTACACGGCTCCCTTGCTTGGGGGAGGATCCTATAAAGATTTCAGAGGGAAAAGGTGGTGAGTTGGCCCTCGCGAAGGTAATGAAAAAGAAGTTTAAGTTGGAGAAGAAGAAGCAAGGGTATTCCATCTCCAACATAAATAACCATGCAATCAAGGTCACAACAAAAATATTGGCAGGGAAGGTGATGTGGAAGTGCGCGCGGATGAGGTGTCTGCGCCAGTGGTTATACTAGCAGCGCAATGCATAGAAGGAGTCTAGTTCAACTGGGTGAACTACCTAAGCGGTGAGTTCCTTGCGAACTGTCGCGAGGCACAGGAGCAGGGCAAAACATTTCATTACACATGGCTCCTATTTTCAATAGTACTAGTGGTAGACTTTCCAAAGGTAGCAAAGTGTGCTTCGCTATGGGCAACCAAGGACGCATAGAGGATAAAGGAGAGCAAGATATTTCGGATATTCAAGGAGATGAATATGTGTATGGGGATCAATCGCAAGCCACATTATTTCCCATAGTATACAATAGTTTGTAGAGCTTTGTAGAGTTCAAAGCAGACTTCCACCATGTCTTCATCAGGGCGCGAAAGGACCCTATGAAGATGTGGCATGATTTATCGTATTTGCCAACTAATGATATGATATTCGCAATCCTTGAGTCTTGGCTGTCGAGTGGCGCACTCTAGCTGGCTCCGTGGTGGAAACGGAGAAGTTCGTTATGGAGCACAAGAAAGAAGAAACAAAACTTCAGATGGCACAGCTCGTAGAAAAGCGCAGGAAAGAAGAAGTAGTGGCTAAGGCACAGGGAGCACACGATGCTATGAAGTCAGCAGAACAACAACATAAAACAACAGAAGAAGAGTTCGAAGGATAAAATTCACCTTCACTTGAAACGGATACCGACACAGAACAAGGTGGCACATACCCAGAGATCAAATCGTGCCGCGAAAGAAGACAAAAGCCTCAAAGACTTCTTTCGACCCAATCACCCTCACTAAGGGGGATTTACATGATATTAGTGAAACGGTGAGGGATGTCACCACAAAGGCCCTCTAGCAGTTTGAGGAACAACAATATTTGGTATTAGGGGCTCTCCAGATAGAAATACAGGAGTTATAGGTGTGCACTCCATAGGGCGGCACAATGTTCACCAACCTCGTGATTGGCACTTCAGCTACTGAGGAAATGTTATGCACAAGGGTGACCAACATGATAGTGCTACTAGATGGGGCACTCACTATAGAGAAGGAGGTTGACAGGGCCACGATTATTAGTTTGAAAGGTGTTGGATTAAATATGGCCGCGCTCCCTCACGAGACGCTTTATCTCTTGTAGGATGGAGTCACCGCAGAACTTCAAGCCAGGGAGACTTACGCACTGCAAGTGATGAGTGATCAGTGCATCAACATTGAGCAGTTGAGCCTGCAGTGCAATAAAGTAGTAGAGAAAAACAAAAAAATAATGCAGGTCGTCAAGGAAGCCTCCCAAATGGCCTCGGAGTTGGCCATTCAAGCAGAGGAACCAGTGGAGGCGCGCATCCGTAAATTGGCCACAGGGGTGTGCAACACTAAAGAAGAGATGGCCAGGGTTTAGTTGGAGCTAAAGTGATAGATCACAAAACTGCAGTTGAAAGCTCATCCTTCAACTCTACTGGAAATCAGGGAACAACGAACTAGTGTTGTTACAATAGCAACAACGACGGTTGATAATGCAGTGACAGACTGCATGCAGCTGTTCAAGCAGTCATTCAAGGTCCTAACTACCCTACAAGAGGAACCGAATGTAGAGTGCCTAGAGACAGATGCGTGCGAGCTACAACAGAAGTATGACGAAGTAAAAGGGATTGTGCAGATGGTTACCCTTACAGAGAGGCTTGCAAGGATGCAGTAGGCAAAGGCGCTCAAGGAACAGGTGGATGGTGCTCGTCATAAGGAAGTAGTCTTAAAAGCGCACCTACAGCCATGGAACAATGAGGTGTATATAATTAAAACCTACATTGAAGCAAAGCTCGTGCAATTGCAAGCAACTTAGTAGAGGATTCAGGGCAGCAGCTCAACAGAAACAATCATCGAACAACACATGGAGGAAGTTCAGCAGGCAGTCGCTCAGTGCGCTGCCGAAGTTACAGTGATCCAAGTAGATCTGGGAGATCTTCATGCTAAGATCTCCACACCTATAGAGTCACTCAAGGGAGAGTTGCGATGTTTGTGTTGGGGGCCTGTTGGGTGCGGGATCCCCCAAGAGTAGTTTTGGGGCTTAGAGCCCAGATTTTGATCCAATTTTGTAATTCTAGTGTAAAGACTCCAGTAGTTGTTAAAAGAGTCATAGGGTTGTCTGCCATTATTTTGATAATGTAATGTAGGTTGTAGAAGATCTACCCATGGTTCACAGACCATGGGATTGTATAAATAGAGCGAAGATCTAAGTAGATAGGGACATAATAAGATAGATCAAATAATGAAGATATGATGTATGCGAGATAGATCTGAAGTGTAAGTCTAAGTTTTGGGTCGTAGCATAGGTAGAGGCTCTGCAGCTAAGTGTGCAGAGGCCTAGTAGTCCGCAGATGAGTGCGCGGACCCCTACAGCTGAATGCACAGGGCGAGTTGACTCTGTAATCATCTGGAAGTATTAATAAAGAGAAGTTTCTATCATTTCTGCGTCTTTAATTCTTGTTTATGCATCTGTTATATTAGGTATGAATTTCACTTCTAATGCTTATATGATGCACGAATGTGTATAATTGTATTGGTTAGGTGAATGCAAGTAATAACCTATGTTTACGCAAAGATAACTAAGATTTGATAATAAGATAAGTAAGATACTTAGCCTAATTTGAGAGATAGCATAGATCGTTGCTCTAACAGCGTGAAAGGACTTCATCCCTTGGTTAGGTCCACGTGAAAGCTGATTGTAACACTTCACAAAGGTACTGAAGGATAGAACAGAGCACGAAGCAACTTGCACGAAGGTAGGAATAGTTGGAAATAACTGATATTATACCAGCTCAAGGGTGTAGAAACTTGGTTCCAGCATCCCCCCAAACTACTTCAAGTGGGCCTTCAGGCACATTCTATAGGCTGATGCCGAAAGGGCCATTAGTGTAGGGATTTGTTTGGCTAACTAGTGTTGAACCTGGGTCAGGCTCGCTCAAGCCAACAAACATGTATACAAAACCACATGCACACAACACCATATGTACATAGTACCACTTGTACAACATGCACACAACACCATATGTACATAGTACCACTTGTACAACATGCACACAACACCATATGTACATAGCATTGCATATACGACATGTACATAACATCATATGTACATGACACTGCATATCCAACATGCGCACACCACATATCCATCATGTACATAGAACCATCTATACCTAGCACTACATATGCAATATGCAAACAACACCATAGGTACAATCAATGAATATAAAATATGCACAACATATACACAACAATAGCACTGCGCATCTAAGACCACACTGCCTCTACCAAGCAACCTTGCTTCAAGTGTCTCTCTACCATCCATGATTATCCTAGCATGTCACGGATCATGTTGTTTTCATTCCACTGATGTATCTATCAGCATTGTCATGTCCATAACATAAACATAGACATATTATAATCACATAATATTAATTCATATCCACATGATACTGACCTCAGAGATTTGTCAAGCTACTTTTCCCACTTGATTCCTCATGAACCAGGAACCTCTTCATGCCATTCACCTGCATAAGAAATCATTCCTCCACAAGAATGATTCTTGATGACCTTCTCAGACGATGGTATGCATACGTACATATACATATATATCTATACACACACACACACACACACACACACACACACACACACATATATATATATATATATATATATATATATATAAAGCAACCATGATCCTATCAGACAACGACATACATACATCCATATATACATGCATATATATAAACATTAACATAAACATAATCACAACATAATTACCAAATATCATAAGGCCAAGGTTAAGAGAACTCCCATTATCCATGTACAACATGCACAACATTGAGAACAATTGTTCCCAACATAGCTAAGGAATCGGATGCCTCACATCCATTCACTTTACATTTCCTGTTAGCTTTCTCATGATTGTCTTGCCAACATCCATTTACACCAATGGACCCAACTAGCTTAGTTGACCACCATACTCTTACCTTTAGTTTCCCTTACACATGTGCCAACTTCATTTGAGTATTTCATTACTTGTTGGGTTCCACACATCTCTCCCAGAGTTCCATCCACTTTCTTCTTTCCCAACCAACTCCCAAGACCCTCAAAGCATAGAAGGAAATAACAAGAAACAAACATGAAGAAAATCATTAGAACCAATAACAATATGATGATCATGCACTAGACATAACAAAACTACAAATCAAGCACAAGAAAATGACAAGGTACCAAAAGCACAAGACTCTCAACAGACACCATGACTCAATCCCCATGGGTTCCTAGTGCTTCCATGGGAAATCTACACTTGAGCCTTCTTCAAGATTCCATGGAAATTTCTTTTCCATGCAATTCTCTGTATCATAC
This sequence comes from Pinus tabuliformis, assembly GCA_031772625.1. Lineage (NCBI taxonomy): Eukaryota > Viridiplantae > Streptophyta > Pinopsida > Pinales > Pinaceae > Pinus > Pinus tabuliformis. Next base: position 739,586,534 of record CM062817.1, read on the forward strand.
TGCCATAACACATAACTTTCAATGCATAAATAAATGTAACAATATACCAATTATCTTACCTTGTTTTTCCGATCATGTCATCTTTTAACTGAACACAAATGTTAGCCACATGTTCCAAAGATCAAGACAACATATCTACTAATTTGAAATCAACCTTTACCAAGACTAAGAATCATGTCATAATCCATAGTCACTCATAGTCATTAGACATATTGCTACAACTCTCACCTACTTACACTCAAGTACATATGAGCTGTCTCAACGAATATGTGTGAGTAAAACCATCTTAAAACAAGATCATTACTTCGAGCAATCTTACATACACATAGTCATATTATGCAACTCATCAAATATTGAACCAATTTTCAAACATACCATGTTAAATAAATTAACTACATGACATAATCAAACACTCAAACATCAAATAGATGACATAATGAAACTCATACCTTAATATCATAACCCTAACCATTTGCATCGACCAATCCAATTTAGCATGATACATATAACATCAAGATCTTAATGCAATAACCCTAATAATTAACTAACATATAACAACAAAAAGTTAACATATAACATGTTCATCAACAACATATAACATAATCATGAAGTTAACTATCATAACAGAACAATAGAAATGCATGCAACCACAGGTTGTTATCATTCATGACTATCCAGCACATGTGCATATGAATACACTAATCAATTAGTATTTATCATATATGTAACCATAATAATAATAATAGAATGATAAGCATATAAGTAACCCTAACACTTATAACAAACATTAACTAACATACATGCATGCCCACCATACAAACTTGTATGATGATCTTCTCTTACCTAGAAGTCCATTGTTGCAACTTCACTTTAATGATTTGCATATCCTGCTCTATCTCATCCAACACATTACCATCATAACATACCAATATCATCATGATGATCTAATTGCATACAATGACCTTATGTACAACAACCTTCACAGTTAAAATGAATGCATAATAACATATAGACACTAACATGCATAATAAATGCATATAAAACCATACGCTCATGACGACAGATCCCACAACAACACCACCTACCTTCACATGGATACATCACTAAAACCATTATCAACACCATGCAAATGCAACAAGCACATGGAATACATGCATAAGGAACACATATGAAACCGACATGCATTCATGACAAACACATATCAACAATGACATCATCAACAGCTACATGGAAACAAAACCGTAACAATGACCACTACCATGCATAAATAAAAAGAACATATACAACCTACATGCATGCATGAAAAACACATACTGCCCATCTAGTCGAAGGGGTGAACCATGCTCTAAGACCACTCTATGGCATCATATATCACCCAAAAAGAAAGAAAACCATAAACCACCCAAAGAGAATGAAACCCCACTCTAATACCACTTTGTAACACCCTCCTCCCACATCTACCAAGTAATCGACTAACCGGGGTAAACATGTGATGATAAGTTACTATGATATGATTTGACTCCCTATGTGTTAGTTAAGGAAGTGGAACCGACAGAACACATCACACAAACCTTCCACATTAGCAACAAAACTCCCAGGAGCCATCCAAACCACTCAGGTAACCATCCCTTGAGACTAACTAAAGTTTTAGTGGATCAAACCCCTAGATGCTGCTTAATATGGACAAGGGTGCATTTGGGAGACTCCAGAAGTTCCCACAGTAAGGGAAAGGGAGATTCCGAGGACTTTTTTCCCCAGCGTTGTGCCCGCAACTTTGGGATTTGTCCCACTTTTTCAGGCCCAGAGCCTAGGTCACTACCCAGAACTCAATGACACCTTCAAAAATGAAATTTCATAGCGGAACAAAGATACATTTGTAAAAACATCAATAAGGACTAGGTTGGACCCCTACTAGCCATGACAGACATTTTTTCAAACATGTCAAAAATATGAAATATACATGTGTTAACAACACAATTGAGCATAGGAGTCTCATACTTATTTGAGAATCACTAAGAAGCATTGATGCTGCAAAACATTGGCTGCAATTTCATCTATAAGGGCATAGATACATTCTTCATTAAATTACAAGTGACAACATGATATGAGCCAAATATCATGACAGCCATGAAACTCATTCATAACCAACATATAAACATCAAACATGCTAATGATATAACAACCATATAAGTCACATAACAATAAACATATTTACCCCTCAATACCAAAAGAAAGAGATTTTATTGCCACAAGCAAAATGCAAACAAGTTTGGGAGTTCGATCTACCACCCAACCATAGACATGTCTGAGCCAAATCTCTCTTCAGCCAGTCACCTCCGTGCCATATTCCAAGAATTCATGTTGGATATCATGGAACAATCCATCAAAACCAAACTAGGGCTTCCAGAGGTCAAACCATGTCAACTCATCAAACAGTGATTCCATCTCATAATCAAACATCACAAACCATCACTAAATTGGTCTCTGCCGAAGCCTTTTATAGTTCTAGAGTGTTTGTTCCAACCAAGGCTTCCAGGACTAGTAACTCAACCCACCACGGGCTTCCAGAGCATTTTTCCAACTAAGGCTTCCAGGACTAGTAACTCAACCCACCAAGGGTTTCCAAAGCATTTTTCCAACTAAGGCTTCCAGGACTAGTAACTCAACCCAAGATGTTACATGACTTCTAGAGCATTTGTCCAACCAAGGCTTTTAGGAACTAGTAACTCAACCCAGGTAAAAGGAAACATGACAACCAACTAGAAAACAAAAGGAAATGAACCCACAACACCATCGCTATCTAGGAAATGGCAAGGCTAGAAAAATCCACTATCAATCTAGGCAATCCTCCATGCTAATGACATATCATAACCAAGAAACCCCACATGCATATGCCATGCATTCCAAAACAACTGAGGAAAACGTACATGCAACTTGATACCTATAAGCAAAACCCATTGTAGTTGTTGATCCCAATGTCCTCTTGCACTTTCCTACTCTCCCTTTGTCTTCTTGCTCCAAGCATCAAAGAATGCCACACTCTTCAAGAGTGCTCCAAGAAAACTCTAAGTGTCTAAGAGTATGAGAGAGAGAGAATATAATGAGAGCTCCAAAACTAAACTGACAAAAGGTTACACTGACTAATCCTGAGCAAAATCTTAAGAAAAACTACCAACAGATCCTCAGAATCCATTTTATCATTGAGGCCTCTATTTTCTTCATTTTCCATTATTTTCCTTCATTTTCCTCCTTACATGTAACCTGTAACATTTCACCTTCCTTTTCTCCTAATTTCCATTATTTTCATAAATAAATGTGCCAAAAATGTGATTTTTCCTTTCCAAAGCCTTTGTCATTGCCTTTGCTAATTTCCTTTAGCCATAATAACCCAAATGAACACCCACTAGGATGTTTTTCCCACCATCTAGCTTGGAATAAGTGTCCCATGGCCATGGTCTTATATTTTTATATTTACATGGATTTTTAACTAGGGCTGTTACAATCTCTATGGTGCGATGTTCTTCTCACATATAACATAATTAGAAACCATTACTGCATCCTTCCATCTCCCTTTTAGGCTACATTGTATCCTTCCTTTTCACTGATATATTGTAGATCATAGTTGCTTGTGTCATCTCTAACTAGGTCGAGTTCACTTTGGTATAAATAGTTGTTTCTATATGTTATATTGAGGTCAACATGAATGGTAGGAGAGGTTGACATGATAGGAGGCAAAACTGGCTCGATGGAAGAGGACAAGACATAATTTGACATAGAAAATTTTTCTTTCTTTGACACAATGAGCCCAAGAAGGGTCTCTTACATAATGACTTTTGAATTTGACTCGATTAAAATACGATAGCACTCAATGGGTTCTTTGACCTATTGACTAATGAACGAAGCATGAAACCCATGCTTTATTAAGTCAATTTCTTTTTACAATAAATTTTCCTTTTCTTTCTTTTGAGAAATAGATTACATCAATGATCAAATACAATTATGAATACTGGCAGTAGTTACATTCTTCAACACTCCCTCTTAAGTGAGGAGGTATTAATAATTACATATAGATTCATGGAAGATCTCAAAATGATATGTTATACGGAGATTCACAACACATAGTGCTACAAATTAGATACTTGACCAACGTATCTATCCGAGTGAGACTAAGGTGTGTTCCAAGCTTTAACCACTCTAGGTACCATCAAGATTTAGCTCTAACACCAGCCTAGGGATCTAGGTATTGTATCCAAGGTCATAGCTCCAGAAGACCAATGATACCCTCCCTGCATCTGGATCTAGACATCATCACAGGCTGACCAGATTTCCTCCCAAGAATCTTGTTGCCCAAAGATACTTCATCTCTCCTTATCAACTAAATCAGATATATCCACCAGTACAAGCATGCTTCAAAATGTTCAACCTTGTTATTGAGAGACCCTGCACAATCACAACCCTAATACACAATAAACTTTCAATATATCTATATCTATATATATCTATGTGTGTGTGTGTGTGTGTGTCTGTATGTGTATATATATATATATATATATATATATATATATATATATATATATATATATATATATATATATAGATATACACACACACATGTACACGCACACACACACACATATATGTATCTGTATATGTATATATATATGTATATGTGTGTGTCTATATATATATATATATATATATATATATATAGATATATATATATATATATAGATATATATATTAACGCAAACCTTCGGGGTTGTCAAATATACTGATGTTGCTTAAGTCATCATCATATTATCCAAACACATCTTGTTGGAAGTTTCCTTCTTCAATTTTCCAGCATCACTGAACTCAACCTCAACACTTTTCAAAACATCCAATTAGTTTAAAATTTCATGAATACAACTTATGATTAATCATTTGTATTTCTTTAGCTATTCCCTAATCTCAAACAACGTAGTGGCCTTCACATCATATTTTCAATTATGGAGGAGTTTTAATTTTCTTCAACCAAGATCCCTCTCAGGTAGGGTGATATATAATTTTATTTATCTAAGCTTTTACTACAAACAAATTCATCAACTTCATCCACACATTCTCTTTCTTTTTGCATCATCATATGATTCGATAACTTCAACCTTCCAGAACATCATTCCTTCTATTCTCACTTGGAAGTGTTGAATAATCTAGGGCAGTTAGCATTAGTAAGATTCTTCTAGACTTCATAACAATTTGTGAAGTGCTTTGACAATTTATCTTATCTTGATCTTGTTCTTATTATTAGTGTATGTGTTTACTTCATCAAGCTACAGACAAGAACTCAAGAAGTTGGCATTCTTCTAGGGCCAAAACCTCTCCCTCTTGGAAAGGAAAACCCACACGTAATTCTTCTAATAGAGGTTCCAATTAACGAACACCAAGACCATGACCCTTGACCTACTAGGCTACTCCAAGACCAAGACACCAATCCTCTTCTTTGTCACTGCTGAGATCATCATCATTGTTGCTTCATTGAGGTCATCATTACTATACCTTCACTAAGATATTCATCATAACAACGAGATCATTTCTATTGCACTATTGCCACACCTTGACTGAGATATTCACCTTGTAATTTTGTCTCCATCAGGATCATGACTATACTGAGATCATAATTGTGTTCAGGATGAAAGTCGAGATAGAGTGTGATCCTATGGGACACCGAGATCCTTGTCATCACTGCTACCCATACAAATTCAAAGTCATGTACCCATCCAAAACTTAGTCCTGCACCCATCCAAAATTACAGTCTTACACCATACAAAATTGCAGTCCTGCACCATATGAAATTACAGTCCTACACCATACGAAATAACAGTCCCACACGATACGAAATTACAGTCCTACACCTCATATGGAATTTCAGAGATGTTTGAATTTCTATTCTTTTGTGGTGACTTTAGCTGTGTATATATAGTAGTTCTACCTCCATAAATAATCCGAATTGTATTGTTGAACCGATGCGTCTATTATTTGAGCCAACTTGACTGCCTTTTAATTAGATTTCCAAGCTAATGTGACTGAGAGGATGGTGCTTGTCATTTGGAGGGTTTCTAGACACTATGTTCACCCATTTTCATTACATAGATGCTCAAGTAGAGCTCTTCAAAACAATTTTGACTCTTTGACTTACCTAGACCTATGGAATGAGCAAGAAACTCATTCATATTATTTATAAAAGTAATAATTATTTTTCTTGACAAGTACAAAGGTCAAAATTACAATGAAAAAAATTGAACCTAGTTACCCTTTTATGCAACAAGAAGCAAGGTCATCAACAATGCATGCTTCAATGTCACCAAGATTCTTATATCTCACTTTTTTCATCATAATTGACATCATCATCAAGTCATCACCAAATATCTTCAACATCTTGAAGACTATGTACCTACAAATATTCAACAACAAGTACAACCAAGCACAAATATGTATATACAAGAGCATGAAGTCCACTTTATCAATATAGGGTTAGCATTATAATGGGAGCACTTAGGGTTATCAAATAATAAATCAAACTATACTTGGATTTTCAATTACTAAAGGTTACAACTTTCACACCATAGATTTACAACAAAATTTGCTAGGGTTTTGTCACAAACCCTAGATTACATCAAAATTAAACCTAAGATATCACCAATAAACTCCAAACATATTGAAATCATTTTACATCTAGGGATTTATTAACTTGCCTTAGAAACTTATATCATTATTTACTAGGGTTTTTATTGGGTGTGGAGCCTGATTATCTTTTGTATTCAAAGGTATCACCACATTGGACCCCAGTTTGTAATGGGGCGGCAACGCCACCCATAAAATATTTGCTACAGGGGGGGTCCAGGGGGGGCGGTTGCGACCTTTGGGAGCTCCCCTTGGCGGGGGGATCAGGGGTAGCACCCCTGAAGGTAAGAATAGATGTAAAATTGCCTTGTAAAATGTTGTAATTTCGTAGTCAATCTGGGTCATTCATTAGGCAGAGATCTAACGATAGAAGTTATGTTTAATTTAGGGTGTTTTGCCCTACAAGGAAACCCCTCGCCATATATGAGGGAATTGTATTGCGTCTATGTATATCTGTATTTTAAGTGAGGAAGAGAGAGGAGATTGAGAGTGAAGAGGGAATTACAGCAGATCTACTATAGGTTGTATCTCTTCAGTTTACTGGATAATATAAAGAGAAGGATTGGTTGTTTCTCCGTGGACGTAGCCCAAACTGGGTGAACCACGTATATTTGTGTCTCTCTTGTTTTATGTGTTTTATATGTTTATATTTCTGCAATATTTTATGTGTTCCATTGCTATGTAATATATAATTTTCTAACAATTGGTATCAGAGCCGAAGGTCTATTTGGATGATAAACTCGCAGGAGAGAAGGGTTCCTAGTTCGAGTGGGAGGAATGGCAGAAGATGGTAGGTTTAGGGTCGAAAAATTCAACTGCCAAAACTACCAGCTGTGGAAGATGTAGATGGGAGATTATCTGTATCAGAGAGATCTGTATAAAACATTGAGCAGAAAGACAAAGAAGCCGATGAGTATGACATACACAAAATGGGATATTCTTGACAAAAAAGCACTTGGAACAATATGGCTATGCCTAGCAGTGTCAGTAGCATTTAATATTTCAAAGGAAATGACAATAGAGGGTTTAATGTCTATATTGGCCAAACTATATGATAAACCCTTGGCCTCAAATAAGGTATTTCTTATGAAGCGTTTATTTAATATGAAGATGTCAGAAGGTGGATTTGTTGCTAATCATTTAAATGAGTTTAATATAGTTACTAGTCAGTTAAGTTCTGTAGGGGTAACTTTTGATGATGAAGTTAGGGATCTTTTATTTCTATGCTCATTGCTAGAAAGTTGGAATGGTTTAGTTATGGCCATTAGTAACTCTATCTCTGGATCTAGTACTTTAAAGTTTGATGATGTTGTTGGTGCAATCCTTAGTTAGGAAATGCGACGGAAAAGCTCTGGTGAGACATCAAGAAATGCTTTGACTGTAGAGACTAGGGGAAGAAAAATGGAAAGAGGAAAGAGCCATGGATATCATAGTAAGTCAAGAAAAGGGAAATCTAAGTCCAGATTAGGGATAGTGTGTTGGAAATGTGGTAAGAAAGGACACCTGAAGAAAGGCTGCAAGTCTTGAAAGGGAAAAGAAGGAGATGCACAACAAGAAACTAATCATGAAGCGAATGTAACAGGTGATGTGTTGTAAGATACTTTGATTCTTTCATTAGAAAATATTATTGATGCATGGGTGGTAGGTTCAGGGGCCTCATTCCATGCCACACTTGATAGGAAACATTTTTATGATTATGTTCAAGGATATTTTGGACAAGTTCGATTGGGTGATGATAAAGCCTGTAAAATCATTGGAATGGGTACAGTTTTCATAAAACAGTAAAATGGAAATTAGTGGCTATTGAAGGAGGTAAGGCATGTTCTAGATCTGAAGAAAACTCTGATTTCAATAGGGCAATTGGGAGGTGAAGGTTGCATAACTACTTTCACAGATCAAACTTTGAAGGTCACCAAAGGATCCCTAGTAATAGCGAAAGGAGGAAAGGTTGGTACATTGTATTTATGCAATGGTATTTATAATTTTGTTAATTATTTAACCTCTATAGGATAAGATACGACATTGTGGCATCATAGACTCACGCACATCAGTGAGAAGGGGATGCAGATTCTTCACTCAAGAAATTTGTTGCCAGGTTTGAAGCATGTTGATTTAAAATTTTGTGAGAATTGTGTTTATGGAAAACAGAAGAGAGTCAGATTCCTCAGAGTTGGGAAAGAAAAGAAGATCGAAAAATTAGAGATTGTGCATACAGATGTATGGGGACCTACTTAGGTATCATCTCTTGGTGGCTCTCGTTATTATGTTACTTTTAATGATGATGCAACCAGAAAAACTTGGGTTTATTGTATTCAAAATAAATCTGATGTATTTGATACTTTCAAGAAATGGAAAGCTTTGGTTGAAAATGATAAAGGAAAAAGGTTGAAGTGTCTTAGATCTGATAATGGAGGTGAATATTGCAGCAAAGAGTTTGATAGGTATTGTTCAGAGAATGGAATTCATAGAGAGAAAACAGTTCCAGGAACACCACAAGAAAATGGTGTGTTAGAAAGGATGAACAGGACAATCATGGAGCATGCAAGGTGCATGAGATTGCATGCAAGATTTCCTTTACAATTTTGGGCAGATATTGTAGATACTACTGTTTATCTAATAAACAAAGGGCCTTCAAGCTCCTCGGATGGTGGTATTCCAGAGGAGGCATGGATAGGTAAAAAGGTAAACTACTCTTTTTTAAAGACTTTTGGTTGTGAAGCCTTTGTCCACATTAATAAAGAAAATAGAACAAATCTTGAGGAAAAGTCAAAGAAATGTACCTTTATTGGATATGGTATTAATGTTTTTGGTTATCGCTTTTATGATTATGAAAAACACAAAATCATTAGGAGTAAAGATTTCATATTCAATGAAAAGGTTTTTTATAAGGATCAGGTGCAGGAAAAGAAATAGGAAAAAGAAAACAACGAATACGCAGTGCTTGATGAGATCACAGGAAAAGTGATGGTGCTTGAAAATCATAATGATCAACAGCCAGAACAACGACCACAACAACAACAAGCACATCAAACACTTGAAAGTGGTGTTAGAATATCTACCAGGATAAGTAGACCCCCTGAACGATACTCTCCTTCATTATATGTAATGTTGACTGATTCTGGTGAACCAGAATGTTATAAAGAAGCAGTGCAGGTAGAAACCAGGAAGAAGTGGGAGCAAGCCATGAAAGAAGAGATGCACTCCTTAGCACATAACCAGACTTGGGACTTAGTCAGGTTGCTTGCAGGTAAAACAACATTGCAGAATAAATGGGTTTACAAGTTGAAGGAAGAAGATGGAGTTAGAAAAAGGTATAAAGCTAGACTTGTGGTGAAAGGGTTTGCACAAAAAAAGGGTATAGAATTTGATGAGATATTTTCTCCTGTTGTTAAAATGACTTCAATCATAACGATTTTAAGTCTAGTAGCAGTTAAAGATTTGCATCTTGAGCAGTTAGATGTAAATACAACCTTTCTCCACGGGGCTTTGGAGGAAGAGATATATATGCAGTAGCCACAAGGATATGAGGTAAAAGGGAAGGAGAAACTAGTGTGTAGGTTGAATAAGAGCATGTATGGCTTAAAATAGGCTCCAAGGTAGTGGTATCTAATATTTGACAGGTTTATGTCTGAACAAGGTTATACTAGATGTCATTCTGATCATTGTGTTTATCTCAAAAGGCAAAATGATGGCAACTATATTATATTGTTATTGTATGTAGATAACATGCTTATTGTAGGTTCTAACATGCAGGAAATAAGTGTGCTCAAAAGAAAATTGGCAAACTAATTTGCAATGGAGGATTTGGGTGCTGCAAAACAAATCCTTGGTATGAGAATAACTAGAGATAGGAAGAATCACAAATTAACATTGTCTCAAAGTGAGTACATAGAAAAGGTGTTGAAAATGTTTAATATGCAGAATGCAAAACCAGTTAGTATACATTTAGCTAGCCATTTCAAATTTAGTAAAGAGGAGTGTCCTAAGACTCAGGAAGAAATAGCTCATATGTCTAAGGTTCCATATGCATCAGCAGTTGGAAGCTTAATGTATGCAGTGGTCTCCACAAGGCCCGATATTACACATGCAGTGGGAGTTGTAAGTAGGTACATGAACAATCTAGGAAAATAACATTGGATGTTGGTGAAGTGGATACTTAGGTATTTGAGAGGTACCACAAATCAAGCATTATGCTTTGGTGGTTCAAACATTGCTCTATAGGGATATGTTGATGCAGATATGGCGGGTGATAGAGATAACAGGAGAAGCACAACAAGGTATGTGTTTACTGTAGGTGGAACAACTGTCAGTTGGGTCTCAAAACTGCAAAGTGTTATTGCACTCTCAACAACAGAATCAGAGTATGTTGCTGCTACAGAGGCTAGTAAAGAAATGATTTGGTTACAAAGGTTTCTGGATGAATTGGGTAAGAAGCAAGAGTTGGGCAAGTTATACAGTGACAGCCAGAGTGCCATACATCTTGCAAAGAACTCTACATTTCATTCCAAGACTAAACATATACAGCTCAAGTACCATTTCATACAATCAACGTTGGAAGATGGATAGTTGAAGCTGGAAAAGATACACACTAGCTAGAATCCTGCAAATATGTTAACAAAAGTTGTAACCAGGGAGAAACTGAGAATTTTCTCAGTTTCAATTGGTCTTCAAGTATGATGAAGAAGATGAGCCAGGTCCAGCGTGGAGTCATTTTCTAGCAAATGAAGCAAGGATGGAGTTTCTATAATTATTCTCCAAGTGGGAGATTGTTGGGTGTGGAGAATGATTATCTTCTATATTCAAAGCTATCGTCGCATTGGACCCCAGTTCATAATGGGGCAGTCGAGAGGGGGGTGACTGCGACCTTTGGGAGCCCCCCTGGCAAGGGGATTAGGGGCAATTCCCCCAAAGATAAGAATAGATGTAAAATTTCCTTATAAAATGTTGTAATTTCGTGGTCAATCTGGGTTGTTCATTAGACAGAGATCTGATGGTAGAAGTTATGTTTAATTTAGGGTTTTTCGCCCTATAAGGCAACGCATCGCTATATATGAGGGAATTGCATTGCGTCTATGTATATCTGTATTCTAAGTGAGGAAGAGAGAGGAGATTGAGAGTGAAGATAGAATTACAGTGGATCTGTTGTAGGTGTATCTCTTCAGTTTGCTGGACAATATAAAAAGAAGGACTGGTTGTTTCTCTGTGGACGTAGCCCAAACTGGGTGAACCACGTATATCTGTGTCTCTCTTGTTTTATGTGTTTTCTGTGTTTATATTTCTGCAATATTTTATGTGTTCTATTGCTATGTAATATATAATTTTCTAATAGTTTTATCTTAAACCCTAGACATAACCAATAAGAAATTTGGCATTAGTTATACATGAGCTTGATCAAGCTAAACAAATGGAAGCACATTCACCTAAGGTTCCATTCCTAGGTTATTACTCTTATAAGGATTTATTTATACAGTGTAATTCATCAAACGCAAAAAATCTAGGGTTTCATCTTCTAAACATCAATAACAAACCCTAGGAGTCTACAATTTCTTCATAACGTCAACAAACAATAAACAACAAAATCATTGGGTTTTATAGTGAACCCTAAAGGTTATGGTTTTTACCAAAGTGAACACATGACAAGGGTTGATTCAATCAATCGCCCTAATAAATTAATTTTCATGATTCTATAGCAAACCCCTAAAATGATTGTATGTTCTTCCTTGCTACAAATTTTGTAATTTTTACATATCTTGAGTTTCTTTTATAAAAACCCTTGCGGGGTTTCTTTATGAAGGACTACTTCTGCAACAGAGCTCCTTATAATCCTTCTTTTGAAGACTCCCTCTGAATCATTTATGCTCCTTATTCCTTTGAATATTCATGTAAACTTAGTCTTTCCAAAAAACGAGTAATGCTTAAAGAACGTAAAATATGATATATATATTTTATGAGAACGTGGAAGCTCCTTATGGAAAATATCCCTCTCACTATGAAACAACACCATCCTTATTTATTTATGTACCTATAATAATCCTTGGAAAGTAATACCAAAAGTACACAAATACAATAACATATTTATAAATTAGTAATTTCATATTCAAACCCTAAGTTCAAATCTAATTATATACGTACTAAGGCTTTCAATTTCGCCCTAGGCTTACAAACCCAAAAGGTATGGACTATATGATAGAAGATGACAAAATAGTGTAGGGTTTATCTAGAAGATTTATGACAATAATATTCAATATTACAAACCCTAGAAATTATTAGATAAGGTTCGTAAGAGAGAACAAGTGATGACCCATATAGCATATGGCATTTATAATCCTATACATTAACAACCTTTAACATAATGAGAACTTGCAAACCTAAAACTTTCATGCTAGATTCTAAAACATGTTATACATACCTCAAGATTACCTACCTTTGACTTTGATGTTCCTTTGAGCTTGTTACTCTTTTTTTCTTGCAAACTGAAAACATATTGTTAGAATACTAAAAGATAAAGAGAAATAATAATACTTATGATGCAAGTGCATCTAACCTATGTCAAATAGTTACTAGAGGATTTAGTTCTCAAAGTTATGATTTAATTAATTAATGTATTTTTCCTATAGTTTTAGGAGAAAATGATAATTCTTGTAAATAGGAGAAGATTCAAGAGTATTTTGGAAGGTTTGATAGAACTGTAGATTAATTAGATCTTATTTGGGGATAATGGATTGAATTTGGGTTCTAACCCATTTTTATAAATCTAGATGAGCCCATGAGGCATGTATGTATGTAGAGGTGTTTGAGAAGTGTGAGAAATGAGAGGCCAATCATTGGGTCTATAGTTCTCTTGCAAATATTTTATGTTTTAATGAATTATTTATGAATTTATGTATATACTTATTGTTGTTTTGAGTATTATTTTTATGTGTTTGACCCTCTGAGGATATTCAAGGGTTTTTCCACATGCTGATGCAAGAAAATTTATTTTACCAAGAATGTATACCTTGATCCTTGAATTCTAGTTAGGGTAATCCTTTACTACATGCCTTAAATTTTTGATGTACTTTCCTATAAAGACTTTTATGACCCTCTCACTTCTATAGTTGTCCGCATATATATATATATATATATATATATATATATATATATATATATATATATATATATATATATATATATATATATATATATATAGATATATACTGAGGGACAAGTTATTATAGAACTTATATCTCAAATACTTTCTTCGTTATTTTATGGAGCCATACTCTTATTTATAAATGATGATTGTAGCTTCTAATTAGGTCTAAAAATCTCTACCTATGTCCATTTCGTAGTTAGATTCTTCAAATTAAATGATTCAATCAACTATATTTTTTCACAGCACTTGTGATAACTTCAAATGCACTTAACTTGGTGACTATAGATTGATTTCACAGACTAGTATTCAAGCATAGAACTTCTAATTTCATATTTCTGAGTTGATTTCAGATCCTAGACTTTATGTATATAATTTCTCTCTTCTTTTCAAGGGTCTTGGGTTTTGACTCAGCCTGTAGTCTAGCTTCTCAGATTCATCAATAATATTCCTTTTTTTTTGTTTAACTACTTCATTCCACTAGCCCAGGTCTTCGACCCTCATTGCAGAGGTATATACTTATTCCCAAAAATTTGATACTTCTTATAGATAGCTTAAATTCTTGGAATAATTGCAAATAATGCCTCTTTCTTCATACACATGTGATCTTCAAGTTTCCATCATATTTCTGACCTTACCTTTGATACCATGTTGATAAATCTAGGGCAGCTAGGTTAGGGAAATTTAGCGTGATTTCTCTTAACTTTGATAGTTGGCTGTGACATTATTTTAGTTTCTTTTTATCCTTGTTATTATTATTTTATTTTATCATCAAACAACTACCAAAATAATGAATATCATCAATGAAAAATTGACACCGTATGTAGTCACTTAGCTAGGGAAAAACCCCTAGGAAGGGGAAACGCAGTCAAACTCTTTACTAGTAGAACCAAATCAAAATGAGACAGACCAAGACATTTTTTACCATGACACAATATTTCCTCCTTCCATCAAGTCATATATTGAGAATATTCTCTCAAAATTAAATGCATCAACTGAACCAATATACTTCATTGTTTTGTCCTGCTATAATATTTGGTCTCTTAATTCTTCTTTGTACTCGCAGCCCAGGAATGTATCTGATATTTGTGGTGTGATGTTCTTCTCACATATGATAGAATGAGATACCATTACAACGTCCTTTTCAGCTCCTTTTAGGCTACTTCAAATCCTTCTTTTTCAATGAGATATTTTAGATTGAATTTACTTATCTCATCTCCAACTAGGTCGAGTTCACTTTGGTATAAATAGTTGTTTATATCTATTATATTGAGGTTTCCATCAATGGTAGGAGAGGATGACATGATAGGAGGAAAATATGACTTCATGGAGGAGGAAAATACATATTTTTGACATAGAAACTTTTTCTTTCTTTGACATAATGAGCCCAAGAAGGGCCTCTTACATAATGAATTTTGATTTTGAATCAATTAAAATCCTAGAGTACTTAATGTGTGTTTTGACCTATTGACTAATGATCCAAGCCTGAAACCCATGCTTTAATAAATAAATTTCTTTTTACAATAAAAATTTTCTTTTCTTTCTTTTGAAAAACAGATTTCACCATGACTCAAATAAAATTATAAAGACTGATACTAGTTACATTCTTCAACATAGTATACTGTAGTTAGGCCACATAGAATTGAAGGTTAGGACACATAATGATCCCATAGATAAATCACATATGATATGAGGTTGGGAACCATTCATGAACCGAGATTAGGCCGCTCATAATAGAACAAACTTACCACAAATATACCAATCGAGGATATCAATCGTGTTGCCATAATTATGCCAATCAAGTTACCATAGAGAGAGAATATTAATTGTATAAAATACCTTAGAAAGTGTGATCTTCATTGCCACTGAAATCTTAGACCAATATGTGTGGATATGATCTGCTTGATGTTTTTTGAATGAGGCATAAGGTCTTTTATTTATACAAATCAATGGAGGAGTTAAGGAATTTCTAAATTCCAACAAGATCCTTCATTTTGGTGAGGCTTACTTGAGGAAGACACTTACAATTTGTCCTTGACATTATTTAAATATATTTTCCAAATGCCTTGATGATTTCTTTCCCAAATAAATTTGTCACATTAAATAATAATGAAAGGAGTGGAAAACACATCAAGAATAATATTTCTTTTATCCAATTTGAATTCTTCCTTGGGGCAAGATGGTTTCTTCTTAGTGTAGTTAGGTTTCTTATGGGAAAATTCATCCCACAACTACCCAAAATTCTAACACTCCCTCTCAGCAAGGGAGAAATTTTTATTTGCATCATATGTCTCATCTCATATGTACATGTATCAACATAAGAGAAGCTCATCTCATCTCGTAGAAGAAGAAGAATCCACAACCAATGGTAGGGGAGATTTATTTACCACAACCAAATCTATGGTAGTCACAAATGACCTTGTTAAAGATCACACACACCCTACTAGTCTCTATGTCATGTTTCATCTCCTCATATCAACTAAAAAATGATTATTCAATCCATAGAAGAAGAAAAATGATCCACACTGACAATAGGGTAGATAAATATACCATAACCAAGTCCATGGAAGTCTTAAATGACCTTGATAGAGATCAAAGACACCCTATCTCCATTAACTGACCCTCTACTAACTTCATCTTCAACGATCAAGTGGTAGAATTCATGCATCCAATACCTTAGGGAGATCAATTTACCATAACCAAGTCATTAGTAGGCATGTCTACCATTAGGTAAAGATAACACATGCTTAAGTCTCCTCACCCACTAGCTAGATGGGCAACAATCTTGGAAAGCTTAACCACCTTAGTGTGGCCCTTGGTCAGTAATGACACAAATGAGACTTGTGGGTAGAATGCATACTAGGGCATGTACTCATCCAATTCCATGGACTTAAGGAGTACCCTCACACCCAAGAGTGGCTACTCATCCCCCTTTACCAATTCCATGGCTAGTCATAAAGATGGGAGATGACATATGTTTTGTGTTCTTGATTAACTTGTTCTCTCTCAAGGAGGGAGAGGCTCACTACACATCCCCATTCACCAAGACCATGGATATTCATAAATATGGGGGAATACATATGCTTAGTGGAAGAATACATTATCCTGCATTCCAAGCTGCTCTTAGAAGAATTCAGTGGCTTGGTGAGAATTTCCTCAACTTTGTCATTTGTCAAAGCCTCACTACTTCAATTCCACAAAAAATCACTATCGGGGCCTTATTTCTCCCTCTGTGCTATAACCTCATTGCTCCATATGTGTTGGAGCCTTAATGCTCCATCAAAAGCCACAATACTCGCAATATGATCAACCATTTCTTGGACTGAGTGCAATGGAATTCTACTACCCTCTCATCCAGGAAATTACTGTAAGACCCATACAACACTCTGAGTTCACTTGGCATCGACATATTTATTCTATAACATCATTGTCTCAATCCATGACTAATTGTATCATGTACATATCTTTATACCAACTTGTAACATCCCATATAGTTGTACATGCTCTATTTGGATTAGAGTACACAATGCAAAGCAAGGATCCATCTAGCTTCCTGCTCATCATGGGATCCATCAAATATGAGTCTGAAGAGGACTCTCTCAACTTCTTCAATGTAATTTATCATGCCAAGTCTCTGAAATCATACTTCCCTTAACAAGGAAGTCCTTATCATCTCATTCTTACCTTTCTAATCTCAAGAAGTGGATCACCTTGGTCTCAAAGGTCAATTCCCTATATCACCAAATGATGAGATGATATGATCCTATCATAAATACATTATTAACATATAAAACCAAATATCAAAGAAATATTTCCAACCTTGAAGAGAGGTTGTATTCTACATTAGATGTCCATCAATCCAAGCATACCAAACACATGGGACTTGATTTAGTCCATATGGGGCTTTCCTCAGTCTACATTCATGAGTCTCTTTCTCAAGTGACTCAAAGTTCCAAGATATCTCCAAGTGTGTCTCTTCGTTAAGTACATCATGGAGGAATCCAAATTCATATACATATGATAATAGTGCATTAGGAAACATGAGATAATATCTCATCATAATTATCTTTCTCTTAGAGCATATTCCTTGGCACTATTGAACTTTCTATCATGGAAGTATATGACACTA
Organism: Pinus tabuliformis; assembly: GCA_031772625.1. Taxonomy (NCBI): domain Eukaryota; kingdom Viridiplantae; phylum Streptophyta; class Pinopsida; order Pinales; family Pinaceae; genus Pinus; species Pinus tabuliformis. The sequence continues at coordinate 739,604,455 of CM062817.1, forward strand.
CTACATTTTTTTCATCTAGAATGGTCCTTTCATGAATTATATGCTGCTCTCAGTATCTCATCTAACTGTTACATTCATTTTTACAGTCTACTCCCTATAAATAGGAATGATATTCAGTCATAGTCAAACCTAGGATACTAAAATCCTTCCTTCGAGTTTTAAGCTCTTGTCCATTTTCAAGTGCCACTCTAATCATGGAATAGCTCCACATCCTCCTCAATATTGATAATGAGGACTAGGTCTTTACATTCATATTATGTACCTGATGATCCCAGAACAAGAGCAAGAGAAATAATAACAAAGTAAATAAACACAAAGAAAGTGTACTTGATGATGGGGCAGGACAATCTTTCTTCTATAGATATGAGAGTGGCTCCTTCATTTTCCTGCACTAGCTCCCTCTTGGAGATAAATCTTTTTGCGTTACTATTTCTCAAGATGCATCATCCTTCCTTGATCACAACCTCATTTAAGAAGTCACGGAAAGAAGCAGTTGGTTACCCAATTACTCATACAGGAAGAATAAACAGTAATCTAGAAAGATAAGTAAATCTAAACAAGAACATTTTCACAAATAAATTACATAAGTCTTGAAGGTACTTATCTTTAATGATTATTGTAGGTGTAACAACCTCTGGTTGATTTTCCATGTAATTAAAATAAGACCAAGGTCATGGGACACATATTCCAAGCTAAATGTTGGGAAAAACATAGTGATGGGTATCACTAGTGATTAATTAATCTCTACGGAAATTGGAAAAGGCATTGGAAAAACCAAAGTGGAAATAATTGGCATTTTATTTATTAAATAAAGGAAAATAGGAGAAAAGGAAGGTGAAGAGACACAGATTTGCATGACAAGGAAATTGAAGGAAAAACAAAGAAAATAGAGACCTCAATGATAAAAAGGCTTATGAGAACCAATTGCTAGTATTTTGACAGTTTTGGGTTGAGCTCTCTTCCATTTCTCTCTTTCTCTCATACTCTTGCACACTTATAGTATTCTTGGAGCATTCTTAGAACACTTTGGCATACATTGGATTTGGAGAAAGAATACAAAAGAAAGCAAGAAAGTGCAAGGGAACAATTGGAGCAACAACTATAGATGGATTGCTTTGTAAGTAACATGTTGCATGTGTGATTTCCTTGTTGATTTCTAGATGCATGGTATATGCATGTGATTTTGTGGTTATGTGTTATAATTGGCATGGAGATTTGCTTGGATTGACAATGGTTTTAGCCTTGCCTTTCCATTTCTTGGATAACCATGGTGTTTTGGGTTATTCCACTTGTTGTTTTTCTAGTTGGTGCTCATATTGTAGGTTTTAACCTTGTACATAAATTACCTACATAAAAATTCTAAAAACATAAAATAAACAATGGTGAGAGCATAAATCATAAAATAGATATACACAGAGATTTTCCCCTGGATCCCAAAACTGAGGCTACTAGATTGATTTTTCATTATATTTCTTCCAATGTTACAATACATATATATACATGTCGAAGAATCCATAAACCCCAAACCACTAACCCTGTATTAGATCATAATCATAGTTCCCTTAACTGGATCTACAAGACACCATGGGTAGAAAACCATCATACCCAAAACCATAGGTAGGTCCACGCATCTAATATAGGGTTGGAAAAAAAATTTCCTAGGGGGCTACACCAAACACTGTAGAGTGGGGCCATTGTCCCTGTCAAACCCCTCGGCAAGTGGCGCTAGTGCCCCTTGTGACCCCCCCAGTCCACCCAGCACAACAAAGGGGTAGTTGTCTGCCCCACTTCTAAGCCATCAACTTTGCGCGTGGTGCTAGTCATGGAAAGAATATAAAACAAACCCAACATTTTCCCACTTGGTTGTTTTATTTTCCACACAGGGGGTCATAGGAGAGCTTAGTCATTGGTCATGCCCTGTAACTCCCATTGTTTCTCTACACCAAGAAAACTTCTTAGTACTCACTTATTTCATCAATGCATCTGCAGTATTATTCAAAGTGTCCACCTTTACTAGCAACACCTTTTTTTCCTCAACCATATCCCTCACAAAGTTATATTGAACATCAATGTGCTTTGAATTTGAATGATAAGCGGGGTTCTTTTCCAATAAAATTTCACTAAGCCCATACTTGAACACAATCTCTATAACCAAACTTCTTCCTTGCTTTCATGAGTGGTTGCCATGTATTCTACCTCTATAGTTGAAAGTGGCACTATAGATTTGTTATAGACATTTTTGGGCACTGCAACCCCAATCATATATGTCCATAAACCAATGGCTCCTAAGTCCCTAAAAGTGTTGTTCCAACCCCTAAAATAACAAGGTCAACTGATTACAGCATCTCCCAGAAGTTCTCCATGAAAAACTACTCAAAAGTTGTCAAAACTGGACCATCTCACCTGCTCCATGGTCAAAGTGCGTTGTATCCCACCTAAATGCACATGGGAGGTGTGATGCATACTAAAAAGCCCTTCTATGGGGTACGATGGGCGAGAATGGACAAATGGCAGGGTCAATCTGTGAGGTGGAGGATCATGGAATCTTCCAGAAACTTCTCCTGTGACACTTGCCTCTCTGCATTCGCCTAGGGATGAGTAAGAGATCATCAATCTCCAAGTGGAATCAAGAACTATCGGAGAGAGGACACTAATCAAATCTCAAAAGATGACTCACCCCCCTTGCAAAGATCTATATATGGATCCCTCATCCCAGAGATCTAGAGGATGGGATTTTGTATCTTGTAAGGAAGTGCTGCTGGTTTCTTGGTGTAACATCATAGTGTTGGGTGATCTAAGCTTTTCATGAGGTGAAGAAGGGCTTTCTTGCTGAGAGGATGACGTTGGGTCAGAATAATTGGTTGTAATCCTCTTTGCTATTCTTGATTATTAATAAAGCTATTCGAGTTTTCCTCCAAATTCTTGTATGATTGATGATATATGCATTTGTGTGGTCAATATATATCTGGTCCTATATTGTTTATGATAGTAGATCTTTGTTCTTGGATAGTGTTATGCTGCTTTGATTCTATAGGTACTCTTTGAAGCTAGGTAAATGAGGAAGCAAGTGGAAAAAGTCTATCAGAAGGGAGAGGAATCAACCAAGGAACCAAGCGCAAGATAGAGGTTGGTCTCCTTCTTTCCCCTCTTATCTATCTCTCGTAAAGGAAAACGAAAGTGGTTTTAGTTTGTTTGTTTCTAAGGTAGCTACCAGCCTTAGTGGGACTAGCAGCTCTGCACAGACACTAGATTTCCTGATAACAAAATGGCGACTCCGCTGGGGAGTGAATAGATTGTTTGTTTTTCTATATTTGTTTGCTTTATAAACTTACAGACGGAGCCTGAAGTCAAGCTAGCTAGCCTTCGAACTGCATTTGCTATGCAAGTGCAAAGTAGATCAATGTTGCTTCAGTCTATCTCTAGGTTTTGTTTATGAATTGAACAATCGATTTACAAGCTCTCTAATTGCCCTTGTGGTGGCTCTAGTAACCTCCTTAGATATACCCCTGTGATTTATTTACTGATCACCACTTGCTCGGCCAAAATCCCTGAACTGTGCTGCAAACTGTGATCAAGAACTGGAACAAAAGTCTTGCACTATACCATCACACCCTCTCTTCAAGGATCTCAGTATGCATCGCACTTCCCGTGTGCTGTAGGTGGGATGCATACTGGAATCCCTCTGTAACAAGTACGCTAATCAGAAAGGGCTTATTTTGCCTTCAGACTTTGGGTTTTTCACTCTTTTCAACTCTATTCAGGAGTTTTGCTATCTGTAGTCAGTATACCTTTGTTGGAAACCCCCTTCTTTTCCATTATTCCACCTCTATTGTGCAAAGAACTGTAAATGTTTTTATGTATTGTGAGCCATTTTTAGTTCTCTTTTACAAAGAAGTAGCGTAATTGAACTGTCGTTTCTTGATTTGGAAGTGTCGCAAGTGTCGTTTTCAGTCATAGAAGAGAATCCGGTTGTTCTTGATAGTCGATTACACTGTTACTCTTGTATTTGATTTGAATTGGTAGTTTTTCAAGTGTCGAAAGAAAGTTTTCAATTCCAAATAACAAAGTGTTGTCATTGTCTTCATTTTGTCTTAAAAAGAAACTTGTTAGTAATGTCGCTTTGAAAAATAATTCAGATTTGCGCTTAGCTTTCTTTTTATCATTCACATATTAAGAAGGCTAAAAACAAATACATGCATGTGCATTTGCATTTAGAATGTTTGTTGGTTTGATTTAGGACAGTGCATATGGTGTGTGCTCTCTGCTCTATGTTGAAAGAATATCATCTCTCTTTCCTTAGTAGCTAGGATTTTCATTGCAAAAAGAAGATTAAACAATTGTTTATCATCTTATATTGAATTTTAGGAAATTGTATATCTACATCACATGGTGAACCTGAAAGGAAAATTTCTTAAGCAAGATCAACTGTAAAATAAATTTAATGAATCTAAAAACGCTTTGGAACCTAACTCACAACATTTAGAAGTCTAGGCTAGAGACATATTCCGGCGTCGTAAAGCCTGGTAACTATTGTTTTCATTGCTGGTTGGGTGATTCCTCCACTTTGAGACGATAAGTGCCAGTACGGACTTGTGCTCCCATCGATTATATATTGGGAGACCAAAATAGGCTTTATCCTTTATCCATAGGAAGCCGTGTATGTTGCCCTATCGATTGCAATGCACTAAACACAACATTCGGGAAGAATGACTGTCGTACCGTAAAAAGTATTCTACAATTTTGCGATTGGTTTGGTAATCCATCTGTCTAGATTTCTAGAGTAGTCTCTTTTGTTCCTTTTCAGACTCCTTAAAGGAAAAGGTCCATCTGAGCACTTGTCACTTCAAGCTCATTAAAAATCGAAGGTGACTAGAATCATCTTTTGTTTTTTCTTGACTCTTAAAAATTGAAAAAACAAGTTGTGTCAAAGTGTCTAAAATTCATTTAATTCATAAACATATTTCCCCTTGATTTTTAGTTGATCGAGTAATCCGCAATCATGGAAGAAAGTCAATTGAAACCCCATCGTTTGCAAAGACTTATGAGTCAACCGTCTTTGTCTCCTGAATCAAAACTGTTACAGACAAAGCAAACTCGTTTAACCAGTTCCAAATCCCCTGGTAAAGTTAGAACAAGTGTTCCAACACCATCGAAGACTCTGGTTACTCCAAACATTTCTGGTATCCCTGCCTTTACAGAAGAAGTTCTGCAGCCACCAAAGGATAGTAGAGTTGATCCTAGTGTGGAGGTAAACACTTGTATTACTAAACCAGATCCATCTACAGTTGATTCGGAAGGTGTTATTCCCCAAACATCGGTCGCTGCAGATTATATACCTTCTTCGGCACCAGAAATATTTTATGGACCTGACGGTCTACCTCTTCCACCTGGTCTGATTGCTATGGAAGAGATTGTGGAGGATCCTCCATCCAGTACTCCATCACAATTTTGAGTCGGGATCACCCTATATCCTTCTTCATCAGAAATTAGTCTACCGTTATCGGAAGCTCCTGTAGAATCGCTAGGAAATCTTTTGGATAAACTAGAAATGTCTAAACAACCGTCAACATCTAGGACTGTGTCATCCGACACAGCAACAGCAGAACTTCCTACTGTCACTCCAACAATGTTCATCGGCATACCATCTATCCCAACTAGCTCTCAATCGCTAGATGGGGCCCACTCAGGGGCTATTTCAACAGTATGGTCCATTCCCGTTTGTTCATCTGGAATAATATCTGGGAACTCTTATGTTGAGTCTCAGCAAATTGATCCTTCACGATGTCAATTTGGGCAGTCCGGTCCTCAAGGACAAACAATTCCTTTGAGTACCGGATTACCGCCGTATGGGGGGAAATATACCCTTTCATTGTCTCCTCCGGGAGGACAACCATACGATAGTTCACAACAAAATTCAGGTTATGCTGGAATTCCATCTAGCAGTTGGGTGCCAATACTGCCTCAACAACCAAGGGTTGTATACTCAATGCAACAATGTTTACCTATGTCTGATATACCAACTACACCGGCTATTGTGATGGTGTTGCAAGTACAAGCGTTGCCTGTTGTATGCCAACCTTAGGTTTCTCAGGTTGTAATGCAACAGCCTCTTGTCCCTGTGACTCAACCACAATCGCCAACTAGTGGAATGACACAGGCCCAAACGGGTATAATTACCCCTCATCTTGGTCAAACGGCCCGTATTGGACAAAAGCACATGGCTTCACAACCATGGCTGGTGCAATACCAACAACCGCAATTCCAACAAGTTTACCAAGGATCTGAGCAACAAATCTTTGCAAATAATGGGCAGCCGTATATTCAAAATGGTCAAAATCAACCATTCTACAATGGTTATGCCCATCAACCTTATCAAAGTTACCAGCATCAAATGCATTATGCTGGTATACAAAGACCAACTGCCCAGGCAATTCCATCTTATCCTGGGTATGCTTCGCCAAACCTGAATCAACAGTTACCCTTCGTGGTGACTTTAGAGTTATCGGATCTAAATCGGCTAACGAACGATCCAATTGCTTACGCCCCTTGGTGGCTAGCGATTTCGCATAAACTTCCATCAGATATTCCTAAATTTAATGGAAATCTGGGTGAATACCCATCGAATCATGTGATGACCTTTCATCTGTGGTGTTCATCAAACACCCTAAACGATGATTCGATTAGGCTTCGCCTTTTTCAGAGAACATTAACTGGTCCTGCAGCAAAATGGTATATCAAACTACCTAGAGCTTCATTTGATAACTTCAGTACCCTAGCCACAACCTTTTTAACCCATTTTCAGTTACCCATAAGGTACGAAACGGGGACAGAACTTATTACCAATTTCAAGCAAACGACGGCCACTCACATATCCGATCATATTCATGAGTGGCGACGTCATCGTAGAATGGTAAAAATGTATGTTCCTGATCAGCTTTTGGCTGAATGGGTTATTAATTCATTATTACCTTCCATTACAGAAGATGTGGCAAAGGGAGGAGTCGTCACTAAAGAGCAAGTTATTGCTCGTGCGTAATATTTAGACTTGATTTATACTCAGTCTGGCACGCTCTACAATAAAATCCCTGACGCTCCCAGGCCAGAATTTTCCGTTCCTCCTCCTCCTAAATCGAACAATGACTCTCATGCCGGCGATGGCGTGATTGGTACAACAGACACGAAATCAACAAAGGCTACATCTAAAAAGGCCCGTAAGATTTCTAGTCAAAATGAAAAAGAAGAACTTCTCACCTCGAAAGTAAATGCTGTCTCAACTGACAAAGGCAAAGAAACCAAGCAACCAGGAGGCAAGAAGAAAAACAAAGGGAAGAAGAAGAAATAGGAGGAATCATCACCTGAAAAATCTTCTGCAAACCCTTCTGGAGATAAGAAACCAAATCTTCCATGTCTTATATGTGATGAGGATCATTGGACAAGAGATTGTCCATATAAAGTTGAGCTTAGAAAATTCTTCAAGAATTCAAAAACCTCGGTGGTATTGACTGATCCGTTTCCAAATCTAGGAACAAATCTGGTTGCTAGTGACAATGTTTCCCCGTCCCAAGTGCTCATGTTTTTGGTTTCGAAACAAAAAAATGATGCTTTGATAACAACAAGGAATAAGGATTACGGGAATCCATAGTTGTCGAACAACAAGGATAAAGATCAACCTACTAGTTCGCCAACAACTTCGACAGAAGTTGCACCGCCCATCATTCCAGAGCTAACAATAAAACTGACAAAGGGAGTAGTACACAAGTCGACATTTAATCCTCGTGCCAGAGTAGCACAACATTATAATATAGTGGAAGATCTGGCCCAATCGCCATCCGTTATGTCGACACTTGAGGTACTGCAAAATTGCCCCTCCCAAAAGCAGGCTTTATTATCAGCAATAGGTGGGATTGACCCAAAGGATTCTAATCTTGTGTCCTTTAATCACAAAGGATATGATCCTCAGTTACCAGCTAAACTAGCTTTTCTCATTCAAGTGAAAGCCCTCAACAAAATTGTTCATTGAACAATTATTGATGAGGGGGCATTTGCATGTATTATGTCGATGAGTTGCTGGAAAACTTTAGGATCTCCAACCTTGTCGCGATCTTCGACGACATTAAAAGCATTGGATGGACGAACATATACCCCATATGGTATTCTAAGTAGCTCGCAAGTTGAACTGGGGGGGAAAACAGTAGAAATAGATGTTGAAGTAATCGACAGAAACCTCGATTACAACATCCTACTGGGAAGGCCCTGGATATATGCTATGGCTGCGGTTGTATCGACCTACTTTAGGAAGATTGCATTTCCTTTTCAAGGAGGAATTACAATCGTCGAACAACAAACATTTCTCCCCAATAGTTCCCAAGTTACGGGAAGCATTCCGATGATCCATGGAAGCCCCCATTCGCTTCAAAATATTGAAGTAGGCCTACTAAAAGACCCTATACTAATGGGGACTTTTTCTCTCCTACCTCCAATCAATCTGGCGGAAGTGGCGACAGTAGGAACCTGCAATATGATATCTTCTATTCAAAAGATCTCAGAAAACGATATTAACATGGATCATCTACATGTATTGTCACCAAGCCCAATAGAAATATTGTAGCAATTAATGTTTTTTACATGGGAGGCAGACCCGAATCAACGCTCATCAAGCATTTGGATAGATAGGTCTAAGGAATATGACACCCCTTCAGATCCTTGGTCGCAAGTGCATTACACTGACGAAGGAATTGTTCAGTCAATGAAAACTGATGGGGCGCCATGGGAAAATTACCACCATCGTTCCCATCTTCCAGATTGTCAAGAAGATACTCCTGATGACCTTCATCATCCTTCAGTTTTTGATTTCCTATCAAATACTGTAAACACGGTGGATTCCAAGAGAAACTTGTCAAATATTGAAGAGACTATAGCCATAAATATCTCGACCAAAACAGATGTTGTAGAGAATATTTATGTTGGCAAATGTTGTTCTCCTTCAGAACTGGAAATATATAACGCTCTTTTTCACGAATTCAGAGATGTCTTTGCGTGGTCATATGATGAAATGTCAGGCATTGACTCGAGTATACTTGAACACGAAATAAAGATGTATCCAGATGTCAAACTAGTACGACAGCAGCTATGGCAGGTGCACCCCAAGAAAGCCACTGCCATGAAGCAAGAAGTTGAAAAACTTCTCCATGTTGGTTTTATTTACCCGGTTCCTCTAACAAATTGGGTATCGAACATTGTTCCTGTAATGAAAAAATAAGGAATGATTAGAGTGTGTTTCGATTATAGGGATGTAAATCAAGCTTGTCCCTACACCCTTTATTGACCAGATAATTGATGAATGCGCCGGATATGAAATCTTTTCATTTATGGATGGATTCTCTGGGTATAATCAAATAAATATCCGCCCACAGGACCAGTCAAAGACTGCATTTATTTGTCCGTGGGGCACATTTGCATATTGCAAACTACCCTTTGGTTTAAAGAACGCAGGGGAAACATTTTAGAGGGAAATGAATTATGCCTTCCATGACATCAAAAACATCGTTCAACCATATCTCGATGACCTTCTGGCTCATTCACGAAAGCAGACCGATCATCCACAGCATTTGAGAGCGATATTTCTATGTTGCCGACACTACAAGATACAACTCAATCCACACAAATGTGTGTTCTGTGTCAATTCTGGTCGTTTGCTTGGCTTTGTAGTCTCGAAGGACGGGATCCGTCTCGACCCCTGTAAGGTTCAGGCAATCATAAATTTTCCTCCACCTTCAAATTTGCTTCAGATTCAGAAACTCCAAGGGAAAGCAAACTTTCTGAGGAGGTTCATTCCAAATTACGCCCAACTTGCTAAAGGTTATATGCGTCTATTGAAAAAGGAAGTGCCCTTCATCTGGGATCAGGTCGCGCAAGCTTCCTTTGATGCTTTAGAAGAGTCCCTAATGAAAGCATCATTAATGTACACTCATGATTATCAAAAAGACTTTAACATGTATCTGGCTGCAGCAGATACAGCCATCGCAATGGTTTTAGTTCAAGAAGACAACGAAATTGAACATCCTATATATTATTTGAGTAGAAACTTAAATGATACAGAAAGAAAGTATTCCTATGTTGAAAAGCTGGCTCTTGCAGCTATTCAAGCGATACAGAGATTTCGACACTGTGTCCTCTTTCGAAAAACTACCATTTTGTCAGATTGCAACCCCATGACTTATATATTGTCGCGATAGTTGCTGGGGGAAAATATTTAAAATGGATAGCAATTCTTCAAGAGTTTGATCTGGAATTTGTAAAATCCAAATCAAAGAAATCCCTGGTTTTCGCGAAATTACTATGCGATCTCCCATCGTCATCCAACGATGAAACATCTGAAGAAACCATCGTGGATGAATCTTTGTTTCTGATATCTTCAAGCAATCCGTGGTATGGAGATATAATCATCTATCTCCAAACCCAAAAATATAGGTCTAATACCTCTCGCTCGGAACAAAAATGTATTCGATACCAATCAAAAGACTACATGATCGTTGGTGATACACTTTACCATCGTGGTGTCGATACAGTTCTGAGGAGGTGCCTCACCCATGAGGAGGCCGAAAAAGTCCTAAATGATTGCCATTCAGGCGCATGTGGGGGGCATCAATCTGGTTATGCTACGGTGCAAAAAATTTATGAGCAGGATACTTCTGGCCAACAATGTTCAAAGATTGCATAACCGCAGTCAGAAGTTGCCATGCATGTTAAATTTTCAATAGCAAAACCAGAAGACCACCCACACCCCTGCAGCCAATAGTTGCAGTTGGGCCATTCACCAAATGGGGCATTGATTTCATGACATGTAACCCCACCTTGACCGGGGGGCATGGGTATATCATAGTCGCAGTAGACTATTTTACCAAATGGGTCGAGGCGATGCCTACATTAGATAACACTGGCGAAACAACTGCCCTTTTCTTTTTCAATCATGTAGTCGCCAGATTCGGTGTTTTGCAGGCTATAGTCACAGATCATGGATCGCATTTTCGTAATCACATGATGGTCGAATTGGCTGCCAAATTGGGGTTGTCCCACGACAGCTCTACTCCATATTACCCGCAGGCCAATGGACAAGTTGAAGTAATAAACAAAGTCCTGAAGCAGATGCTGCAAAGGATGATTGGAGTCCACAAAAGGAGTTGGCACCTGATTCTGTACTCATCCTTGTGGGCATACCAAACTCCGGTGAGGAATGCAACTGGGTTTACACCCTTTCAACTAGTGTATGGCCTAGAAGCAATCTTACCAGTTCAGTGTGAAATCTCGTCCCTCAAACTCGCAGTCGACCTTCTCCTCGGAACTTCAGAAGAAGAGGCTCGTTTCTTGGAACTAATCCAATTGGATGAAACCTGTCGTGATGCCGCGTTGGCTAATGAAATCCATAAGAAACGAGTCAAGGCACAGTTCGACAAAAATGTCAAACCCCGTGTCTTCTCAGAAGGTGACTTGGTCTTACTTTACGACTAGGAATCCGATAAATTGGGAGCAAGTAAATTCAAGTCTTTGTGGATGGGCCCCTATATTGTTAAGCATGTATTAGCAAAAGGAGCCTACGAGTTAATGGATTATGATGGGATTCCACTGGCGCAACCCCGTAACGTGTTGTACCTTAAGCGTTACTACGCATGATTCAGTGTAGTAACCCACATGCTTTTGTTACATTTTTTTTTAAGGGTAATTGTTTTGGTCAAGTAATCCACTTTTTACATTTGTCATAGATATTGAACCTATTGGAATCTTTTGTTGGATATGTCGACGGAACGAGTCGTAGTTCACAGAACCTATCTTCTGTGGCCTGGGCCATTTTTTATCCAAGCGGCGAGTTAGTAAGTTTCAGAGGGGTATGTATTGGTCGGTCAACAAATAACGTCGTTGAATATAGCGCGTTGATAGAACTTCTCTCTGATGCCATCACACATGGAATAAGCTGATTGTCGTCAGGCTAGACTCACAGCTTGTCATCCTACAACTCACTGGTATCTACGCTGTCCGAAATCCAGCTATCTATCACATGTTCCTAAGGGTCAAGATTTTGGAAAGGCAATTTGATTTTATTCAATATCAGCATATTTCCAGAAACTTAAACACATTAACAAACTCATTGGAAAATTATGTGTTAGATAGACATTTGCAACATTTATAAAAAGAAGCATTTCATCAATATTTGAATCAAGATCATGTAACTTAACCAAAATAAAACTCCAAAAATCAAAAAAATATATATAATTGTTTATGGTTTACATATAATGTTCTGTAACCGAGAAAAAATTGGTCAGATGACCCAAAACTCAAAACACTACGGGGCACCCTATTTTAATGATGTTGGTGATAACAAGTCACCGCCTGTGCAATCATGCATAAAAGCCTAGTCCATCGACTCGGCACGCTGGTAGTATGTCACTGCAACCTTAGAGGCAGCTCATTAGTCCTCATGTCTGGAATACCAAGAGTGAGGCCTTCGACTTGATCCTACAATGCTGAAAGAGTCTCGGCCACATCAAGGTCATGAAGGATAGCCCTTCCCACAACCTCTCCTGCTGGAGCAGCAGCGGGCACTCTCAGGCGTACTACTGGCCGAACTGGTCCAACATCTGCATGAGCACATGAGTTTTGATTAGTCTTGATAGAAGAAATTACAAGAACGTTATAAAGAGAAACGATAAACAGAGATATGGTCAAAGAATTTACCGATGACATCCCACTGCTCGCCAGCTGGCAGTACCAAATCCGGGTCACCCCGGAAATCCATACCAGCATATGGATACTTGGAAAAAAACATCTCCTGACGGTTGAACCACTCAAATAAAGTATCGGAAAGGGAAACCTTGGACTGACCAGCATGTCTAGCCATAAAGTTGACCCATCTCTGCATCTGTGGCTCAGTCGGTGGAGGTAAACCAAGTGAAACATACTGCGGCTGCATCAGCGGGATCTTTTCCAAGGCGAAAGCTGTTAAGATAGAGCCATATCCAAAGTTCTTCAATCTTCCATTTTTCACCTTGGTTAGTTGTTCTTTCATCACAGAGAGCATGCATCGCACCTTTCAATATAGAAGAGGTGCGATGGAGCCAGGGCGAGTTTTTCAAACCCCAGAGGCTCAGAAAAACAGGAAAACATGCTCAGAATTTGGAAAGGAAAGGATGAAACTAAAGAGCTTAAGTTTAGCTCCTACCTAGTCCAGATGGCGCTGAGAATCGTCCACAGAATCTCCCAGAATTAGCTAGTGAAAATCAAGGGGGAAAGCACCTCCAAAGCTCCAAAAAACCAAAGTTCAAATGAAATGGTAAAATGAGAGGTAAAAAACCACTTTTAAATTACTTTTCATGTAATTCAAGTAAAATATTAGTGTTTTGACTCATTTTTCAAGAATGTATTATTCGTTTCTAACTAGTTTGATGAAGAAATTGAAGAGACAGTACAACCTTTGAAGGAACAAAGTTGTCAATGGTAAAATCAAAATAATCAATGACCATTATATTGAGCAGTTTTAACGCGGAATTCAAGCTCGTTAAAAAATAAACATAAGCAATGAGCAAATGTTCCCCCAGAGGTTAAGCTCCTTAAAAAATGAACCAATTTCCGATAAATAACCATCATGAATGCATTATCATCAGCCTTTGAAACCTTGGTCATGTTCTCATCATCACCTCCACTCTATATTGGCCGATCATTCACCTCCATTCGATTTTTTACCTTTTTCGAGGAACAGCTACGAAGAGTGATCCTATTAGCCATCCTTGTGACACTGCTATGATTGGAAAATTCCAAACCTTACCTGGAATTAGCTACTACCTGAATTTATCACTCGTTCCTCGAAAGACAAGTCTCCTTTAAGCTCTTTTCAACTGACTCGTAAAATATGAAAATATTGCCGAGAAATTGGCCTCTCCAACTCGTTAAAGTGACCGGAAGTGCCATCCCTCCTTTAGATTTTAATCTTTTTGGACCTGAGGGATTATTACACAAAAAGATCAAGCGCTTGTTTTGTTCGGCTCGTTAAAAGTACCGAAAATTCATCCCTTTTGTATTGTTTTATACTTTTTCGGACTCAAGGGATTATATGATGAAAAAGGATTATTGGAGTTTTCTTTACGTCCCTTTTCAGACTCTCTAAAATTCAAAAGGACCGAGTTATCTTTGTCGTTAAACTCGTTAAAATTGAATAGCGACAAACTTGTCCATACAGACAAGAATGAGTTTCACTATCACTAGGTTCGTTAAAACATAGCGATGGGTTTGCCCGAAGGGAAAATTATAGAACAAGCATATGTTATCCTCCTCAAGCTTGACAACAATAAAGAGGTATTGGTCAGCAATGACTGGGGAAAATTGGGAAGAAAACTTGAAGAAACTTTATTGGTAGCAATTCGCTCTTGAACATGACACTTTCACTCCGCATCCGAGTCGGGTTGGGTTGTTCCGTTCACTGGTCATATCACCATTGGTTCGTCACACCATCCATATTTGGGGCTAACGCTACCAATCCATCATGTCAGTGTCGCTGATATGTTCAAGAGAAGTCGCTCAGAGAATTCACCTGTGTCTCATCCACTGCAATACATTTACACTCCATTCTTTCATGACTGCCACCCTGAACCTTATGTCATCAGATCGTTTTCACCTCCATTAAAATCATTTGCTCTGTTCCATGTCATTGATGTGGGATTCACTAAGGCCCTCCTATGATGGATCGCTTCTTGTCAACATCAGCTCATTATCCAAGAAGTCGATCTAGGAACAACCCTTTCAGTACTTTGAAGCTTGCATGCCTCAATGGCAAGTTTCTCACTTCCAGCGACAGGTTTACATCAATGGCCTTTGACCGAAAGATTTTGCGTGGTGTTCGACGCCAAGTCCCTTATTCACACCACATAACTTGTACTGTAGTACCTTGAGGGTCATCATCATTATTGGTGATTCCTCTCGCACCTGTTAATAGCTTACATCATTGGCTGGTAATCAGGCGATGTCTTTCCATGTTCGACTCCAGAACATCTTTCACATGGATCGACTTGTACTTTGAGTGAAGATCGAACGAGATTGAAGACCCTGGATCTAGTTTCATCCATCTGGGCTGCGATATATATTTAGGAAAATAAAGACATCAAATGTACATCATTACTGCACAGATAATCATCCAATCCAAGGGATGATGGCTCTACCAGAATCATCAATCTGCACTCAGACGATTGTCTGTCTTATGTACATGAAAATGAATTTATAAAGCTGAGCATGGGAATTCTCGCCTTAGCTAGATCATGAAAATAATGTATTGCATTGTATCTTATTACAGGTCGCCTTCCAGCTTGAAAAAACTTCAGATCCTCATGATAAAGCATTTCACCCGACATCAAAAGATTAACGACCTCATGCTTTAGGGGGCAACTGTTATAGACATTTTTGGGCACTGCAACCCCAATCATAAATGTCCATAAACAAAGGGCTCCTAAGTCCCTAAAAGTGTTGTTCTAACCCTTAAAATTACAAGGTCAACTGATTACAACATCTCCCAGAAGTTCTCCATGAAAAACTACTTAGAACTGGTCAAAACTGGACCATCTCACCTGCTCCATGGTCAAAGTGCGTTGCATCCCACCTAAATGCACATGGGAGGTGCGATGCATACTGAAAAGCCCTTCTATGGGGTGCGATGGGTGAGAGTGGACAAATGGCAGGGTCAATCTGTGAGGTGGAGGATCATGGAATCTTCTAGAAACTTGTCCTTTGACACTTGCCTCTCTGCATTCGCCCAAGGATGAGTAAGAGATCATCAATCTCCAAGTGGAATCAAGAACTATCAGAGAGAGGACACTAATCAAATCTCAAAAGCTGACTCACCCCCCTTGCAAACATCTATATATGGATCCCTCATCCCAGAGATCCAGAGGCTGGAATTTTGTATCTTGTAAGGAAGTGTTGCTGGTTTCTTGGTGTAACATCATAGTGTTGGGTGATCTAAGATTTTCATGAGGTGAAGAAGGGCTTTCTTGCTGAGAGGATGATGTTGGGTCAGAACAATTGGTTGTAATCCTCTTTGCTATTCTTGATTATTAATAAAGCTATTCGAGTTTTCCTCCACATTCTTGTATGATTGATGATATATGCATTTGTGTGGTCAATATATATCTGGTCCTATATTGTTTATGATAGTAGATCTTTGTTCTTGGATAGTGTTATGCTGCTTTGATTCTACAGGTACTCTTTGAAGCTGGGTAAATGAGGAAGCAAGTGGCAAAAGTCTATCATAAGGGAGAGGAATCAACCAAGGAACCAAGCGCAAGACAGAGGTTGGTCTCCTTCTTTCCCCTCTTATCTATCTCTCATAAAGTAAAATGAAAGTGGTTTTAGTTTGTTTGTTTCTAAGGTAGCTACCAGCCTTAGTGGAACTAGCAACTCTGCATAGACACTAGATTTCCCGATAACAAGATTGTCTCTTTCTCATCCAACTAACTGCACCTCCAAATAGGTTAAACACATACCCACTTGTAAATCTTCTCTGATCCAGATCTCCATCCCAGTTTTCATTAACAAAGGCACATATGTCTAAAAATGTGTCCAATAGTGGTCTACCTTGGTAGCACAAACCATAATCACTAGTTCCAAGCAAATAGCTGAAAACTCGCTTCACTGTTGTCCAATGCCCCTTTCCTTATTTTAACAGAAACCTGCTTAATACTCCAACTACATGTGCAATGTTTTGTTGAGTATAGATCATTTCATACATCAGGCTATCAAGTACACTTGCGTATGGAACATGTGACATGTCCTCTTCCTCTTCTTGTATCTTGGGACATTGTTCAACAGATAACATTACACCTACAATAATATGAACCTTCACTGATTTACTATCTTGCATATTAAATATCTACAGTATTATCTCGACATACTTCCTCTAGTTTAACCAGAGATTCCTGTTTGCCCGATCTCATTTAATTTCGATGCCCAAAATATAGTTTGCAGCACCAAGATCTTTCATGTCAAATTTGGAGGAAAATCGGTTCTTCAAATCCTGGATAGTTTCTTTATTATTTCTAATCAGCAACATATCATCCACATAAAAGACACAATAAATAACAGGTCACCAATTAATTTAAAATACAAACAGTGATCTCCTTTGCTTCTAGTGATGCCAAGTCCCTATATAAATGTATAAAATTTCTAATAGCATATCCTTGTTGATTGTTTTAACCGATACCGAGACTTTTTTAACTTGCATATCAATTCATTCTTACCCCTCACCGCAAAGCCTTTAGGTTTCTTCATGTAGATCTCTTCTTCCAGATCCCCATGAAGAATTTTTTTCTTCACATCCATCTATTCTACCACAAAATAAAAAGAAGTAGCAAACATATAAAAGTAATCTAATATAATCTACCTTGGCAACACGAGAAAAAATATCACCAAAATCGATTCCCGACACCTGGGAATAACCTTTTTCTACCAACCGAGCTTTGTATTTCTCCACCATTCCTTATGCACTCATCTTCTTCTTAAACACCCATTTGATGCCAATGAGTTTCCTTCCAGCTAGAAACTCCACCAGATCCCAAGCCTCATTTTTGTGAAAGGATGCCATTTCATCAACCATGGCCTCTTTCCAGAGTTTTCCATCCTTTGAATCTACTGCCTCCCTGACAGTTCTAGGATCATGATCAGTAATAGATAAAGAAAAACTTGAACAGAAATCAATTGGACTATACCTTTCTGGTTGTCTTCTTTCTCCAACTTATCTTCTCACAGCTGTAGTTTGTGGCTCCTCATCTTCTGATTCCTCTTCTGTTGCAAAGTATGATTCTTCCTCCTTTAGCTCAAACTTTATCTTCTCAGGTTCCTTTGCTAGGACTTCATGTTTAATAACATTTTTCACCTCTCTAAACACCACATCTCGGTTGTACACAACCTTCCTTATTTATGGATTCCAAATCTTATAATATTTTAAACCATCCTTATACCCAATAAAGATGCACCTTTCATATTTACTATCCAACTTGTTTCTTTTCTCCTTTGGAACATGTACATATGCATCACAACCAAATACCCTCAGATGTGAAAGAGAAGGTTTCTTACTAGTCCATACTTCTTGTGGATACTTATCCTCCAACGCTGATGAAGGTGATTTATTAACCAGGTAACATGTAGGCTCCACTACCTCTGCCCAGAATTACCATCCTAACCCCGCACCACTGAGCATGTTTCTTGCATTTTTAATCAACGTCCTGTTCATTCTCTCTAAAACTTCCTTTTGTTGAGGTGCGTATGGAGTAGTCTTTTTCCGTGCTATACAACAATTCTTACAGAACTCTTAAAATTACTTCTTGCAAAACTCTCCACCATTATCTATCGTTAACACCTTTATCTTCTTCTCTAGCTAATTTTCCACTGAAGCCTTAAATTCTTTAAACCTGTCAAATACTTCAAATTTCTTCTTGAGGAAATATAGCCATGTATTCCTTGAGAAATCATCTATGAATGATACATAGTACATAGACTTACCCAGTGATGGAACCGATACAAGTCCAAACACATCACCATGCACAAGCTCTAATATCCCTTTCTCCCTCTTATCACCAGAGGTGAAAGTCACCTAATTATGCTTCCCATATACACAATTTTCATAGAAATCAAAATCCAGAGAGAATTTAGACATACCTTCTACCATACTATTACCATGAAGTATTTGAATATCCTTATCTCCAATATGTCCAAGCCTTTGATGCTATAGCATGGTCTTTTCTCTAGAGACCACTATATTTTCTGCTCCACCTTCAGGAACTACATAACTGTTGCACCCATCAATAACAATGATGAGCCTTGGTATTGAAACAAGAATACTACAACTCCCAAGGCTAGCAAATTTAATTATCAACCCAGGGTTCGTACACACTTGAGAGATATCGACACTATATGTGCAGCATACAATGTGTCCTTCCTTTTCTTTCATGGTGTAATGCAGTGCATGTAATGAAATCAAATCCTAAACTAATTGTAGAAAATGAAATGCTTGAAATGGAAACCCTAACCTATTGTAAGAAATAAAATACAAGGAAAGAAACCTATTCTAATTGAATAAAGTAAATATCATGAACTAAATGTCAACCACTACATTTCAAAGATTTTAGATCCATTTAGAGAGTTCATTGGATGTGGCAATTAAGAAAATCATCATTGTATTATCCAATTCATAAATTTGTCCATTAACCCAAATCGCTGAGATGTTTTGCATGGGTAAAAAGACAAATCCTATGTCGTGTTTATCCCTCCTCAACCATTTATTTAGAGCCTAGGGATCATGATTCAACCTTAAGGGACCAAAACCATTCTTTGTGAGAAAATCTCGGCAAGTATATACACGTTGGAAGAGTACTACAAGAAACTACAAGATGTTACAGATTTACTATAGGACATTATAATTCATCGAACGACCAAGAAAATCAAATCAAAATTAGATGGGATAAATATTTTTATCGAATAGGTGTTGGGTTTTGTTATATTCTTTCCACATAGTTAACAAGGGGTTTGAAGGGCACCCATAACCCCACTTTATAGGGTCTGGGGCAGCGCCCCGGAAAATTTTGGTTTTGGACCCTATGTTAGGTTGGGTGGACCCACCTATGGTTTTGTACATGATTTTCACACATGTTTTTTGGACGTGATGGTTTTCGGTCCATGGTATTGGACGCGATGGTTTTTGGTCCATGGTATTGAATGCTTCGGCATGTATAAATATGTATTGTAACATTGAAAGGAACATAATGAAAAATTAAGCTGGTAGTCCTAGTTTTGGGATCCAGGGGAAAATCTCTGTGTATATGTGTTTTATGTGTTATGCTATGGCATTTTTTATTTTCTATGTTTTAGAATTCATATGCAGGTAATTTCTCTACGGGGTTAAAACCTACATTTGGTATCAAAGTTGTTTTGGCTTCAAGGGGATGCCTTTGTTCCTGAGGGGTTTCGCTCAGTCCTGTGGTAGACCCTGTTCAGTGGGAGATCTACGAGATCGATTCTGGTGGTGAAAGAAGATGGCAAGCAGTGGAAAGACAGAGATTGAGAAATTTAATGGTTAGAGTTTTGAGTTGTGGAAACTCAAGATGGAGGATCTGTTGGTGGATAAATATCAGTGGATCGTGGTAGATCTAGGTACTAAACCAATGGGAGTGTCCAATGAAGAATGGAAGAAATTGGATCGGAAGGCAAAGAGCATAATACAATTGTGTGTCTCAGATTCAGTATTGCTGAATGTATCAGGGGAAGCTACGGCGAAGGCTTTGTGGGACAAGTTAGGGACTTTGTACCAATCTAAGTCTCTGGTGAATAAATTGTTCTTGAGGAAAAAGTTGTAAAACCTGAGGATGAAAGATGGAGACTCAGTGACAGAGCATCTAAATGCATTTAATACTGTGGTAAGTCAGTTAGCATCTGTTGATATTAAAATTTTAGATGAAGATAAGTGCATTAGTTTGTTGTATTCTCTACCAGATTCGTGGGATAGTCTGGTTATTGCAATAGGTAGCAATGCAACTACCTTGCATTTTGATGAAATAGTCTCATCTTTGCTGACGGAGGAGATGAGATGGAAAAATATGGAGAGCCAGAATGGTGATGCCTTGTCTGTACGAGGATGGTCCCAGAACAGAAACAAAAATAAGTCATCAAGTGGGAGATCTAAATCTAGAGGGAGATCTAAATCTCCAGGAAAACCTATAAAGGTGGTGTGCTAGAAATGCGGAAAGGAAGGGCACTTTAAAAGGGACTGTAAATCTAAAGATCCTAATAAAGGAAAGGGATCTGATTATGCTCCTTCTATAGAGGCAAAAACCACCTCAGACGAAGGTGGAGATGTGTACTTGGCTTCTTCAAGTACACATGTAGATCATGAGGCATGGTTGATTGACTCAGGTGCATCCTTTCACTTCACTCCCCATAGAGAGTGGTTTTGCGAGTACGAGAAATACGATGGTGGTGATGTCTTCTTAGGGGATGATAGGAAGGCTAGAATCATTGGTCACGGAAAATTAAAGTTGAAGTTGCAAGGTGGAAGGGTTAGAACAGTTCTGGGTGTTGTACATATTCCTGCATTGGCCAGAAATCCGGTTTCTGTAAGTAAGTTGGATGATGCAGGTGTAAAAGAAGTGTTCAAGAAGGATACCCGCAAGATGGTTCGGGGAGCACTAGTATTGATGTGGGGAGTTCGGACTGGAACTCTTTACAAGCTGCAAGGTAGCATTGTTGTTTATGGGTGCAATAGTTCTATGGTTCTTGAAAGTGGAGCAGAAATTCTAGTGGTCTCTGGAGAGAAGACCATGTTGTGGCATCAAAGGCTTGGACATATTGGAGAGAAGGGCCTTCGAATACTTCATGGTAAAGGTATGGTAGAAGGTATGAGTAATAGCTCTTTGGATTTTGATTTCTATGAAAATTGTGTATATGGGAAGCATAATTGGTTGAGTTTCCCCTCTAGTGGTAAGAGGGTGAAACAGATATTAGAGCTTGTGCACAGTGATGTGCTTAGGCCTGTGAAGGTTCCATCACTGAGTAAGTCTGTGTACTATGTATTATTTATAGATGAATTCTCAAGGAATACATGGATATATTTCCTTAAGAAGAAATCTGAAGTCTTTGACAAGTTTAAAGAATTTAAGGCTCTGGTGGAAAACCAGACAGAGAAGAAGATAAAGGTGTTGAGGATAGATAACGATGGAGAGTTTTGTAGTAAGGAATTTGAAGAATTCTGTAAGAAGTGTGGTATCACACGACAAAATACTACTCCATATACACCTCAGCAAAATGGAGTTGCAGAAAGAATGAACAAGACGTTGATGGAAAGGGCAAGAAGCATGCTCAGTGGTGCCGGGTTAGGACAGGAATTCTGGGCAAAGGTGGTGGATACTCATGTTACCTGGTCAACAGGTCACCTTCATCAGCATTGGAGGATAAGACTCCTCAAGAGGTATCGACTGGTAAGAAACCCCCTCTTTCACATCTAAGGGTATTTGGATGTGACGCATATGTACATGTTATAAAGGAGAAACAAACCAAGTTGGATAGCAAATATGAAAAATGCATCTTTATTGGGTATAAGGATGGTTTAAAGGGTTATAAGCTTTGGAACCTAGTAACAAGGAAGGTTGTGTACAGTCGAGATGTGGTGTTCAGATAGGTGAAAGATGTTATTAAACATGAAGTCCAACCAAAGGAACCTGAGAAGATAGAGTTTGAGCTAAAGGAGGAAGAACCAGACTCTATAGCAGAGGAGGAATCAGAAGATGAAGATCCACAAACTCGGCTTTGAGAAGATCAGTTTGAGAAACAAGGAAACCAGAAAGGTATAGTACATCTGCTTTCTATTCAAATTTTGCTTTGTCTGTTACTGATGATGATCCTAGAACTGTGAAGGAAGCAGTGGATTCAGAGGATGGAAAACTCTGGAAAGAGGCGATGGTTGATGAAATGGCATCTTTGCACAAAAATGAGGCTTGGGATCTGGTGGAGTTGCCAGCTAGAAGGAAACCCATTGGCAGCAAATGGGTGTTCAAGAAGAAGACAAATGTAGAAGGAAAGGTGGAGAAATACAAAGCTCGGTTGGTAGCAAAAGGTTATTCCCAGGTGCTAGGAATTGATTTTGGTGATATTTTTTCTCCTATTGCCAAGGTAACTTCTATTATATTACTTTTATCTGTTGTTGCTGCTTTTGATTTTGAGGTAGAATAGATGGATGTGAAGACAACATTTCTTCACAGGGATCTGGAAGAGGAAATCTACATGAAGCAACCTGAAGGCTTTGCGGTGAAGGGTAAGAAAGAACTGGTATGAAAGTTAAAGAAGTCTCTGTATGGGTTAAAACAGTCACCAAGGATGTGGTACTAGAAATTGGATACATTTATACGGGGACTCGGCTTCTCCAGAAGCAAAGCAGATCACTGTGTGTATTTTAAATTAATT
Organism: Pinus tabuliformis; assembly: GCA_031772625.1. Classification (NCBI taxonomy): domain Eukaryota; kingdom Viridiplantae; phylum Streptophyta; class Pinopsida; order Pinales; family Pinaceae; genus Pinus; species Pinus tabuliformis. Next base: position 739,627,438 of record CM062817.1, read on the forward strand.
GGTGACCATGTTATTTATCTGGTCTTGTATGTGGATGATATGTTGTTGGTTGGAAATGACAAAGAAATTATCCAGGATTTGAAAACCAATTGTCCTCTAAATTTGACATGAAAGATCTTGGTGCTGCAAACTGTATTTTGGGCACGGAAATTAAAAGAGATCGAGCAAAGAGGAATCTCTGGTTAAACTAGAGTTTGTATGTCGAGACAATACTGCAGAGCTTTCATATGCAGGATAGTAAACTGGTGAATGTTCCTATTCCTGTAGGTGTGAGGTTATCTGCTGAACAATGTCCCAAGACACAAGAAGAGGAAGAGGTCATGTCCCGTGTTCCATATGCAAGTGCAGTCGGTAGCCTGATGTATGCAATGGTATGTACTAGACTAGACATTGCACATGCAGTGGGAGTATTGAGTAGGTTTATTTTAAAACTAGGAAAGGAGCATTGGACAGCAGTGAAGCGAGTTTTTAGGTATTTGCGTGGCACTAGTGATTATGGCCTATGCTACCAAGGAAGACCAGGATTGGATAGAGTGTTGGATATTCATGGCTTTGTTGATGCAGACTGGGCTAGAGATCTGGATCAAAGAAGATCTACAAGTGAGTATGTATTTAACCTATTTGGAGGTGCAGTCAGTTGGATGAGTAAGAAACAATCTGTAGTGGCACTATCAACTACAGAGGCAGAATACATGGCAGCCACTCATGCAAGCAAGGAAGCAGTTTGGTTGCAGAGATTGTGTTCAAGTATGGGGTTAGTACAAGAAGCTATAAGGATAGACTGTGACAGCCAAAGTGCAATTTTCTTGGCAAAGAACCATGCATATCATTCAAAGACAAAGCACATTGATGTTTAGTATCACTTTGTGAGGGATATGATGGAAGACAAAAAGGTGTTGCTGGTAAAGGTCGACACTTTGAAGAATACTGTAGATGCATTGACAAAATCTGTGAGCTCTGAGAAGTTCTCTGGTGTAGAGAGACAACGAGAATTTCAAAGCTAGGAAAATGACTAAGCTCTCTTGTGGCCCCCTGTGGAAAGAAAACAACAAGTGGGAGAACGTTGGGTTGTGTTATATTCTTTCCACATAGTTAACAGGAGGTTTGAAGGGCACCCATAACCCCACTTTATGGGGTTCAGGGTAGCACCCCAGAAAATTTTGGTTTTGGACCCTATGTTAGGTTGGGAGGACCCACCTATGGTTTTGTGCATGATTTCGCACATGTTTTTTGGACGCGATGGTTTTCGGTCCATGGTATTGGATGCTATGGTTTTCGGTCCATGGTATTGGACGTGATGGTTTTCGGTCCATGGTATTGAATGCTTCGACATGTATAAATATGTATTGCAACATTGAAAGGAACATAATGAAAAATCAAGCTGGTAGTCCCGGTTTTGGGATCCAGGGGAAATTTTCTGTGTATATGTGTTTTATGTGTTATGCTCTTGCATTTTTTATTTTCTGTGTTTTATAATTCGTATGCATGTAATTTCTATACGGGGTTAAAACCTACAATAGGATGTCTTAGGTCTCCTTTCCAAGTATAATCACTCAAAAAGACCTTTGTTAACCCATGCTAAAAAATAACAGAAAACTACTAGTCTAAAATCTAGAAATTCGAGAACTAGTGAGCTAGTAAATCTATTAAATGCCTAACCTAATCAAGTGATAATCCAATGGGATAAATTTTTTTATTAACTAGAATGTTTTCTTGATCTAATGCAAGTGGAATCAACTCAATTGAAGCTTGTTAGCATGCTCTAAAAAACAACAGAAATTTATTGTTATTTCCACAAGGGACTTCCAGAAATCTTGATTTGGGAATAAGCAAACTAATCCAAGTTGCTCACTGATTACTATGAACTTCCAAAGTTGTTCCAGTGATGAAATTATGCTTTTGATCCTACAAAATAACTTATTTCATCCATCTAACCAAATCCTAAAACAAGAAATCATTAATACTAAATGCAAAAATAGAAAAAAGACAAGAACAAGAGATGCATGTGAATAAGAAGTGAAAAGAATAAAAGTAAATAATACAAAAGGAATCTGAGGCTCCTAGGATTTCCAAGCCCAACGAAAATCAAATTCCTATGGAGGAGGAAAACATTTATAATTTTAACATGGCACTAATCTTCATTATTTCCATAAATACAATTACATCCCTGCAAGAAATGAAAGTGGAGCTGCAAAAATACGAGTTCTCTCCACAAGAAAACTAAGAAAAATCCATTACCAGAGGTAAATATGGTTTGGTACTTATAAAAATGATTAATAAGAATTCCCCATTAAATTAGAAAGTCTTCCCCTCCAAAATCTGTCAAATAGTGGATCTGGTTCCCATTACTAGGAATCTACATTAAATGACATGGAACACATTCCTAGATTTTCTCAATCATTGGAGCTCCAGAATCTGTGCAATAATTTCATAATATCTTCTTGATTTATTATTTAATATTGATCCTCTTATAGTAGGGGGCAAGTCCCTAAATTATCTCCTCCTCCAAATCTCCATAATCTGCCCAATATTCTCACTATATTCCATAAAAATAAAAAATATTAGGAAAAAATATGCAATTATTGATAAACCTTCCTAATGAACATGTTAAAGTTAAAAAGATGTTATCTAATGCAAAAATAGAGGTTTAATGTGTTGAAGGATGGTCATATGGGCCTTAATTTATGTCTAATTTGGAGGCTCGTCATACCCCTTTACTGAAAGTGTTTCTCATCCTTTGAGAAACTTAGTGACCTCATTGTGCCTCATTCATCACCCTAGTGGACTCCCTAATTTGTACATTCCCACCTCTTTCCTCTTATGCAAGATGGGTTCTTTAAGATTTTTCAGTTTGGCAAGGTCTTCCACATCCTTTTCCAATCTCCTTCTACCTTTTTCCACCATTTGGACACCTCTGGAACCCTCAAAATGCCCTTAGATGAGATACTAAAGTAAACTAGGACATCCTGTAGTAATTCCTGTTCCTGTAATAACTACAAGAAACCTTGTAGAAGCTTGTTTAAACATGTTTGAGCAGAAATGATAGTTTGAGCCTAGGGTAGGCCATCAACTTGACTTCCATGACCCTCAATGCCATTTTGGACCAGTTTTTCCATGTCTTTCTCCCCTTTCTATTACATCATTTTGGCCTTGGACAAAAGCTAGAAAGAGATTAGAGACCCCTCGGAAAGCCTCTTTTCATCACTGTAGTTTGAATTCTATTTTGATGGTGAATGCCTTCTTTCCTTTTATTACCTTCTTATTCTCTTTTGTGGCCTAGATGATTTCGTAATGGTCTTTAGAGATCTCTTCTTTGATTAGGTCTCTCTTAGGCACTACCATTTTGGTTTTTAGCACACTTTGTTCCTTTCTTCCTTCTTGTAGCAGCATTGTGCCTTCCTGTAGCAGTCATCCCTTCTCTTTGAGGGTCTTCTAACTATATGGGAGTGATGAGAAATGATGTACAAGGTTTGAAGGATGATGCTAGAGCTCAAAGGGAGTAGTGTAGGTTTTTGAAAATGGAGAGGATGCGCTTTGTGTGTTTTTTTCAAGAAATTTTCACAGTGAGACAGAATGTAGGGTTTGTTCTTGGAAAATGTTAATTTTTTTATTATAAAATGGGATGGATGAAAGATGGATAGATAGTTGATGGAGGGCTTGGATTTCTTTGGTGACTTGGCCTTTGCACAAATTTCCTGTTTTAACTATTGTCCCCACTCCTTAAAATCATCACCCTTCCTAATTTGGCTTTTCCACATTGCATGAGTGAGGGAGTTAGCTAGAATTAACTAGTTGAGGGTGGTTGAGACTACTGACCCATCCTTAGATTTATAAAACCTCACCTCTCATGCATTGACAACAAATTTGTAACTGTAATATGCTTAAGAGAAGAAGTCAAGAATATTGCATACTTGTACCTACCTGATGGTTGTTTGAGAGGCATGCATACTGCTGTTGAGTTGATGATCGATCCATGCTTCCGTGGAGGTGCTAATTTTCTTTGCTTGCTTCTGCACACTTCTTCATAGCTTGCTCATTCTTTGACTGATAAAGTTGTTATGTGCAATTTTATTTCCAGTGTTCAATATTTTGTTGGTGGAGTGTATGGACTACTTCCTAAGGAGGGTGTGCCCCCTTTTCAATCTTCCAAAATGGCTTCATGCTCTCAAGGTGGACAGATCTTCTACTGTGTGAGAGAAAAAATAACTAATGCTGAGTTATGTTGTAACTGTGCAGACTACTTATAGTTGGAACCCTCTTCCTATAGCAGTCATTTAATTCCTCTTCGAGACCTCGTTGATGCATGTGGTATTGATGTAAAGTCATAGGAAGTATAAGGATAGGGTTACAATCATCAAGAGGTGGTGTAGGTAGTGGAAAATTTGATGACAAAGTTTTTTATGATTCTTTTCATGTAAGGCAGAGTGGAATTTGAAGATGGATTTTGGTTAAATGGAGTGGATGAGTGATGAAAGTGGTGTTGGGGGACCTATATCAACCTTCCTTAAAGAATACATGACATTTTGACCCATTTCGCCAATCAAATTTCCTCTTATAGCTTCTTCTCGGCCATCCTGTAGTACTACAAGATCTTCCTATAGTAATTCAAGACAACCTCCTGTAGCATACTTGTTTTTTCCATATCTCCCAAATGGTAGAATGGATTGACCTGAAATTTTCTAAGCATGTTTCCATCATCCTTATGCACCTCCCCATAAAAAATCTTGGCCAATGGATGCACAAATCTCGAGAAAAATAAAAATGGATGTAGGTGATGGAGGTCAATTTCTTGAAAAGTGTGCACCAGAATTTGCTCAAATTGCTTGGTCATGTTACGATAATTCATATCCATCTCCCCCTGAAACAACTTGGCAAACAGATGCATGGTTTTCAAGATATGATGAAAATAATTTTTTTCTCTATCTATTTTTGTTTCCTATAGTAACTACAGGATCTTCGTGTAGCATTTTAGGACAACAAGGAAAATGAGTGGTAAAATCTTGGGAATGATGAATGGATGGTGGAAATAGATGAGGTTGATGGATTAGCATGGCCTTTGGTTCTTCTGGAGCATCTAAACAAAGGAGGAGAAATTCCAAGTTTGACTTCCTTTGAATAGGCTTTTAATCAACTTTTCTTTTGGTGGCCAACTTGTTTTTGTTACTTGTAGAGGTTGGAGAACACCTACATTCATAACGGGGAGATACATGGAGTAAATATTTTTCTTTTTTCTCTTTTTTCTTCTAGGTCTACTAGTTGCCTCAGTGAGGTTTTCAACTAGTAGGTTTGCCTAGGCATCTCAAATGAAGCTTTCACCTAGGATCTTTTATTTTTCTCTATTTTCCAATCCATTGATTGCCTCATGGAGGTTTTGAATCAATGATCCAATCTCAGGTGCCTTAAAGGATGTTTTCACCTGAGATTTTATTTTTTCTCTTATTTTTCATTTTTTTTTTCCTTTCATATCCTACTCTACTTGAAAAAACAAAATCATTTTCAAGTGTAGGAATACTTCCAATAGAGCTACGTGCATAACTAGATGACAGATAAAATCATGTGTAGGCTCGAAACATATTCTTTGACATGTATATGAATGTAAGAGACTAAATGATTTGGCTTTAATGATATCAAGCACAGTTTATGAAGAGAGTATTGTTTTAACTTAGTGACCATATAGAACCATATTTCAATATAGCTGTGATGCCCTTGGTCCACTTGCTAATTTGGATTATCTTGGATGTATTCTTATTCCCTTAAATTCAAATCTTCTTCATTGTCATCATTTCCATCCATTTCTTCTTCCTTCTCTTCCACCTCTTCTTCTTCTGCCTGCAAAGATTAATGGTGATGTGGCTCTTACTGCACCATGCGATCAAATGGGGCGGGGCAGGGGGGGGTGTTGGAGTTGGAGAAGTATTTTTCATTTTAATTTTTTTGAATAAGAATGCTAATGAAATACAATTTTCTGTTTTTCAAATGAAATATGCATAATGATTTATTTTAATGAAAAAAGTAAAAGAAATGAATCAACTAGGGAAGAAAACAATGCATACCTTGACACCTCCCTGACAACGACACCAAAGAGTGATGAGCCTCGGTATTGCAACAAAAATGCTGCAACTCCCAAGGCTACCAACTTTAATTATCAACCCAGGGTTCATACAAACTTAAGAGGTATCGGCACTATATGTGCAACATACAATGTGTCCTTCCTTTGTTGTCATGATGTAATGGAGTGCATGTAATGAAATCAAATCCTAAACTAATTGCAGAAAATGAAATGCTCGAAATGGAAACCTTAACCTATTGCAAGAAAGAAAATACAAGGAAAGAAACCTATTCTAATTGCATAAAGTAAAGATCATGAACTAAATGTCAACCATTACATTTCAAAGAGTTTAGATCCATTAACAAAGTTCATTGGATGTGGCAATCAAGAAAATCATCATTGTATTATCTAATTCATAAATTTGTCCATTAACCCAAATCACTGAGATGTTTTACATGGGTAAAAAGGCAAGTCATAAGTGGTGTTTATCCCTCATCAACCATTTATTTAGAGCCTAGTGGTCATTATTCAACCCTAAGGGACCAAAACCAATCTTTTTGAGCAAATCTAAGTAAGTATATACACGTTGGAAGAGTACTACATGAAACTACATGATGTTACAGATTTAATATAGGAAGTTATAATTCATCGAATGACCAAGAAAATCAAATCCAAATTGGGTGGGAAAATAATTTTTATTGACTATGGTGTCTTATATCTCCATTCCAAGTGGAATCACTCAAAAATACCTATGTTAACCCATGTTAAAAAATAACAGAAAATTACTAGTCTAAAATCTAGAAATTTGAGAACTAGTGAGCTAGTAAATCTTTCAAATGTCTAACCTAATCAAGTGAACATGAAATGGGGTAAAAAAAATTATTAACTAGAATGTTTTTGTAATCTAATTAAAGTGGAATCAACTCTATTGAACCTTGTTAGCATGCTCTAAAAAATAACTAAAATTTATTGTTATTTGCCACAAGGGACTTCCATAAATCTAGATTTGGGAATAATCAAACTAATCCAAGTAGCTCAATGATTAATATGACCTTAAAAAGTTGTTCTAATGATGAAATGAGGATTTTGATCCAGCAAAATAACTTACTTCAACCATTTAACCCAATCCTACAACAGGAAATCATTAATACTAAATACAGAAATAGAAAAAAGATAAGAACAAGAGATGCATGTGAATAAGAAGTGAAAAGAAGATGATACAAAAGGGATTTGAGGCTCTTGGGATGGCCAAGCCCAAGGAAACTTAGATTCTTATGCAGGGAAAAAATATTTATAATTTTAACATGGCATAAATCTTCATTATTTCCATCAATACAATTACATCCCTGCAAGAAATGAAAGTGGAGCTGCAAAAATACGAGTTCTCTCCAAAAGAAGACTAAGAAAAATCCACCACCAGAGGAAAATTCGATTAGGTACTTATAAAAAATGATTAGAAAAGATTCCCCATTAAAGTAGGAATCTTTCTCCTCCAAAATCCATCAAATAGTGGATCTGGTTCCCAATACTAGGAACCTGCATTAAATGACAGGGAACACATTCCTAGATTTTCTCAATCATTGGTTCCAGAATCTGTGCAATAATTTCAGAATATCTTCTTGATTTATTATTTCATATTAATCCTCCTATAGTAGGGATCAAGTCCCTAAATTATCTCCTCCTCCAAATCTCCTTAATCTTCCCAATATTCTCACAATATTCCACAAAAATAAATAATATTAGGCACAAATATGCAATTATCCATAAACCTTCCTAATGAACATATTAAAGTTAAAAATGTATTATCTAATGAAAAAAGAGAGGTTTAATGTGATGAATAATGGTCAGATGGGCCTTAATTTATGTCTAATTTGGAGGTCCATCAAAAGGTGCTACTCATAATTTTGTACAAAGTTCGATTCCGAACTCCTCGCATCAATACCAGTGCTCCCCGAACCATCTTGTAGGTATCTTTCTTGAACACTATTTTTACACTTGCATCATCCATCTTGCTTACAAAAATCGAATTCCTTGCCAATGAAGGAATATATAGAACACCCAGAAGTGTTATAACCTTACACCTTGCAACTTCATCTTGACCTTTTCACGTCCAACAATTCTAACCTTCCTGTCATCCCCTAGGAAGACATCACCACCATCAAATTTCTCATACTCGCAGAACACTCCCTATAGAGAGTAAAGTGAAAGGAAGCACCTGATTCAATCAACCATGCCTCGTGATCTGCATGTGTGCTTGAAGAAGAAGCCAAGTACACATCCCCACCTTCATTTAAGGTGGTTTTCATCTCTGCAAAAGGAGCATCATCAGATCCCTTTCCTTTCTCAATAACTTTAGATCTAGAGTCCCTTTTGAAGTGCCCTTGCTTTCCACATTTCCAACACACCTTTGCAAGTTATCCTGGAGATTTATATCTCCCTCTATATTTAGGTCTCCCACTCAAGGACTTATTTTTGTTTTTGTTTTGGGATCATCCTCGTACAGACAAGTCATCACCATTCTGCCTCTCCATATTTTTCGGTCTCATCTCATTTGACAACAAGGATGAGATTGTTTCATCAAACTGCAAGGCAGTTGTATTTCTACCTATTGCAACAACCAGACTATCCCACGAATTTGGTAGAGAACACAACAAACTGATGCACTTATATTCATCTGAAATTTTAATATCAACACATAAAAACTGGCTTACCACAATATAAAAGGCGTTTAGATGCTATATCACCAAGTCTCCATCCTGCATCGTCAGGTTATAAAACTTTTTTTTGTAGGAATTGTTTATTCACCAGAGACTTAGATTGATACAAAGTCCCTAACTTATCCCACAAATCCTTCATCGTAGCTTGCCCTGATAAATTCAACAATACTGAATCTGAGATACACAACTATATTTTTCTATTTTCTTTCAGATCCAACTTCTTCTAGTCTTCATCGGACATTTTCGTTGGTTTAGTACCCAAATCTACTGTGATCCATTGATCTTTATCCACCAACATATCCTCCATATTGATTTTCTATAACTCAAAACTTTGACCATTGAACTTCTTTATCTCTATCTTTCCACTGCTCATTGTCTTCTTTCACTGCAAGAATCAATCCCATAGATCTCCCACTGTACAAGGTCTACCACAAGCCCGAGAAAAAAACCCCTGAGCAGGAAAGAAATCCCCTTGAAGCTGAAACAACTTTCATACCAAATGTATATTTTAACCCTATACAAAAATTACCTGCATACGAATTCTATAAAAAGAAAATAAATAATGGAGAGAGCATAAATCATAAAATATATATACACAAATATTTTCCCCTGGATCCCAAATCTGGGACTACTAGATTGATTTTTCATTATATTCCTTTCAATGTTACAATACATATATATACATGCCAAAGCATCCATAAACCCCAATCCATTAACCCTGGATTAGAACATAATTGTACATCCCTTGACTAGTTCAACAAGATACCATGGGCAAAAAACCATCATGCCCAAAACCATGTGCAAAGCCCATGCACAAAACCATAGGTAGGTTAGGCCATCTAATATAGGTCCCAAAAAAAATATTCATGGGGCATTGCCCGAACATTGTAGGGGGGGCCACTGCTCCCCTCAAACTCCCAAACAAGGGGGTTCTTCCACCCCCCTATTACTTCCCCGACACAACAAAGGGGGGATTCTTTGCCCCCCCAGATTCACGTGTGGGGCTAGTAGTGGAAGTAATATAACACACACCCAACACTCTCCCAGTTATTGTTTTCTTTTCCACACAGGGGGTCACAGGAGAGCTTTGTCATTGGTCCAACACTGAAACACCCATTGTTTCTCTACACTAAGAAAACTTCTCAGGACTCACAGACTTGGTCAATGCATTTGAATTATTCTTGAAATTGTCCACCTTTATCAGCAACACCCTTTTCTCCTCAACCATATCCCTCACAAAGTGATACTGAACATCAATGTGCTTTGTATTTAAACGATAAGCAGGGTTCTTTGCCAATAAAATTACACTTTGGATATCACAGTCTATCCTTATAGCTCATTGTACTAACCCCATACTTGAACACAATATCTACAACCAAACTTCTTCCTTGCTTGCATGAGTGACTGCCATGTATTCTGCCTCTGTAGCTGAAAGTGCCACTACAAATTGTCTATTTTTCATCCAATTGGATGCACCTCCAAATAGGTTAAACACATACCCAATTGTAGATCTTCTCTGATCCAAATCTCCAACCCATTCTGCATCAAAAAAGCCATGGATTTCCAAAAGTATGTCCAATCCTAGTCTACCTTGGTAACACAAACCATAATCACTAGTGCCACACAAATACCTGAAAACCTTCTTCACTGTTATCCAATGCTCCTTTCCTAGTTTTTACATAAACCTACTCAATACTCCCACTGCATGATCTAATAATGAGATCTTAGATAATTATTAAGGTATTACAGACTCATGTGCATGGATTTGCCTATGTTACTTTGTGCAATGGATCGATAATATTTCGAAATACATAGACAATGAAGCAATTAAAGAAGATAATAAACAAACACACATAAACACAACAAGTTTAAAAAGGAGTTCACCCAACACTCCTGGGCTACGTCTCCTGGTCCAGCCTTCAGTGGTGACCTCTCTATTATGTCTTCAGAAGCAGAGTTTTTATAAAAGTGAGCTCAATTTGAGTCTCACACAACAGATACAAAACAACAAGGCTTTCCTTGGATCCCCCAAGTCTTTCTAAGTGCGCAGACTCTCTTTCCTGACTCTCTGTTTCAGCACTGCTTGTCTCTGTTTTTGTCAGCCTGTCACTTTAAAGCTAATCGGCACTGTCTGTTCATTTCTCCTTCTTGGGCTCTCTGGCTCCCTGACCTATGTCCACTCAGATCCCCCTCTGAGCGTTAGCAATCATTGCTAAACTTTTTCAGGGATGGTGGCCACCTGTTCTGTAATGGAATGGGTCATCGAGCCTTTGAAATTCCCATAAGTAGTGTTTTCTATTTACATAGAGAAACACTGCAAAACATGGAAAAATCCACCAAAACACTGTTCATCGAACTTCAAATATTCATAAATCCGCACTATATTTCTATCATGTCTGCCTTTATATCATGATTGCATCTCCACCGTTGATCTGAGGGATCTTGATCCAACGACTGAGATTCATTTCGGGCATTGAAGGTGTATGGGAGGCAACTGCTCGAAAAGAGTGGTTTTCTCTCTCCAGGGCCTGGACACGTGGTAGCCAATGTATGGGCTTAGGCCGAACCCAGCCAAAACCTCTTACTGCCTTCGGTCCTCCCGAAATCCCGCTTGTTTTGTGGTTTCCTCTTATATATCAAAATACATTAAAACATGAAAATCCCACTCATATTGGACTTGAAATAATATATATTTTCATTAACAAACCCTTTTGGGTCTGGTTCATCGCATCGTCATATTTTCTTTTATTTTTCGTTTATTTAACAAAAATGTGATTTACACTTAAAAAGCCCTTTTACTGGACTTGAAAATATATCAATTATCGTTTATAATTTTATTGGGTCTAGTTTATCGCAATCATAGTTATTATTGGCCTCAATCCTTTGCATAGCTCCAATACGATATTGCGATATCACAATCACATGTCGCCAATCCTCTGGGCAGTGGTTAAATCCATATATATATATATATATATATATATATATATATATATATATATATATATATATATATATATATATATATATATATATATATATATATATATATATATATATATATATATATATATATATATATATATATATATTAGTGATGCGATAGTGCGATTAAATATGAACCATTTATCTACGCGCATAGAACAACGGCTCTCATTTGCCGCATTGATCGCTATTGCGCTTCCCATGTAGCCACCTCTGATAAGCTCTCCCCGCCTTCACCGATTGCGATATGCTAATCGGATCTGGACTGTTGATCAGCCAAATCCAACGGCTCTCATGCAAAATAGTTTTAAACCACTGATACTCCGTTTTTCAATGTTTTCTCTATGTTTTTGTCTCCCGATAGTGTTATCCAACATTTCCAAAAATTCTTCTCATGCGATAGTTTTGAATATTTGAAGACTTAGAGGGTGTTTTGGATCCATTTTGGATCACACCTTCCCACTGAAAAGGATTTTGGACCACCAAAAGTTGGTTTTTAAGCATCAATCAAGTGAGGATACAACTTCCTCACTTATCCAATCTCTATCCATATTGCACTGCTTGGTTTTGAACCTTTGAGTCCAATTCTGAGGTACTCAACATCCCCTCTACGCATAGTTCTCACCTTCCTGTCCAGAATTGTATCTTCCTACAACTCATTGAGATATTCAAGCAACAATTCATCAATAGAAGGCAACTGACTTTGCTCTTCGGGATCTTCAATCAATGAAGGTTCAAACAGTCTCAAGTTCTCTGCATTAACTATTCAATAGATGTGCATGTAAGTTGGCAAATCAAGGCGAAACGCGTTCTCACCAATTTTCTCAAGTATCTTGAAAGACTCATACCTTATTGGCTTCAGCTTCTTTCATTCGCCTTGCATTCTGTCTTTGTTGATGTACAACCAGACTTGATCACCAACTTGGAAGATATGCTTAATTCGATGCTTATCATGCCTTGCCTTGTACTTGGCCTGGCTCTTTTCTAGCTATTCCTGCATTGCCTGGTGAATTTCTTGAATTTGTTCAATGAACTTGGTTGCTTTGTCCACATCATTTTGTCCATCAACTACTATGCATTTACTAAAGACAAAATCCAAGGGAGACCTTGGTGTAAAACCAAAAGAAGTCTCAAAAGGAGATCTATGTGTAGAAGAGTGTTTAGCATTGTTGTTAGCATGTTGTACATAACACAAATGTTCATCCCAAAGCTTGGGATGCTTGGTGCAATAGCCCCTGAGCAATTAGATCACTGTCCTGTTGACCACCTCTGTTTGGCCATCTGTTTGTGGATGAAAGGTTGTGCTCTTCTTCAGTCTGGTGTCCATCAATTCCCACAGACTTGACCAAAACTTCCCAACAAATTTGGAATCTCGATTAGATACAATGGAAGTGGGTAACCCAAAATGAACCAATACATGCTGAAAGAACAACTTTGTTTTTTGTTCAGCTATAATCTGCTTATTACAAGGTATTAAAATACATGTTTTGTTGAACCTGTCCATAATAACATATAAATAGTCCTGACCTTTTATAGATTCTGGCAATCCCCCAACAAAGTCCATCGAAACACTTTCCCAAGGATGAGAAGGAACTGGAAGGGGAGTGTACAAGCCTAGTTTTTTATTGCTGGGCTTGCTTTTAGCACACATGGTACACCCTTTAATACATCTAGAAACTGTTTCATGCATTCATGGCTAATAACAAAACGTTTGCAGCTGTGCAACTGTTTTACCTACACCAAAATGACATGATATTAGAGAAGTGTGTGCTTCTCGGATTATGTTAACTATTTCAGTTTGATGAATGCATAACTTTCCCCAATGATACAAGAGTTGGTCCTTAACATGATAATCCAATTCTTCTACTTGTTTTCCATGACTTAAAGTTACATATACATCTTTAAAATCTACATCTTAAGCATATTGTTCAATGTAGCTTTCATGCAATACTGAGTTATGCTTAAGTATAGTAGAAGCATTTATGATTGGTCTTGATAACATATTTGCAACTTTATTGTGTATGCCCTTCTTATATCTGATGACAAGATGAAACTGTTGTAGAAAACCCATCCACCTATAGTGTCTTGATTGCTGCAATTTAGTTTGTGAGTGTAAATATTGAAGTGGTTGATGATCAGTATGTACGATTGTTTCTTTGCCCAATAGATAATGTTTCCACTTTTTCACACTCTGCAATAATGCATACAATTCTTTATCATATGTGGGATAATTAACTACTGCAAAATCAAATGTCTCAGAATGATAACATATGGGTTTACCATGTTGCATCTGTTAACGCTCGAATTTTCCCCAGGCTGAGGAAGGCAAAACTCAAGGCAACATCAAACCACGCTCAGTCTCGTAGCTAGCCCTACGAGGACAGGAGAGGGCTCTCTCCGGGTCAATCTCGGAAAATATAATCAATGAGGCTCGAGATGACTGAAATTGTAACTAATCTTAGGCTAGGTATTAAGTGCAGAGGTTTAAAGATGATTTTTGGGATTTTTGTTGAATCAAAGGGAAAGGCAATTTTGGGTGTGGGGATGAGACACAGTTTCTGCAGAGGTCTGATTGGAGCAAGGTAGGCAATTGTTTTGATGCCTTAAAAGCAAATGAGGTGAGTATATCAGACAGGTGAGGAGCTAAGGAGAGCAAGAAAACCTCAAGGATTCTCCTTAAACAGATGAAAACATAGGATATCAAACAAACTTAAAGGTAGAGCATTACATATTATGAATTCTACCTTAACACTTCATTTGTTCAATTGCAAAAGATGAGAGAAGGAAAATGGTACACATAACAAACTTACAAGTACTGAAAAAAGCACACCATCAAGACATAAAGCCACATGAATTCCAAACAATGCTGCAAAACCCTGGTCTCTCCTTTGCCAAAATGCTGAAGTAAAATGTACAATAGAGTCTCAAAACCTTTTCCCCCAAGAGTCCAACCCTAAAAATGACTAAGAAAATACATAATATAGGCAAGCTAACACATTCCCTTGCCTCTAGGGGTCGAGCTCATCATCCTAGGAGCTGTTTCAACCAATTCTAAACAAAGCACTACAATCTAGGCAATCAAAACAACTTGCCTCTATAAGCTAAGAAACCAATTCATTCATTAAATTTTTGCTATTTTATGAATGAATCATCTAGAATAGGTAAATAAGTGTCAAGTCAACATAAAGTTCCATTAATTACATCAACGAAGGTGAAAAATCCCATCACAAGTCAAAACTGGTCAAACTGGCTTCGTTTCCTGAGCTGAAGATGAAAACTTTGCAAAAAATCCTGATGCGTAGCGCGCCTGAGCCCTATGCGCCGCGCGCCTTTCCACCTACTTTTGGGGCACTTACCGGCATCCAAATTGAGCTTAGGTTGGCTTGTTGGAAATCCCTGGATGTCGACTTTCCAACCCAAGTGGAATTTTCCAATTTGGTGTCCATTTGCCCCTCCAAAAGTTCATTCTCCCAAGACTGCTTCCTGTGTGTCCAAAAAGGGGCAGTGAGGTCATTTTTTGCATGTTTTTTGACCTTTTGGGGACCCAAACCTTGATGAAATGCCTTGTCAATAGCTGAGCAGATGTATTTCATCATGAAAAATCCAAAAATGCAAACCATTCATGATTTGGACCTCCCAATCTTATGGGTAGCGCGCGGCGCACTACGCGTTGAGCCAAAAAACCTGTTTTTTAACCAAAAATTTCACAATTGACAAAATTTTCTCCAAACTTGTTGAAATTTGGGATGGGGGTCCCCAATCAAGTACCATGCTCAGCCAGGGAAACCTTGGACAAAACTCGAAGTGGATCTAGCCTCTTTCATCGTTTTAGTGCTTTGTTCAACCTCCTTGGATCTGGCGATTGTATTTTTGACATTTCTCTAAAACCATGACACCTGTGTAAAAAGTGAAGGAGGTTTTTCTTTCTTGGCATGTTGTGGACAAAAACCTCTCTCAGTTTTCCCAAATTCATCTTTGATTGCTCAGAAACATCATGTGAGTACCTATCTCGATGTGTGAAACAAGGGATTTTGTCGAAATGAAGCGAAATGAAGGGGATAAGAGGCTTCTAAATTCTTGGGGAAATTTTTGGAAGTAGGGAAGGATGTTAGGAAGCAGGGGAAAGTGGAATCGTGGAGATTGAGTGAGGGGAAGGGGTCCAAAAGGACAAAACACAGGCCCAACCTAGAAAATTGCCAAGTTGTAGCAAGAAACTAAGGTTTGTGGAAAAATGAGGAATTTGGGGAATCTCAGTGATGGGAAGAGTTTAATAAGGTACATTAATGATAGGGAAAGGTGTATGAACATCAGGATACAAATTTTTCCGATGATTTGACCCTCCAAGAGAATTTACCTCCAAAACCCTAGGAGAGGGAAATGAACCTTGCCTAGGCGCAACTGAAGCATGAACAAGGTGTAAAATGACCCAATGGAACCTGACATGATGAGGAAAACCTTATGAATGATGATAGACTCAACTGAATGATGACATGGACCGACATTTGGACAACTTTAGAAGGAGTGAAAGCAAACCCTAGATCTAATGCCTAGTGACCAAATTTTGCTTAAAGACTCTTTGAAATGACAAAATTTGACCTTGACACTCTGAGACCACTTTGAAAGAGCATATTTGATCACTGGAGGAAGGCTAGAAAGACTGACACTAACAGCATCAACATTGCTCCCATGGCAAAGTCACTGGCATCTGTTTCAATCTCATATGGTCTTTGAAGATCTGGCAATGCTAGTACTGGTGTTGTACTAATTTTTTCTTTCAAGGTGTCAAAGGCTTTCTTTTGTTTGCCTCCCCACTAAAACACCTGGTTCAATCCTGTTAAAGCATGTAAGGGAGCTGCAATCAAGGAAAAGTTAGCAATAAACTTTCTCCAATATTGTGTTGCTCCTAGGAAACCCCTAACTTCTGTAGCATATTTGGGTTTAGGCCAGTTCACAATGACTTCAACCTTAGAGGGATCTATCTTCAATTCGCCACCCCCTACAATATGACCCAAATAATTTAAAGATGTTTTGCCGAATTCACATTTTGATAATTTCACATAGAGATTTTCTCTTTTCAAAACATCTAAAGTCTGCTTTACATGCTTTAAATGTTCTTCCAATGTTTTACTGAAAACAAGAATGTCATCTAAATATACAATTACAAAATCATTAATAAAAGGTCAGAGTACATCATTCATAACTCTCATGAAAGTGGCAGGAGCATTAGTTAAGCCAAAAGGCATAACTAGCCATTCATACAACCCTTGCTTTGTTTTGAAAGCAGTCTTCCATGCATCTTGTTCTGCAACTTTGACCTGATGGTAGCCACTACGCAAGTTCAACTTGGAAAAGTAAACTTCTTTCAACTAATCTAATAGATCATCTATGCGAGGAAGAGGATAAATATTCTTGATCGTTATTTTATTCAGTGCTCTATAATCAATGCACATCCTCCACGAACCATCTTTCTTTCTCACCAACACGATTGGAAATCCACATGGTGATGTGCTTAGTCTTATGAACCCTTTCTCGAGCAGCTCCTATACCTGCTTCTTCATCTCTCATTCTCTAAAGTGGATAACCTTTTATACCTGTAGCTGTGACTGTTGTTTCATCACCTGAGTCTTGCCATCGAAATTTTTGGGTTTCAGCTCCGGATGCAAATACCAACAGTGTTCATCATCATGTCCACCCTTCTTGCAGTGAGTGCATGAAGGTTTGTCTTTCTGTACAACATTTGCCTTCCTCTCTTTCCATCTCAGCTTCTTCTTTTCCTTGTTCTTGCTTGCAGTGGGTTTTGATGATCCCCCAATCTCTGAGTTCACATTCTGGTCTCTAGCCTCTAGATGTGTAGCCTAAACGGATACCTCATATATGCTAGTAGGGTTAAACATGAGAATGATGGTTTAACAAAGTTTCAGGTGAGTTTAGAGAAATGCCTAGAATTAAAGCTCTTTTTCTAAATTCCTGGGTATAGCTTTGTACACTTTGGCCCTTTAATTGGTGAAGAGTTTGCCAACTCATCATCACTTGCTGCATATAAGCTAGTGGATAGAACTGTTTTTTAAGGGCAGAAACAAATTCACTCTAGGTAGAAATAATTTTACCATGGTTCTTCAAATCAGCTTGGGTCCTACCTTCCCATGACACTAGGGCAGTTCCTCCAAGGCATAGGCTAGCTAGTTGAATTTTACTCCTTTTTGAATCAATGTTCTACACCCTGCAATACAAATCAATCTGTCTAATCTAGTTATCTAGCTTTTCTATGTTTAA
This sequence comes from Pinus tabuliformis, assembly GCA_031772625.1. NCBI lineage: Eukaryota > Viridiplantae > Streptophyta > Pinopsida > Pinales > Pinaceae > Pinus > Pinus tabuliformis. The sequence goes on from CM062817.1 coordinate 739,645,459, forward strand.
TTCTCCATCATAGACTGACAAATCAAATTTTACATCTAATTTAATCAAAGATGTTTTTTTTCTTTTTATTTTCAGGGCTAGAAGGAGGGGTTGATGGACAAGGCTTTTCTCCTTTCCCTTTGCCTTCTAAATGGGAAAATAGAAGAGGTTCCTCTTCTCCTTTGCTTCGTTCGGGTGTTGAGGTGCTTGCACCTCGATCCTTCTTAAATTCCTGACATTTCTTCCACCAAACTGAGAGTCTGATTCCAATGGAATCTCTTCTACCATTTTTCTCCTAGGATAGACTCTTCCAATTTCTAGGTTCACCTCAACCAGTTCTCCTTCTCTTAATTTGAGCTTTGACCTAGTTAGCATTCAACAATCCAGCACAAGCTTGTCTAACCTTAGCAAACCTAAAGCTCTGATACCACTTGATCTGATATTGAGATCTTAGACAATTATTAAGGTATTACAGACTCATGTGCATGAATTTTCCTATGCTACTTTGTGCAATGGATTGATAAGATTGAAAAATACATAGACAATGAAGCAGTTAAAGAACATAATAGACAAACACACATAAACACAGCAATTTTAATAAGGAGTTCACCCAACACTCCTAGGCTATGTCTCCTAGTCTAGCCTTCAGTGATGACCTCTCTATTATTTCTTTAGAAGCAGAGTTTTTACAAAAGTGAGTTCAATTTGAGTCTCACACAACAGATATAGAACAACAAGGCTTTACTTGGACCCCCCAAGTCTTTTTTAGTACGCAGACTCTCCTCACTGACTCTTTATCTCTGTTTGTTTTCTGTCTCAGCACTGCTTGTCTTTATTTCTGTCAGTCTATGGCTTTAAAGCCAATCAGTGCTATCGGTTCATTTCTCCTTCTCGAGCTCTCTGGCTTCCTGGCCTCTATCAACTCAGATCCCCCTCTGAGCATTAACAATCATTGCTAAACGCTTTCAGGGATGGTGGCCACCTATTCTATAACGGAATGGGTCATCGGGCCTTTGAAATACCTAGAACCAACATTTTCTATTTACACAGAGAAACACTGCAAAACATAGAAAAATCTGCCAAAGCACTATTCATTGGACTTCAAATATTCATAAATCTGCACTATATTTCTATTGGGTCTACCTTTATATCATGATCATGTCTCCACCGTTGATCTGAGGGATCTTGATCTAATAGCTGAGATTCATTTTAGGCGTTGAAGGCGTATGGGAGGTAACCGCCCAAAAAGAGTGGTTTTCTCTCTCCAGGGCCTAGACACGTGGTAGCCAATGTATGGGCTCGGGGCGAAGCCTAGCCAAAACCTCTTACTGCCTTCGGTCCTTGCTTGCTTCGTGGTTTCCTTTTCTATTTAAAAATACATTAAAACATGAAAATCCTGCTCATATCAGACTTGAAATAATATATATTTGCATTAACAAACCCTTTCGGGTTCGGTTCATCGCATTAGCATATTTTCTTTTGTTTTTCATTTATTTAACAAAAATGTGATTTACATTGAAAAAGGCCTTTTATTGGACTTGAAAATATATCAGTTATCATTTATAATTCTATTGGGTTTAGTTTATCGCAGTCTTAGTTATTATCGGCCCCAATCCTTTGCATAGCTCCGATGCGATATTGTGATATTGCAATCGCATGTCGTCGATCCTACGGGCTGCAGTTAAATCCATATGTGTATATCTATATCTATCTATCTATCTATCTATCTATCTATCTATCTATATATATATATATATATATATATATATATATATATATATATATATATATATATATATATATATATATATATATATATATATATATATATATATATATATATAGATATATCAGTAATGCGATAGTGCGATTAAATTTGGACTGTTGACCTGCACGCATAGATCAATAGCTCTCGTTTGTCATGCTGATCATTTTCGCACTTCCCGTATAGCCGCCTCCGATAAGCTCTGCCTGCCTTCACCGATTGCGATCTGCTGATCGGATTTGGACCTTTGAGCGGCCAGATCCGACGACTCTCATGCAAAATAGTTTTAAACTTCCGATACTCTGTTTTTCAAATTTTTCTATATGTTTTTGCCTCCCGATAGTGTTATCCGAATTTTTCAAAAATTCTTCTCATGCGATAGTTTTGAATATTTGAAGACTTAGAGGGTGTTTAAGATCCATTTTGGATCACTGCATGTGCAATATTTTTTCAAGTATAGACCATTGCATACACCAGGCTACTTACTACACTTTTATATAGAACACGATACATGTCCTCTTCCTCTTCTTGTGTCTTGGGACACTATTCAACATATAACTTTACACCTATAGGAATAGGAACCTTCACCAGTTTACTATCCTGCATATTAAACCTCTGCAGTATTGTCTTGACATACTTCCTATGGTTTAACTAAAGCTTTCTCTTTGCTTGATATCATTTAATTTCCATGCCCAAAATATATTTTGCAACACCAAGATATTTCATGTCAGATTTAGAGGACAATTGGGTCTTCAAATCATGGATAATTACTTTATTACTTCCAATCAACAACATATCCTCCACATACAAGACCTAATAAATAACACAGTCACCAATTAATTTAAAATACAAATAGTGATCTCTTTTTCTTTTGGTTAAGCCAAGTCCCTGTATAAATGTATCAAATTTTTGATACCACATCCTTGGTGACTATTTTAACCCATACATAGACTTTTTCAACCTGCATACTAGTTCTTTCTTACCGTCCACCACAAAGTCTTCAGATTGCTTCACGAAGATCTCTTCCTCTAGATCCCCGTGAAGAAATGTTGTGTTCAAATCCATTTGTTCTACCTCGAAATCAAAAGCAGAAACAACAGATAAAAGTAATCTAATAGAAGCTACCTTGGCAACAGGAGAAAAAATATCATTAAAATTGATTCCCGACACCTTGGAATAACCTTTTTCTACCAACCGTGATTTGTATTTCTCAACCTTTCCTTCTACATTCATCTTCTTCTTAAACACCCATTTGTTGCCAAGGGGTTTCCATCCAGTCGGCAACTCCACCAGATCCCAAGCCTCATTTTTGTGCAAGATGCCATTTGATCAACCATCGCCTCTTTCCAAAGTTTACCATCCTTTGAATATACTGCCTCCCTAATAGTTCTGAGATCGTCATCAGTAATAGATAAAGTAAAATTTTAACAAAAAGAAAATTGACTATACCTTTTTGGTTGTCGTCTTTCTTGAACTGATCTTCTCACTGCTGGAGTTTGTGGCTCCTCATCTTCTAATTTGTTTTCTGCTATAGAGTCTGATGCTTCTTCCTTTAGCTCAAACTCCATCTTCTCAAGTTCCTTTGGTATGACTTCATGGTTAATAACATCTCTCACCTCTCTAAACACCACATGTTGGTTGTACAAAACCTTCCTTGTTTCTAGGTTCCAAAGCTTATAACCTTTTAAACCATCTGCATACCCAATAAAGATGCACCTTTCAGATTTACTATTCAACTTGTTTCTTTTCTCCTTTGGAACATGTAAATATTCATCATAGCCAAATACTCTCAAATGTGAAAGAGTGGGTTTCTTACCAGTCCATACCTCTTGTGGAGACTTATCCTCCAACACTGATAAAGGTGATCTATTAACTAGGTAACATGCATTCTCCACCACCTCTACCCAGAATTCCTGTCCTAACCCGACATGATTTCCACCTTTTACATCAACGTCATATTCTTTCTTTCTACAAGTCCTTTTTGCTGAGGTGTGTATGGATTAGTCTTTTTCCGTGCTATACCACAATTCTTACAAAACTCTTCAAATTCCTTCTTGTAGAACTCTCCACCATTATTTGTCCTCAACACCTTTATCTTCTTCGATGTTTGCTTTTCCATTAGAGCCTTAAATTCTTTAAACTTGTCAAAGATTTCAGATTTCTTCCTGAGGAAATATATCCATGTATTCCTTGAGAAGTCATCTATGAATGATACATAGTACATAGACTTACCTAGTGATGGAACCAACATAGGTCCAAACACATATCTATGCATAAGCTCTAATATCCCTTTCGGCCTATTAGAACTAGAGGGGAAAGTCACCTAAGTCTGCTTCCCATATACACAATGTTCACAAAAATCAAAATCGAGAGAGAAATTAGACATACCTTCTACGATACCATCAGCATGAAGTATTCAAAGGCCCTTCTCTCCAATATGTCCAAGCCTTTGATGCCATAGCATGGTCTTTTCTCCAGAGACGATTAGATTTTTTGCTCCACTTTCAGGAACCAAAAAATTGTTGCACCCATCAATAATAGTGTTATCCAGAAGCTTGTACAGAGTTCCAATCTAAACTCCCTCCATCAATACCAATGCTCCCCGAACCATCTTGCATGTATCCTTCTCGAACACTATTTTTACACCTGCATAATCCATAATGCAGGAACACGCAAAACACTCGAAAGTGTTCTAATCCTTCCACCTTGCAACTTCAACTTCAATTTTCTGCATTCGATGATTCTGGCTTTCATTTCATCCCCTAAGAAGACATCACCACCATCATATTTTTGATACTCATAGAACCACTCCCTATGGGGAGTGAAGTAAAAGGATGCACCTTATTCAATGAACCATGCCTCATGGTCTACATGTGTTCTTGAAGAAGAAGCCAAGTACACATCCCAACCTTCGTTTGAGGTAGTTTTCACTTTTGCAGAAGGAGCATTATCATATCCCTTTCCTTTCTTAGGAGCTTTAGATCTACAGTCCCTTTTGAAGTTCCCTTCCTTTCCGCATTTCAAGCACACATTTACAGGTTTTCCTAGAGATTTAGATCTCCCACTCGAGGACTTATTTTTGTTTATGTTCTCAAACCATCCTCGTGTAGATAAGGAATCAGCATTTTGGCCCTCCATATTTTTGCATCTCATCTCCACCGACAGTAAGGATGAGACTATTTCATTAAACTGCAAGGTAGTTGTATTGCTACCTATTTCAAAAACCAGACAATCCAACGAATCTGGTAGAGAACACAACAAACTTATGAACTTATCTTAATCTGAAATTTTAATATCAATAGATAACAATTGGCTTACCACAGTATTAAAAGCATTCAAAATCTCTATCATCGAGTCTCCATCCTTCATCCTCAAGTTATACAACTTTTTCTGTAGGAACAATTTATTCACCAGAGACTTAGATTGATACAAATTCCCTAACTTTTCCCACAAATCCTTTGCCATAGATTCCCCTTATGCATTCAACAACACTGAATCTAAGATACAAAACTGTATTGTGCTCTTTGCTTTCCATTCCAACTTCTTCCAGTCTTCATCAAACATTGTCGTTGGTTTTGTACCTGGATCTACCATGATCCATTGATCTTTATCCACCAGCATATCCTCCATCTTGAGTTTCCACAACTTTGATACCAAATGTATTTTACCCTGTACAAAAATTACCTGCATACGAATTCTAAAAAATAGAAAATAAACGTTGGTGAGAGCATAAATCATAAAATAGATATACATAGAGATTTTCCCTAGATTCCAAAACCGGGACTATGAGACTGATTTTTCATTATATTCCTTTCAATTTTACAATACATATATATACATAATGAAGCATCCATAAACCCCAAACCATTAACCCTGGATTAGAACATAATTGTAGTTCCCTTGACCAAATCTACAAGATACCATGGTTAGGAAGCCATCATGACCAAAACCATGTGTGAAATCCATGCACAAAACCATAGGCATTAGGGGAATTTTGAGGTCTAAAATGGGCCTCCTATGGAAATTATAAAATAATAGTGGAAATAATAAAATAAGATTATATTACATCATCAAAATTTAGAGGGAAAGAAAGAAAAAACTACTTTTTAAACACGTATTTTCAACTTATCTCCCTATGGGTTTGCTCAAATTTTGAGCGTTGGATGCAGAATTTGATTCCTCATCCAAGGATTGCCCATGTTGCATACTTTTGATGGAACCTGTTATGTGAACAATTAGAAATACATGAAAAATGTGATTGTAATCACGTTTTTTCATGTATTTCTCATTTTTCATATAGCAAGGTCCATTAAAAGTATGCAACATGGGTACGCTTTGGATGAGGAATTAATTTTTTCATCCAACAAGTGGTTCTGCTTGAAATTTGAATAAAACATTAGGGAGATAAGTTGAAAAAATGATTTTATTATTTTATTATTTTTTAATTTTTTTACTTTTTTACCCCAAAAATGGTGAATCAACCCCCATGGTTGACATCGTCATATTGAATCCTATTGTTTCTTATAAAGTTTATTTTTGTTGTACATTTTTCTTCGGGGGCCATTTTAGACCTCAAAGTTATCTAATGTAGGTCCGCCCACCCCCTTCCATGGCCATCACCTTGGTTCCTAGAAGCCCAAGATGAGTCTTCTTTATCATTCAAGAACCCATGATTGTCTCAACCCCTGGTGGGAAATGAACCACCCAATGTTAAAAGGGGGTATCCACTACTATACTTTATACATCATGCTCTCATTCCCTTGAGCCATGAGAAGTTAACCAAAGAAAATCATAAAAGGAAAAAGGCATACAAATAAGGGTGGAAAATATCAAGGCTAGGGTAGCTTCTATACCACAATTTCTCCCTCCTACACATCATTTACCAAGTGTAGGCTTCCCTTTTTATTTCCTACCTTGGTACCATAGCATGTGACCAAGGGTGTTCCCCTTCATCCCCTACTCTATTCCATCATTGTATCACATGCCACCAAAAATTGAAGGATGTACCATGGACATATCAACCCCTTTGGAAGCAGAAACCACCTAATAGGATGATTGGTAAACCCTCTTTGGAGCTTGGAGACATTAGCACATTCCAAAGGCCATTATGGAAGGGCATGCCATTATGAAGTGTGCAATTGTTTTCCATGGTTTTTAATTTTTTTTCTTGATTTATTTAATGAGTTGATATGTTGGAAGGAACAGGGATGCATTGGATCTTATGTAGGATTGCAAATGGTCTCCATTTTGGGTTTGGTCTCCCTATATGGGTTCCTCACCCTCCATAGGGATACATTATCATATGTAGGGTGTGTGTAGAAATCCATGGTCCTCCACAACAATAGACAACATTCCATGGATCCCTAGAGATATTCAGAGATTTCTCGAGATTCACCTATTGGATGAAGAATATGCACCTACTTCACCATGCCCAATTGACCCCACAGTTGTATCATACACTTGGAATATGACCCAAGACATGTATGATAATGTGGCATCACTTACACCATCATTCGATCCCTTGCAAATGGTCTATATGCATCGTCAATATATTTGGAGACCCATGAGGACACTTGTGTGCCGCCCACACCATGGAGAGCACCACAGGTTTACTATTTGGAGAAAAAGGAGCCAACCCCTTATCCACTACTTTTGGGAGCCCTATTTCAAATTTTGGGACCTATGGACTTCATCAGGCCTCCTCTAGGGCATATCTACATGTATTATTGATCATTCGACCTCTTGAGAGGCTTATTCTTTTGAGTATGAGCTAGTTTCGTGGGATTGCCGCAAAAAGTTGGTTATTTTGCACATTATTTTATTTTAGGGGTTGTATTAGGCGTTATTAGGGAAATTAAATTCATTTAGACATGTATAAATACAAGTGATGTGATTTCATTTTAGCATCATCACTTGGATTGGATCATATCTTCTTGTGAGATTTTCGTTATCTTTTGAGGATGATATGTTTCAGATGAATGGATGAATTTTGATGTCTGGGTAATATTCTTTGTCTTGGAGCTTCTATTATTGGCATATCTTGGTGATTGGATATATTATTCTTATATATAAGTACTATTTTGATGTTATTCTTTCCATTTATATTGCTACATTCATGATGTTGGGATTTTCCCTATTTTAGGGTTAATTTGTTGTTTTTCTTTGTATAAAATTGTGGAAATTAAATATCTAAGTAGTGTTGTATCAAGTATGGGCCATGTTTTAATGAATGAATGTTCCTATGGACAATATTGTTGAATTTGTCTTGAAAAGTCACCAAATATTGCTAAATGAAGTGTAAATGATATTGAAGCTACTTCCATTAAGCCTTAATGCCTCCTTGACAAGTGGAAATCAATCCAAACCCTAAATCTTCCATGACTCCATCTCTCCCAAAGGAAAAAGCACTATTCCTCATCTAGTGGTCACTTTAAAGTTTATTTTTATTTTCACCTCCCTCTTTTCTAGGTCTAGCCCCATTTGGTCTCCTAGGGTATAAGTTTTTTTGCAAACCACCCACTCAAAATATTCTCTCTTGGAATCCTCTGCGTTGGTGTGTGTCCTAGGTGCCCTCCAATTTTGAAGAAATTTCGACGGTGGGATTTTGAGATACTTCAAGCCCTAGCCTCAAGATAGAATCTTGCCCTTGGTCTCTGATGTAGGAGCATCCAACACCCTTAGAGAAAGGGATGAATCCAAAGAAGAAAAAGAAAGCGAGAGTGGACCAGGGGAGAAAAATAGGGAAAAATCTGTTTTAAAACAAATTTAAAACAGATTTAAAGGATGGATGGATAAAGTCTCGAAGGCTTTTTAATGTAATATGTCATGTGTTATGTGCATGCATGTAATGAGAGCTTTAAGGGCTTTTGTTGGAGGATTGATCGGATCCTTCCATGATCCGATCCAACAATGCTTATATGTGTGTGTGTGTGGGGAACCTGTGTGTTCAGAGAAGAGAGGGAGACAGATCCAATGTAGTCAAGAGGAGACTCTGTTCTGAGGCTGAAATGCCTCAGTTGTAATCCTATTGCATATATATATATATGTGTGTGTGTGTGTGTGTGTGTGTGTGTGTGTGTGTGTGTTTTGTGGTTCTAGCATGTCTGTGTAATATGTCTCCTTTCAATTCTGTTTCATATGTGTGTGCATGGGTTCAAACCCCAATTTTGAGCGGTTTGATCGACCATTGATCACAGTAGGATCGATGGCGATCCAAGATATAGCAAAACTGTTATGTATATGAATGTTACGCGTGAACTAGTGAATGGCAGAGATTGTGACAGAACTGTGTTTAACGCAGAAATCTTTCAAATGGCGGAAAACCAAGTTAAAGGGAAACTTTGCCAGAATGCCCAAGAACCATTAGATCTCTTAAGATTAACGGTCCAGATCCTTATCGCATTGGCGGAGCCTCTCGATGATATCAGAACCGACCCTTGTAACAATGTGACTGCGATTATGCAATAAAGCGACAGCTGTCGGATCCTAAGCCCAGATCGATGGCCCTAATGTGATTGGCGATCTTATGTCAGTAAGGCCAAAGGAGCACGACAATGGAATGTGCGATTGTGATAGAGCGATAGTGATATCGTCGAAAAGATAATCGACAATCGGAGGTGTTGGAAGTAGGATGTTGGCATTGCAACATTGCTGTGGGGTGATAAGGGTGGACCAACCGATATTTATAGAGGCGGGTCTATAATGTTTGAAGTCCACCATAAGGTTTCGGAATGGGGGTTTCACAGTTTTCCCTTGTATTCTTTGTAAAGTGTTGCATTGACGAGGGGTTTAAGTCTTGAACATCGATAGTTTAAAGCCTTCGATAGTGGGAAAAGGCTCTGATAGTGTTGTAAGTCCATGGTTTAAGGCTTAAAAGCCTAAAGAACACTTCCAACAAGGCTTTGTGGGCCATAACCCACAGGCCTCAAGATCGATATTTTTAGGGAAAGGGATTTTGATTAAACCCCAAAATCTCACACCCATCAGTCTCCTCGGGCTAGAGACCTTGTTGGAACCCTCATATTTTCTTGCATTAAAAAATATTTCTTTGGTCCCTTTTCCCCTCCAGGATAGGTCAATCATATCAATAGTTTCCATATCCTACCCCCTTGAATTAACCCCAAGTCCACTTGGTCTTGTGTCGCCCCATATGCCATTAAGGATAATCCTTCAAAGATCACCTGGAATCCAAGTCTTCACAAGAATTTTAGAGCTTAGAAAACTCCATTATAATATACATACCTTGAACCTAAACCTTGAAATTCTCCTTAAGCCCTTCCCTAAGATCCTTTCAACCTTGCACTCAAAAGCAAGCAAGCCACATACTTGAGCCTCTCTTGTGAATTGGTTTCCAAGATCACCCTTCACCCTATCAATGGTCCATCCATTTCGTGATCCTTATCATAACAGGTCTTCTCCCATCAGTGAAATTTTGTAAAGAGTAGAGAGCCTTAGTTGAGGTGATAGTGGGCTATTGTTCCATTGTTTCCCTTAACCTAGTAGTAGCCCTTCAAGGATCCCCTTTTATGACCCCTTCTGGTTTGAGCGGTAACATTTTGGTGTTTTTCTGGGGAAGAAGTAGGTATACCTCCCTAGTGAATCATTGAGGAATTGATTCATTGACGACATTTATAACTTTCCTTTGGTGACTCCATTCATTTTCAAAACCCCTAGTTTACTTAAAGGCAACAATATTCCTCCTTTAACTAGGACTACATGAAAAAAGGCGAGAACATACTCCATCACCTGTTAGAACTACTCTTCTTCCTGAGTTCTAAAACGTCAGTGATCCCACCACAAATATGGCATTTAGTTCCACCACTGACTGTCCCAAGATGACCAAGGGTGAAAGACATTTGGTTAGTGTCTTTCCCCTTTGAAGTTGAGTGATGATCCTAAGCCATTACCTGGTAAGTATAACCGATTGTTGCCCAAATTCAAGGGTGATGCTATCATGAGTGCCTGTGACTTTGTTGAAGAATTATATTGGAAATTGCCCCCTAGAATGATTTTTTATGAGGATATGATCATTCTGATTTTTTCTTTATCACTTGAAGGACAAGCAAGAGAGTGGCACCTTAATCTCCCCCTTGCATGCATATAATATTCTGATGACTTTGAGGACCTATTCATGAAAATATGGTCATGAAATGCCCAATGAACCTTTAACATTGAATTTTTTATCAAACAACAAGGGGAATGGAATATATCCAATAATTCATTCAAAAGTTTGATAGGGTAGTCAAGGACATCCCTTATCATTTAAAACCCCTTGATGCCAACATCCTTGACAAACTCATAAAAGTTGTGGGTGGTCAGCTAACCTATGCATTACGAGACAATAAACCTTCCACATTGTTGGAAGCTAAATAGATATCATTGGAAGTTGAAGAAAACTTACGAATATCGAAAGAAAATGCCAATGACCACCCTAGAGCCAAAGTCGAGGTGAAGAAGGAAAAATCCAAAGATCAACATCAAGAAACCCTTCTAGCCATCCTTAATAAAATGGAAAATCTTAGTGAAGAATTCAACTAATGTGACAAGGTCATCATGAAAAAAATCATTTCCTTGGATAAAGCCCCAAAATATAGGTACATCCCAAAAGGAAAACCATTTCCCAAGAAGAAAAATGAAGAAGATAAGCCAAGCTCATCCTGAGTCCCAAACACTTTGGATCCAACTAATGCAATGGATCAAGATTCATCTTCTGAAGATGAGAAAAATGAAAAATATGAGAGTGATAATGAAGTAGTAGATAAGAAAGATAACCTCGTAGAATTTGATGTCTTCAACATTTTGTTGGGAGATTCATACATGCATCCTCCCATTAGCAAGGTCATTATTAAAGAAGAAAAGGAGGATACCATTCTTAACATTGATGATTATGGAAGATTCAAAGGGATGCAATATTCACAAAAATACAATAATAAGGACCCTGCAACCTCTAAGGAGCCCAATAAATATGACTCATACCCCAAGCCAACCCCTCCTAAAGAAACTCCCCCTAAAATTCCTCCTAAAAAGGATCCCAAAATGAAAGCCAATCCAAAAAAGGATCCCGCAAGGAAAGAGAGCCTCAAGAAGAAATAGAAGGGTAAAGAAGTTGGACTTAGCATTGACATAAAGACTACTATAGGGAAAATAACTCTACTCATTCCTTTGAAAGATATTGTGAAACTTCCTGAACAACAAAAACAAATTAAGGAATCCCTATGTTTTGAAGAGGAAGAATTGTCCGAAGACTTACAAAACATTCATCTTCCTGATCTAAACCCTGGGTGTAATACATTTATGCTCACTTTAGATATTAACGACCTCCTATTACATAATTGTATGTTAGACTCTAGGGCTTAATCAAACATCATGTTGTTGAGAGTCATGAAGCAATTGGGTATCAACATCATTCGACCATATAGAAAGGTATGTGGTTTTAACTCTAATCCCATGGAGGTGGAAGGTCTCATAAAAGACCTTAAGGTTTATTTGGATAGGAATCATGATATATCACTTCTCATGGATGTTGTGGTCATAGAAATTCGTGATGTATGGGGCAATGCTATTATCTAGGAAATGGGGAGCCTCTGTTGGAGGTCATGTCCAAGGAATTGTCATATGCTATTATCCCACAAAATGATGGAACCCCTTTTGTCCTCTATAGGGAGCCTACCTACTCTTCTCATGTGATTGAGCCCAAACCAATCCCATAATATGAGATACACGAGATAGAGAACCCATCTCCTATTCTCCCTTCAAAAGAATTCCACATTTTCAAAGGACAAATTCACAAAAAAAAAGAAAAAGGTGGAAGCCTAAAAAGGAGTATAAGGTCAGGGACTTGGTCTTGGTCGATAAAGAACTAATGCCTGTCAAGATTCATGGGAAATTTGGAGAGGACTATTATTACACTACTAAACTCAACGATGAACTATGGCCATGACTGGTCAATTTAATTGCTATCACCACTTTCCTTTATACTTGAAATTGTTCTATATGCATGGTAGAGTAGGATGCTTTGCATGTTGATTTCTCGCATTAGAACTAACATCATATGATACTTTTCATTTAGATTAAAATTTGATTTTCTTTTTTCTACGGATTTTACGGCCTAACATTCAGCATGGGTGGTCATAAGACACCATAGAAACATGTTTCCCCATGGTTTTAGTCTTTTATATGTGCAGGTAATAGTTCTATGGTGACCAAGAGATTCTTGGTGTTCTCATGACCTCTCGTCCATGTAGCTCTGCCCACTTTTATGTGATATCATGTCCCAGCTGGAGCCAAATGTTACCCGCCACTTTATGGGTGATATCCCTAGGAGAAATTTTTTCTCCATGATGGTCCTTAGTTGGCAACCAAAAACCCCTTGGAGCCACCAACTAGCTCGTTATACCATCTCTCTGCCACTTGAGCCAACCATGTTGTCCCTCACCCATCTGTCATGATCGTATGTTTGAAGATGGGCCTCCCAAGCCTAAAGGTGTTTTTTGTCATTTAGTAAGTAAGTATTTTAGTTTACTTATCGTGGAAACTCTTGGGCATGGAATAATGGGGGGATTCGGCAAAAAGAGTGGAATAGGTTTGTGCTCTTGTACCCTAGGTCACTTTCAGGATGTTAACCTTGAATTGTAGTCTCGTGGGATCTCTTTTACTAGCCTTTGGGTTTCTGGGATGGTATTAAATGGGAAGCCTTGAGTTTGTATGTGTGGTCCCATTCCTCGATTCATATATATCGCCCCCCTTCTACTCATTATAGACCTTTTCATCACTTCTCCCACCTGGGTCCACATTCCTCTCCTATGTCCACATAGGGTCATCCACCCCCTCCCCTTGCCCACATCTTGGGTCACGCCTTGAACGATGCCCTAGGAGGTTGATGTAGTTGAAAATTAAAGAAAATGCATAATTGGCCACATTCAACAGGAAATTGTACCACAAAATGAAAAATATGGTCGGGACAAAAACATTTAGCATGTGGGAAAAAGCCATTACATGAGCTCTACCCCTTCCATGGCCATCACCCTAGTTCCTAGAGGCCCTAGATGAGTTTTTTTTATCATTCAGGAACCAATGATTTTCCCAACCCTTGGTGGGCGATGAACTACCCCACCTTAAAAGGGGGTATCGACTGCTATACTTTAGACATTATGCTCACATTCACTTGACCCTTGAGTAGTTGACCAAAGAAAATCATAAAAGGAAAAAGGCATACAAATAAGGGTGCAAAAAAGCAAGTCCAAGGTAAGTCATGTACCATGATTGCTCCCTCCTACACATCCTCTACCCAAGTGTGGGCTTCCCTTTTTATTGGCTACCCTAGTACCATGATATGTGACCCAAATTGTTCCCTTTCAACCCCTACTCTGTTCCATAATTGTATCACATGGCACCACCATTTGAAGGATGTACTATGGACATATCACACCCTTTGGAAGCATAAACTAGCTAATAGGATGATTGGTAAACCCCCTTTGGAGCTTGGAGACATTAGCACATGCCAAAACCCATTATCTAAGGGCATGCCATTATGCAGTTCCCACTTATTTTCCATGGTCTGTAAATTATTTTTCTTGATTTATTTGATGACTTGATATGCTATAAAGTATGAGGATACATTAGATCTTATGCAGGATTGCAGATAGTCTCCATTTTGAGTTTGGTCTCCCTATACGAGGTTCTAACCCTTGAGAGGGATACATTGGCATATGTAGGGTGTGTGTAGAAAGACATGGACCTCCACAAAATTAGAGAACATTGCATGGATCCCCAAAGATATTCAGATATTCGTTGAGATTCACTTATTAGATGAGGAAGATCCACCTAGTTCACCATGCCCAGTGGACCCCACAGTTGTATCATACACCTGGAAGATGACCCAAGACCTATATGATGATGTGGCATCACTTACACCATCATCTGAACCCTTTGATATGGTCTACAAGCATCTTTCATCTATTTGGAGACCCATGGGGACATTTGTGTGCCCCCCACACTATGAAGAGCATCACAGGTTTACTATTTAGAGAATAAGGGGTCAATTCCTTGTCCACTACTTTTCAGAGTTGTATCTCACATTTTTGCACCTATGGAATTCATCAGACCTCCTTTAGGGCCCAATGACATGTATTATTAATCATTCGACCTCTTATTAGGCTTATTCTTTTGATTATGAGCTAGTTTGGTGGGCTTGTCACCAAAAGTTAGTTATTCTGCACATTATTTTATTTTAGGGGTTGTATTAGGCCTGATTAGGTGAATCAAATTCATTTGGACATTTTTAAATAAAATTGATGTGATTTCATTTTAGCATAATCACTTGGATTGGATCATATCTTCTTGTGAGATTTTCATTATCTTTTGAGGATGAGATTTTTGGGATGAATGAATGAATTTTGATGTTTGGTTAATCTTCTTTGTCTTGGAGCTTCTATGATTGGCATATATTGGTGATTGGATATATTATTCTTACATGTAATTACTATTTTGATGCTATTATTTTCAGTTATCTTGCTACATTCATGATGCTAGGATTTTCACTATTTTAGGGTCAATTCGCTGATTTTCCTTTTACGAAATTGTGGAAATTAAATATCTAAGTAGTGTTGTATCATGTATGGGCCATGTTTGAATGAATGAATGTTCCTAAGGAAAATCTTGTTGAATTTTCCTTGAAAAGTCACCAAATATTGTTAAACGAAGTGTAAATGACCTTGAAGGTGCATCCATTAAGCTTTGCCTCCTTGACAAGTGGAAATAAATACAGACCCTAAATATTCCATGATTTCATCTCTACCAAGGGAAAAAGAACTGGTCATCCTCTGATGATCATTTTAAATTTTATTTTTCCTTTCAACTCCCTCTTTTCTAGCTCTATCCCTATTTGATCTCCTAGGGCTTCAAATTTCTTGCAAACCAGCCACTAAAAAAATTCAATCTCTTGACATCCTCTACATTGGTGTGTCTCCTAGGATCCCTCTAATTTGGAATAAATTCTGATGGTGGGATTTTGAGATATCTCAAGCCGTAGTGTCAAGATTGAATCTTACCCTTGGTCTCCTTAGGCTAGAAGCATCATTGGGACCCTCATATTTCCTTTCATTAAAAATTATTTCTTTGGTCCTTTTTTCCCTCTATGATAGTTCAAGCACATCATTGGTTTCCAAAACCTACCCCCTTGACCTAACCCTGGGTCCACTGGTCCCGTCTGGTACCATACGCCATTAAGGATAATCCTTCAAAGATCAACTAGAACCAAGTCTTCACAATAATTTTAGGGCTTGGGAAAATCGATTATAAGAGACATACCTTGAACCTAAACCTTGAAATTCTCCTTAAGCCCTTCCCTGAGAGCCTTTCAACCTTGCACATCAAAGCAAGCAAGCCACATATTTGAGCCTCTCTTGTGAATTGGTTTCCAGGATCATCCTTCACCCTATCATTGGTCCATCCATTTCATGATCCTTATCATAACAGGTCTCATCCCATCAGTGAACATACGTAAATAGTAGGGAGAATTAACCGAGGTGACAGTGGACTATTTCTCCATTATTTCACTTAACCTAGTAGTAGCCCTTCAAGGATCCCCTTTTAGGACCCCTGCTAATTTGAGCAGTAACAAGTGTCACAACCATTAAAGGCATATAACCATGGGCATGTTGGACCCAGAACATATAAACATATGTACATGGACATGCATTTTCTTGAAATAAACCTCGACTCACTAAGGTAAACACCATTTGTACAGATATTTACATTACCAGGGTTGGGCAGGGGTAATACAAATGCTGGAAAATTTTGAAAATGAAAATGGTAACTTTGAACATTTTGCATCTCCTCTTCTAAAAATCAAAGAATAAAAGAAGATTGAAGATACTTTTCTAGAACAACTAAAATAAAAAGGCAAGGAATGTGAAAATATCAAGGAGGAGGTAGTCTCCCTTAGAAAAGAGTTAGAAAATACTAAGGCACAACTCACCCTAAATCAACAATTTATCAAAGGATCTAGCAAGTTAAATGAAATTTTGAGTGTCCAAAGATACTCTCATATCTATATTGGTTTGCGATTATGAAGGAGAGACAAGCTCAAAAACACTTGAAGACAAGGAACCCTTCAACTTTGTTGATACAGTCAAGGAACTAGACATAGTTTTTAACTAAAGAAAATGATCACAAAGAATGGGAGAAACAAAGAAAAAAGAATAGAAACAATATAAAAATGGGTGCAAATAACAATCAATAGAAATAATGGAACTCAAGTTACATCCATTCGGAAAAATATAATGCTTAAGAAATAAATGAACAATTATATTTTTTTCCACAAAGAAGAAGCTAACAAAAAGTCAACAAACATATGATTCCTAGGTATGAGAATATCTTTCATGGTTATTTCTTTACATCCACAAATTATGGACATAATAAAACAAGTTGTAAAGTATAATTTAGAAATGGGGAAATAAGAAATCAAAGAAACAAATCCTATCAACCAAATAGGAGATTTACCAATTTAGAAAGGAATTTTCTCAGGGGCAATAATTTTTTTTTCCCTTTTCTTTGATGTCATTAAATGTTATATTTTCCATAATTATGGGCATAAAGAAGCTAATTCTAATATTAGAAAATTTAGAATAGCTCTTGATATCAAGCAAGCTAAAGAAGATCCCAAGGTATGGAAGTAGAAAAAGGAAGATCAGCAAACGAAATGCAATGGATTATTGTGTGCTCAAGAAACAAATGATCATTGGCATATAGACAATGGATTCTCTCATCATATGATTGGAGAAAAGAGAAAATTTCTTTCTTTAAGGAAGATTAAAGGTGGACATGCTATCCTTGGAGATGATACAACAACCAAAGTGATAGAGGTAAGGCTAGCCTTGATAATAAAAATACAAATGCTAATAATGATTTACTTATTGAAGGCCTAAAACACAACATCCTAAGTGTGATTCATTGATAGAGGACATGAATTCAAATTCAATTCAAGAGATTATAGAATTAGAGAAGAAGACTGAAGAAAATTAATAGCAAAAGAAACAAAAAATCCAAATAATGTATCTGTGTTGAAAGGGTGAATAAACAAAAATAAGATATTGAAGACAATCTCTTATTGACGCTAACAATAGAAGAAGGAATACCCACCTATAGTCCAGTACATCATGTTGTGTACACAAGATACATTGTAGAAGAAACAGAGAATGAAATAAAAAATGCTAGTTCATCAATAATGCACATGATAGAAGTTGGAAGAATCCATCGTAGACTGATGGGGAGTACACTAACATCAAAAGTCACATGAAGAAGATAATAATCATTGAAGATGAGTTGCAGTAGTAGAGTGGTGAGTTAAAAGGCCAAAAAGAAAATATAGGCCCACAAGAATAACACTCAAGCAAAAGCAAAGAAGGCATACACTAAGTAATATTAAAGTACCAATTTGTATAGAACAAGTTTTTTATTAGATTGTGAGGTTGGAGTAAATTTCCACAAAAGAACAAGTTACTAGCATATTCACCAAGCCTCTTCCCCTATGATTTTCTTATTGTTTAAGGCATAAGTTGGGAGTAATTTCTCTTTCCTATCTTAACCAACCTTCTTCACAAGAAAATAGGGAAGTTATCCAAATAAGTGTAGGGATAGCTTAATAATAGCTATCAAGCTTAGTGGGAGCTAATAGGTTAGTCAGAGTAGAATAAAATCTCAAAATTTCCTAAATCCTTTGCCATTAATTTTAAAGAGTGAGAGTGAAAAAACTATTGATCCCCGGTATTGCAACAAGGATCCGGCAACTCCTAGAGCTACTAACTTTACTTTATGAACCCGAGGTTTCGTACAAACTTGGAGGTTACAGTGTTATACACACAGCAGATGCATGATTCTACTCATGCCACTCTCAACTGGGTCACTTCACCATTAGGGTTCCAAACCATTCCTCTATTGAACTAAAAGGAGTCTGACTACTTAAAGTAGAATGTAAAGGCTAGTTCTAGTGCAGAGAAAGTAAATGCTTGTCAGTTCAGGAAATGAATGATGCCAACTTGTAAATGCTATGAAATGACACAAATCACTTGCAGAAAGGAAACTATGATAATATTGCACTTGATCACCTAACTATCAGGGTTTCTTGAAAATAGAAGACTACTCTACCATTTCATAATTCAAACATGAATGCATTAACTATCTCATTCACACTTGTAGAGTAGATAAAGTTCTAATTGCTAGATTTAGAAATAAAAGGGTTAATGTTATCTGGTCTTGTAGGAAGGAAAGGAGTGAAAGGATTGGTCTGGGTGTCACTTATGGTCATGGAGCCCAAGCTAAGTGGTTAAACTACTCCTAAACTAGGCTAGGCTATCATCACAGGTCAAAACAAGGTCAGAATAGACTACTACATGTTTTTTTATAGGATATTGTTACAGGATGTCCTAATTTGCTACAAGGTACCCTGAACTACTACAAGAAGTTGGTTGAGAGGTTTTGGAGGGAAATAATGGTGATATAAATTGTTGGAAGGGTGTACGAAAGTGGTGAAAGTGTGGGGAAGGTGATCATCACCCTTGGCCAAGCCTAGTATTCCAAGAGGGCCGGATTCTACTAAGACAACTTGCTCGCTGTGGCTGAAAGACAGAGGTTCAAAATATGGGTTGGAATGCATCAAAAAAAGGTGGATAAGACCTAGATGGATTTGGTTGGAGGAGTCCCTTCCTACAAATCAAAAACCCTGCAATTACACCTGTTCCTCTTTTCATTTGCAAATCATTACAGGTCAGTCTGGAAAAGATGAAATGAATTTGGAAAATCTGATCTGACTTTTGCTAAGAACTAGATCTATGAAAGGAACTACCTTGTAAGCTACAACAATCTTAAGAAGAATAATAACAACTGTAAATATTTCCAATAAATCATAAACAACTAAGGCTAAAACTTAATCTATGTAATGATAAAAAAAGTCAAACTCTATTTTTGGGCTGTGAGAGTGGGGTCCTCTAATCATGATCCCATGAGGGAGATGAGATAGGGGTCACTGTCACAATATTTTTGATATATTTTAATCTATTGCACTAAAGGTTTTAACCTTGTACAAAAATTACTTGCATACGAATTCTAGAAATAGAAAATAAACAATAGCGAGAGCATAAAACATAAAATAGATATCCACATAGATTTTCCCTTGGATCCCAAAACCGAGACTACCAAATTAATTTTTCATTATATTTCTTTCAATGTCGCAATACATATATGTACACGATGAAGCATCCATAAACCCTAATCCATTAACCTTGGATTAGAACATAACCATAGTTCCCTTGATCGGATCTACAAAATATCGTCGACAGAAAACCATCATGCCCAAAACCATAGGTAAGTCCACCCACCTAATATAGGGTCCAAAAAAAATTCTCGAGGTGCTGCCTCAAACCCTGTGTAGGGGCACTACTAGCCCCCTACATACCCCCTGCCATGGCGGGTAGCTACCCCCCCCCCCGTGACCTCACTGTTGTGCTCGACACAATGTACAGAGGGGGCTTTTTCCACCCCCGGACACGGGGTAGTCGTGGAAAGAATATAGCACACAGCCAACATGCACTACAACAACTAATTTATCCTTTAAGTTAAGGGAAGCATGAATAAATTGATAACTTAATCAATATTTTAAGCTAAAAGAGACATGAATAAACTGCAACAATTAATCAACATTCTAGCCTAAAAATATAGATACAAGGGAGGAATTTTTGTTGCTAGGGTTGAGCCCTAACTGAAGAGCTTCAACCCTCTGAGTCAACTAACTGCTAGATCAAAACATAATTTCTCATTATTATTTAAAAAGTGTCAAATACATCATAACATGACAGTCAAAATGTGTTGCAGCTAAAATGGAATCTTTGGCTATCAAAACTTTGAATGCTATTGAGTCCCCTAACTTGCTTATTTGTACAAGAATGGAGCTACCAACACCTCCCTACAAAATAGGGATACTTGTATCCATAACTCGAGTATAGGTGGGTCTAACTCTTCCTTCACCTACACTGGCTTGACTACTAATGAAATCGACATGCTTAGCTGCTAGTGAACCTGAGTTGATGAGATAGAGTGGGATATCTTCGACTAATTGGAGGAGTTAAGGAGGGAGACCACCTCCTAAAATCTCTCTTTCTTGTCTATTCTGAGTTCTTGCACCCAAATCAACTCAAACTTACTCCAATTGTTGCGTTTAACACACATTAGGACACATGACATAGTAACACATATTTACTCCTCACATTAATCATAATATAACAAAATATGTGGATAAATGTGAGAAAAGAAAATTTAATAAGTTGGAGAATGGCATTGTGACTCATATATTTTACCTATTGATGGCCTCATCATCACCCCCCTCCTAAAGTTTTTTCTCATCCTTTGAGAAACCTAGTCATCTATATCCATGTCCTTCATGGTCCTGGTGGTCTCTCTAACATCCCAAGCTTCTGTAGATGGTGTCTCTTCCTGAGGATAGAAGCCTGCATTTTTCTCTATCTCTTCCCATTGCTTCCTTTCCTCTTCTTCCTTACTTTCTTCCTATAGACCCAACATCAAAGATGGATTGAGCTTCAACCCAATCGAGTTGATCTTCAATCTCTACATGGCCCTCTTATACATAGGTGTTCTGGCCAATGCATTTTTCAATCTCTCGGGAGTGTGATATTCTCTGATCTGGAGACTGTGTGGAAGTGTATTCTACCTTCTCTAACATGCCTGTTGGCTCTCTATCTCCAAAATCCTAAGAATGTCCTCAAAGTGACAAATGACTTGTTCTTGGTTGGTAAGGTATCTAGGTTCCAGCTTATCATCATTGGAAATGATGATGTGATTGTTGATTAAAACCATGGAACTTATTTTCTCTCCCCTAATGTTGAGGGGTTCCTTTTCTTCCTTTTCCAATACTCTTTTCACCTCCTCAGCCCTGGTTTCCTTACAACTTATCCATGAAGCAAGGGCCATCAATTGCAAGTCTCCCAATTTTTCATTGGGGTACCAAACATTCATGTCAGTTAGGGTGAGGTTGTGTAGATAGAACTCAACCAGTTTGGCACTATATTCCATGCCACTTTTGTCACACAACTCAATGAACTTTCTATAGTCTTGGAATGGCATGGACCCATTTTCTGCTAATGTCTTGATCTGGAATTACATCCATTGGTCTTTTAGAAAAAGTGCATAGGATTTGGATGGCAGACTGCATTGAAGTACCTTCATGGAGAGGCTTGACATTGTGGCCAATTGAGTCTCCTTCTCTTGTAATTCCTTCCTCAACCATTTATTTTCTTCTTGAAATTGTTTTCTCATGGTGTTTTCTTTATCCCTCAACTCACTCAATTCATTGCCCATTTCTATGACTTTTTCCTCCATAAGGCCCACATCTTCCACTTTCTTAGATTTGGAAATTTTCATCCACCTATGTGTCCTTCCTCTCTCTTCTTCAATCAAATAAGAGAGGGACTGTAAATTTCTGTGGGATCACTCTGCCTCCTTCAATTAACTTGTAGTAGGAGCTCAAATTGGATTGTGGACTACGCTACTGAAGTTCTGAAAAATTGTTCTCAAATGTTCTTGGAGAATCTGCCCCCTTCTGTACCTATTGTGTTTCCTTTGGGCCTTCTTTCTGCCCATTTTTCTCTTCCTGTAGCATTTGCTGCCTTTCCTATAGTAATGCCTATGTTTCCTATAGTAGGCCTTTCCTTTCTATTGGGGTGTGACATGTGCCTTGGGCTACTTAGAGGAGGTTGCCCTGGTAATAGGCTTCCTTACATAGGTTATGGGATTCCTTGAGATGGCTCTAAGAGGTGTGGCTTCCTAAACCTTCCTTTCAATATGTTCCATCTCCTCTCCCTTGCTGGGTGATTCTTCAATCAGAATAGGGGTCCTTGTTGGTGTTTGAGGCTTCCCTTGTCTAATCCTAGTGCTTTTCCTTTTTTTGAAATACACGGGAGTTTGCCTCTAACTTTTCTTATTTTATTTGATGGGTGTGCTCAAGGAAACCAAGGCAACAACTGCCTCCTTTTTAGTGGGTTAAGGAGACAACCTTTGCTACTCTGGAGACATCTCCCCTTCTTCTTCCTTTTGTTCTTCCTCCACCTCCTCCTTTTTCTATGGTTCTTCCTATGTTTCCTTTGCCTCTTCCTTTCCTCCATATTCTACTTCTACCTATCCTTTTTTTGTTTCTTCCTCTTCTTCTCCTTCTTCTTCAACACTTGAGGCTGGGTTCTCACCAAGTGCAAGGACTTGGGTCTCAAGGAAGGCTTCTCTTTCCATATATGTGAATGTGGACCAGAGGAAAAAAACTTTTGACTTACTCAAAGCATTCTCCACTATTAGCTTGATGAGACCATGGTGTGCTAACTATTTTTACTTTCCCTCTTTCACCTTCTGGCTCATGTCCATGATGGTTTGTAGGAGAAAATAAGACACACCGAGTCTTCGGGCTATGGCAAATCTAGCTCAAAATCTTAGTTCATGGAGTAGTCTGAAATGGTAGCCATATAATAAACTTAGTCTTTCTTCACAAGATATGAACTTAAGGATGTGATAGGATACCTCATCCCAGGGATAGGGAAGTATCTCCCTTCTGACTGCATTTTTGTCTTCAATTGGTTTCTCATCATTAGTGAACAAATTCTTCTTAGCAAGGGAGATTCTATATTTGTCTTCTTTTATCCACTAGAACCATAGGGGAAGGGTTGTCACCCTACTAATCATCTCAGGAGTGATGGTAATGGATAATCCCCTCACTACAATGGTAGCATTTTCTCTTGCTTGAGGGTTTAGGGGCATCGCAAACTCATAAGTGATCTCATCATCATATCCTTTTAGCAGCTCAAAGAAACCTAACCAATGATTCCTCATGAAGATGTCTACTACAAGGGGATGAAGGTCAATTCTCCTTGTATATGTAAGCTTCTTCCTATTAAATCCCCCTCCCATCTTCTTATCTATTTTTAACTAAGTGTAGCAGGTTCTTTCTGGGACAACTTTTGAATCAATTCAAAGTAGATAAGAGTCGGAAATCTGGTTTATGACTATAATTACTAAGACTCTTTATAGCCACAAAACTCTTTACTTTTATAGCCCCAAAATTATTTTTAATTCACAGGATGACTATAATTCTTAACAGAGTTCAAAGTGCACCAGTATGCAAATCATGGACAGAGAGAGGGAGAGACCACTTACTTCTTACTATAATGCCTAGTATATTGAAAATTGAGGACCAAATCGACCCTAGGCCTTGTTCTAGCGCCCTTGTATGCTTCCTGTAGCAATTATTGTGCCTCATATGGCTTCTTGTAGCCTCCTGCACTTCCTGTACTTGTTTCTTGTAGCCACCTCCTGTAGGATTGATAAAGTAGGTTCGACTCTCTCGATAGCTTCCCAAGCGTGTCCATACCTTCTTAATTTCGAAATGAGCAAAAAATGTAGGAAAGTTTGGGTTTTATGCTATTTGTGGTTAGGGATCGGAGCGTTGTGCTGGCTATCAATAGCACGAGTTTTCCTAATTTGGACTGTTGGCCCACCTTGGGTGATCATTATCATGTTCCTCATAATCATCACCCACTCCCTTGTAACTAATTTTGACCTCCCTATTAACTAATTTTGATTGATGTGACACTTTTACATGGCATGCTAACTGATATATTACCTTTTGTTCATGAGTCGAGGGTGGCCAAGTTAACTGGCCACCTCTAGCTAATAAAAAAAGATTTCCTCAACATGTACACATTTTTTATTATTTCAGACCTAAGCAAGAGCTTAGAAGTTACCATACATTTGCCTACATGGTGATTGATCACTAAACGATGGAGTGTTCGAATTCTGTGTTGCTGCTCAAGGAAGTACTTGTATTTTTCCTGTGTACATCCTTTTTGCTCTTATATAGTTGACCATTTGTTGCTGCTCATGTGTGCATATGCTTAACTGATATCTCAAATAATGCTGATGTTGTTGACAAGTCTTGCTTGGAGGAGAAAGGTTCCGATGGATGATGGTATCATCTCCTCACTCCTGTTGAGAAGAAAAACTAGGTTTCGGATTTATGGTATAGTAGCATAGGCTACTACAACAGATCATGTAGCAGTCTCTTTTTCTTCCTTTCCAAGGGAATTTTTTACAGTGGAGTGCTGGAAAGTAGTGTAGGGGTTGGAGGATGATGGAAAATGATGACGGGTTAGTATGAGGATGGTGGAAATGGAGGACATGTCCTCTGTGTTTTTTTATTGTTGAGAAATTTCTCTCTTGTTTGAATGAGATAGAGGTTAGAGTTGGTATGGGGAGATGGCGATTCTTTTTTTTAAATCAGGGATGCATGGATGATGGGAGAATGGCTAGATCAAGTGAATAGACCCTAACAAACCTAGGACATGCCATGCATGATTTTTCTCTATCGGATTACTTCCTCTGTAAAATTCCAAGACATCTTGTAGTGCTACAATATGTTCCTGTAGCAGTTACAGAACATCTTGTAGCAAACCAGAGAGTGCCTAAAAATGGGTTTTTGAGCCCCAAGGATGGATGAGAGTGGTAGGGACCTCATAAACATGGATGGTATGGTGGGGATGGATGTAGAAATGGAATGGAATTTAAGCATGTTTCCCCTGTAGCTCTGCATTTTCCACTGTCTTCAAAACTTGCAAAATCACAAAATTTATTAAAGGATGGGTTGTAGTCCCCTGTCATGGTATTCTCTTTTTTCCGAGGGACACACAAGCTATCTAAAAAAGGTTTTCAACTTGCATGTCTACCTTGGATGCCTAAAGGGAGGTTTTCACCCAGGGAGTTCTTATTTTTTCCTTTTTTTTCACTCTTGGGATGCCTCAAGGAGGTTTTCAACCCAATAGTTGGTCTGAGATGCCCCATGGAGGTTTTCATCCAAGGCACTTTTTTTTTTCACAAATAAAAACAGTATTTAAGAATGTTGTGACTTGGAAGTTAGGACACATCCAATCACATTCACCTCCTTGCTAATGATGTTGATGAACTCTTTCCTGGACAAAGGTTTTCTGTAAGCCTTGAATTTGCATCCAATGACAAGCAAGGGGATACCTTCCTGTTATGAAACCAGCTCAAGAAAAGATAGAAAAGATAGATCAATGCCTTAGAATTCAGCCTCTTCGAGGGGGCAACGTCCTTTACATTACATAAATGAACAATTCTTGGATGATACAAATGAAAAGACCTCCTTTCTATATATAGGAGTCTAAGGGGTCATAACATAATCAAAGCCGACATAACATTAATAATGTAAGGGCACAATAATAACAATAGTGGGCTTCTATGGGGCACAATAGTAACAATATGGGCACTACCTGGGTACATCAATATAATAAGTGGGTTGTACTAATAACAATAAGGGGTTACACTAGTAGTATAAGGGCCTAACATGCCCCTCTCCTTCAAAAAGCGTTGTCCTCAACGCTTGAGTAGTTCTTGATGCTTTTGTATAAAATTCTTGTCCTCCCATGTGGCATCTTCAGTGGGTAAGTTCTTCCACTTGATGAGATACTCTGAAATTGATCGATTTCGTAACTGTCGGGTTCTTGTTTCTGTGACTGCTCCAGGTTCCAATATGATTTTTCCTTCCTTTTCAATTTCTGGTAATATTGTTTGAATTGGGATCTTTTGCAACTTTTGAATAAGTGGCCATACTTCTTCATCCTTTTTCCATTCATCCCTTGCTTCGTTTATCCAATCTGGTTGGATAATAGAAATAGCACAAAACAATGCTTCCACATCCTCATCTTTGAAGAGTCTTCCCATTCGGTAAGGTCACCATTTTTTAAGTGCATGTAGTATTGCCAACATTTCCTTCTCATAAATAGCTTGCTTGAGATGTAGCAGTAAAAATACCCAATCACCTACATCAAAACATTTTTCACTACAATGTTGATCTACCTGTTGTTTCATTTGATTTTGCACCAAAGTGGCGTTATCCTTTAAAAGTTAGAGAAAGTGGTGTAACCCTTGTAGGTTGTGGAAGGCTAGGAGAAACAACACTTCCATCTTTATAGTTGTGAGGGGTATGCTTCCTAGTTTCCATAATTTTGCTTTCCACTATGTCACAAAGCCCTTTTACTCTTTCCAATTGTTGTGGTGTTGCTCTAAAGAAGGTGTTGCTCGTATCCTCATAATGTGCTATCATTTCCTCCGTGAAAATTGACCATGTAACAAGTTTTTTACGAGAACAAAGCCCTTCATAGAATAAAAATTGATCCAGTTCTAAATATGAAGATGCAATACATACCTTTTGTAACAGTTGCACCTCATGTAGATCGAAATATTTCTCCATGTGTAGTATCCAATTTACCGGATCCTTGCCATCAAACTTCCTCATCTCGCTTTTTCTTGATTTTAGGAGCTCGATCTTGAAACGACTGTAACTCTGTACTTTCAGATCTTTAAGTTGTGAAATTGCAGACTACAGCAGCCCTTTGTGTCCTCTTTCCAATGCTACGAGTCTGACCCAATTTAGATTCTCCAAGGAAGAGTTATGCGAAATCTCCCACAGTGACTTGATTATAGACTAGTTCAGTAGAGCGAACTTGTACGACGTTCCACGAGTCACTGTTTCGACCTTTGGATCTGAAAAATTCACACAAGAAACTACAATCCGTATTCTTTCTGTAGCTTTTTACGAAATTTCAATCCAATCCCCAGAGAGAAAGTTATGACTATTTTCCCTAGGTCACCTGTTTGGAATGTAATTCAGGAGTCTGCAAAAAGACCAACTTCCTCAGATCATATCTCCCCAAATATCGTGCGAAAAGCTATGAAATTTGGACCCAAGGTTTAGCACGTTTTTTTCTCAAATGGGTTTTTTTTGCGACTTCTGAAATGTCACAGAAAAAAATTTATAGCGAAAATTCCACGATGACCTGTTTGGAGCAGCGAAACCCTAGAATCCAAAGCTCTGATACCAAATGTTATGAAACCAGCTCAAGAAAAGATAGAAAAGATAGATCAACACCTTAGAATTCAGCCTCTTCGAGGGGGCAACCTCCTTTACATTACATAAATGAACAATTCTTGGATGATACAAATGAAAAGACCTCCTTTCTATATATAGGAGTCTAAGGGGTCATAACATAATCAAAGCCGACATAACATTAATAATGTAAGGGCACAATAATAACAATAGTGGGCTTCTATGGGGCACAATAGTAACAATATGGGCACTATATTGGTACATCAATATAATAAGTGGGTTGTACTAATAACAATAAGGGGTTACACTAGTAGTATAAGGGCCTAACACTTCCTCATCAATGGTCATAATTTGAACAGCTCCATTGTCATGGTACTTCTCTACCAGATATGGGCCTAACTACCTTGTCATCAGTTTTTCTTTGAAGTTCTTGAACCTAGAGTCATATAGCAGAGCCTAATCCCATTCTTAAAAAACCTTTTCCTTGATGTTCTTGTCATGCCAAACCTTCCTTTGTACTTGGATAACTTCAGTGTGTAGGAGGACCTACATTTTGAATTCATCCAAACCATTTAGCTTGAGAAACCTCTCCTACTATGCCTTTGTAACATCTAAATCCAATTGTGTTTCCATTTTCAAGGTATTATATTCAAATTTTATGGAGAGTGGAACCTTCTTTCCATAGACCAAGTCATAAGGAGTGAAACTAGTAGTTGTCTTCCAATTTGTATTATAGGCCCAAGTGACCTCCACTAATATGTCTACCCAATCCTTTCTATTGTTTCTTACAACCTTGGTGAAGATGCCTTCTAATGCTCTATTAGTGACCTATACTTTTCCATTGGCCTAAGGATGATAGGAAGTAGATTTTATATGCTTTATCCCATGTTCCCTTAACAAATTTTCAATCAGATGTGATATGAATTGAGTTCCTTGATCAATGACTAGCTCTCTGGGGTACCCACATTTGTAAAATGCATTTTCCCTCAAGAAATCATCCACTTTCTCCTATGTTTCTACCTTAACAACCTTGATCTCATCCCACTTTGTCAAATAATTAGTGCATACAATTATGTACTTTTTCTTCCCTGATGGTGGATCAATTGGCCCAATGAATTCCATGCTCCACTTGTCAAATGGATCTAAAGCCACCTGAGGTTGCAAGGGAATTTCATCCTTGGGAGTAGGTTTCCCCATTCTTTGACACTAATCACATCAATTGGTGTATCTTGTAGCAACTTGGTGAAGAGTGGGCTAGTAGTAGCTAGCTTGTAGAACCTTTAAAGTTGTCCTCTTGGCAGAAAAAGGGCCTCCACAAGGCCCATCATGGTAGGCTGAGAGGATGTCAAATAATTCCTATTCCCTGACACATCTCCTAAAAATTTGATATGGTACCAGTTTGAAGAGATTTCCCCCAATCCAAATGGAAGGGGCACTCTTCCTCACAATTCTGCTCTTCTATCTTGATGACAGATTTGGAGGGAATACTGCAGCAACTAGGTAGTTGGATATGTCAGAAAACCATGGAGAGAGAACTAAAATAGAAAATAGGTGTTTATCTAGAAGTGGTTCATCAACCATGCCTTCTTCAGATGTAGGCAAAGAAAGTCTAGACAAAAAATTTGTAACTACATTTTCTTTACCTGTCTTGTCAATGATAGTTAGATCAAACTACTCCAATAGAAGAAACCATTTAATAATTCTAGCATTCACATCAAGATTTTTCATCAAGAAATTGATAGTAGGATGGTCAGTGTGCACAAAGGTTTGATAACCAGTGATGTAGTGTTTGAATTTTTTCAAGGAATGGACAACATCTAGAAGTTCCTTCTCAGTCACAGTGTAATTCAATTCACCCTTAGACACATTTTTGCTAATGAATTAAATGGCATAAGGCAACTTGTAATCTATCTATCCTAGAGTTGCTCCTACATCTTTTCCAGATGTGTCAACATGGATGTGGAAAGGAAGATCCCAATTTGTGCCTCTAAGTATGGGTGTAGTAGTCAATTTGTCCTTCAAGATTTCTAGGGCCTCTTGGAAACTATCTAACCAGCAAAATTCATAGTCCTTGGCCAGAAATCCAAACAATGGTGAGGCTAAATTTCTGAAGTCTTTCATAAACCTCCTATAATATCCATCTAAGCCCAAGAAAATCCTAACATCCCTATTCTTTTTAGGAGTAGGGACCCTTTTTATGATGACAATTTTATTTGGGTCCACTTGTATTACCTCTTGAGATATTAAATGCCCTAGGATAGTGATGAGCCCCATAAATGGGTAATTATATGGGCTCACTTTTCCTCCTAACTTAGCTTAATCCACCATTCTCATTATTTTATTGCATGTTTTTTATTATATTTATGCTAATAGAGTGAGTTGGGTTGGTCATTATGCTTTAAGTATAATGTGTGCTTAATGCATATATTTGGTCAATTTTGGAGACAAATTCAAAGATTTAATGAAAATTTGGCAACAAATATTCAAAGAAAACAAGGGAGAGGATTTATAGGACAGTTTTCCCCTCATTTATGAGTCCCTGCTTCGAATTCTCCTTCAAAAATCTTGGAGCACAAGCAGCCACATCAATGCACCAAAGAGGCAACTGAGCAAGTCGAGTATAACTACTGTCTATCTCAAGTTTTGGGAGCCAAGCCTCCCTAATTTTAAGGGAGATATTGGAATATCTAGTGGTATAAGTAGAGTGGCCTAGGGCCTCATTAGTTTGTTGGATGTTATTCAAATTTTTGCACTTTTGTTGCAACTTTGCTCTACTCAACTTCGAGCTTACTTTTGTAGACAGTTTCATGTAACCTTACTGTTATTTTGATAATGAAGATGAGATTGTTTCTGAGCTAGCACTAAGTTATCTCAGAGGGCTAAAGCTCTTGGGTTAGGGCCCAATCCAAATAGCCAAGCACCTCTTTTTTTGTATTTATATGTTTTGTTTCAGTTCATGAATTCATTATTGTTAGATAGATTTCTTTCTTGGTTAAGGATAGGTTACTTTTGGTGATTTAAAAGGCTATTTCCATTTTAGTTTGTTGTATCAGGTTGAATTGTGATATAAGAAGATACAAAAAGGCCAAGACCCTATTGCTGCCATAAAAAACACAGATTTGCCTTTGCCATAGGATTTCTAGTGTTGCAGCTTGTTAGAAGGTTAATGCTTTGCTGTAGATCTATTTCATCATGCTCATTTCTGTCTTTACAATAAATTTCTTTCCATGCTTTCTTTCCATATAGCATTGTTCAACATTTACTTTCCTAGATCAGAATTTAGACTAGCTTGATGAATAGTTCTGTTTTTTAGTGTAGCTAGTTTCTTTGTTTGCTTAGTTTCAGAGCTTGATTTTCAGTTCTCTTGCAGTACATCTCTGCTCAAAATAATTCAACCAATTAGCCATCACCATCTCTTTTTTATCCATGTTCCACAAGTCATCCAAAGTCCCTCACAAATCTGCCCTAATTTTCTGCACTTTTCCCATGAACTTTCCTCTCTTTCCTTGAACAAGTCCAACCATATTTCTCTTCCCTAATCTTCCTTGATGAACCTTAGACACCTTAACACACCCTCCTAGCCATCAACTACCCTTTCTACCCATTTTCCCACCTTCAAAACCTCTAAAACAGCTCTCAGCATCCTCTTGTAGACCTCTTGTAGATCCCCTGTAGCCTCTTGTAGATTTTCCTGTAGGTGTCTTTTTGAAGTCCGATTATAGGGAAAGCCTCCTGGAGGAGACCTAGGACCTCCTAGGACCCCTCCACACCTTCCTACACCTCTGCAACTTCCAAAGTCACCCTCCATCGCCACTTAATCGGTGCCACATTCACACACAAATAAACTACGTGCATGACAATTTCACCTAAAAATGCATAAAAATCCGAAAATATGTTTTTTTCTCATTTCCTTCTAGAAATACCTTGAGTAGATGTTGTTTACTTCCTAAGTAGGTAATGGCATTCATTTCATGGTTTTTCATCTCTCTTTCTACAAAAGTAGGATTCGTTGGTTAGTTAGGGTTTGCTAGGGTTACTTCACATTTCAGTCTTCTTTCACTTTCTGCAAGTAGAGTAGCCTCTGTAGGTTAAGCTTTGCTTTCTTTCATCACATATAAAGCTTCTTCTAGAATTCATAGAAGTTGGCTTGAGCTCCTAGTGAACTTGCACCAGCTGACCAAGTGACAACCTGCAGTAAGAACTAGTACTTGTGCATACAGCATCGTCGCTTCCAAGTTTGTTACGAAATACCGGGTTGATAAAAAGTAAAGTAGGAAGCCCAACAGTTTCAACATTATTGCTGCAATACCGGTGCTCACCAGATAGTCCCTGAATTCAATAAGAATTCACACTTCTCAGGACTAAGTGAGAGGTTCATTTCAATGCACTTCCTTAGGGCCTTTCGCAATTTGGAGAGAGACTCTAGGAAGTCACACCCATAGGGAGTGAAATTGTCCATGTAGATCTCTACAGAGTCATGAACTAGCTTAGAAAAGATGCTCAGAATTTCCTTTTGAAAAGTGGTAGGGGCATTACATAATCCAAAAGGAATGACTCTATAAGAATAGGTACCCTAAAGGAAGGTGAGTGTAGTTTTATCTTGGTCCTCTGGGTTGATCTAGATTTGATTATAACAACTGATCCATCCAGAAAAGAGAAGAATTTCTTCCTTGCGAGACCATCCAAGACTTGATCAATGAAAGGTAAAGGGAAATGGTCCTTTTTAGTGGCTTTGTTAAGCTCTTTGTAATCCACATAAATCCTCCACTTTCCATTCTTCTTTGGGACCAAAACAATAGGGGACACGCACTCACTATCTAAGATGGAGTAAATGAACCCTTCATCCAACAATTTCTGTAATTCTTCCTTTACTATGTATTTGAGGGTTGGGTTCATTCTCCTCTGAGGTTGGTGCACTGGTTTGCATCCTTCCTTGATGTATATGTGGTGAGTACACACCAAAGGATGCAATCCCTTCATTTCCTTATAGCCCCAAGTAAAGGAATCTAAGTGTTTTCTCATCATGTTACACAACTTCTCTTCTTGGCTAGATGAAAGAGAGGGGTTGATCTTCAAAGTTCTAGACGGAAAAAATTCTACCATTTTTACATGAGTAGGACTTGGTTCCACTAGTCATAACTCAGTCCAAGGATTACCCTCAGAGTCCTTCACAAGCTCATCAAGGGGTATGGTGTTGGGGGGATGGTTCTAGAGAATTTGGTAAATGAGGTCATATTCATTAGGTCCCCTCCCCCCTCCTATGACAACATCTAAGGTATAGATTGGATGGAATGTAGCATGATACACTTCATCTTCCTCCTCCTCTTCCAAACATAGGTGAAAGTCATGCTCAAAGGATGGTGGATTAGGAGGATACAATACCAATTTTTTGGAAAAATGACCATTCTTAATGGTCATGCTCCTAGCTCTACGACTTATGTAAGCATAAACAATGGCTAGCCATGGTCTTCCAAAGATGAGACGGTAGCCATTGAATTTTGTCTTGGGCTAGAGAACTAGAAAGTCAACGGGATACTCCAAGGAATTAATAGAGACCATTACATCCTCAACAAATCCCTCGGGAGCCACTATGGACCTATTTGCAAGTTGCAACATTATTGTCGTCTTTCTCAAAGATCCTAGGAGGTTTAGTTTGAGCATGGTTTCCTTGGTCATCACTGATGAGCCTAGGTATTGCTTCAAAAATGCTGTAACTCCCAAGGCTACCAGCTTTACTTATCAACCCGGGGTTCGTACAAACTTGGAGATGACAGTGCTATATGCACGAGTAAAAGTGAAGATATTGCTTGTTGTCACTGCTCATCTGGCAATAGACCCCAGGGGTTCCAAGCCAGACTTCTATAGGGTCAGAAGAAGCTTAATTCTTTAATGGAAGGAGAGCAAACCTATTCTAAGAGAGAGCTACTCTACTAAAGTAATGAAGAAAAAAACATGAAATGCTAAACTTACACCATAACCTAACTAACCAATTAAACAGCTATGCTAAGAAGAATTGCTAAATTAACACTAACCTAATGCTAATTATCTAAGTTGCAGAAGTAAAGAGCATCAAAAATAGACTAAGGTGTAACAACGAAACTTAAGCTAAATTGGGTTTCAAGTGGAAAAAGAAATCGGAGGTCGAAATTAGTGAAAGGAGGATGTGAGGGAGAAACGATGCATAAGAGCCATTGGAGCAGTTGGGTGAAAGGCAAATGAATGGCTGATATTGGATCGCAGGAGGTTACGTAGATCTATGGGCGAATAGGGTTAATGAATAGGATGAACGGCTAAGGTCTTATCGCGAAGGCTTAATTAACTAGATGGATGAACAGGATGAATGCACACGATGAACGGTTGAAATCATATCGTGTAGGTTAAGTCAAGGGATGGACGAACAAGGCTAACAAAGGAGATGAATGGCCAAGATCTAATCGCGGGGGTGAAGTCAAGAGATAGACGGACGAGGCTAACAAGAGCGATGGACGACTAAGATCTTATTGCATGGGTGAAGTCAGGAGATGGACGATGGAGATCATATCGTGGGGAAAAGAAACATGCAGAAATGAGGGATTAGGTTTCTAAGGAGGTAAGTAGTTTCTTGCGTGCCTTTCAAGCTGTAAGCAATTTTTGGAAATTTCACGCGATTAGCCTTACTATGTGACACGTAGCATAGGAAAACCAATTTTCTCACGTGCTCTCGGGCGGATAACGTTCATGCACTAATCCACGCAAGATTACGTGATAGCCATTGGATCAGGCGGGGCTGAGAAATGGTGGAGATCAACCAAGCTAGTTGGCGATCAGGTGAAGCGACAACCGTCGGATTAGGTAAGGCAGATTGATGGTGGGGGTTTAAAGCACCTAAAGGTGTGGAGGTGATGTGATGGCCATCGGATCAGTTAAGGCAGATCGACAGTGGGGACTTAAAGTTCATAAAGTGAGTGGTGGACTCCACGCGAGGCAACAGTTGGAGAAAATAGTGAAACAGACGGTGATTGTGAAGGTTTGTTGTTGATCAGATGGTGATGAAGCGATGCATGAGGAATGTGCTAGAGGTAGTTTCAAATGAAAATGACAGAGAGAACCAGTGTAGGTGAACAAACAAATGCTTTAAAAAATGAACTCCATAGCCCATGTGAGAACCAGAGACCCGTGTTTCTGGTGCTATGAAGGGTCTCTGCCTCAAGTCATGGTCTTAGATGGAGGAGATGAGGCCGAGACACCTGCGCACAACCTGATAGTAATATTTTCCTCTAACTAACCTGTGAATTAAAAAAAACACAAATGGAAGCAAACTGAAAGCCAATGCAACTACTGAAGCAAATGAGAAGAAATAGGAAGATATTCAAACAAATGAACAGAACCAATCAGCTACTTAAACAAATGAATCAGAACCAGAGAACTACTTGAGCAAATGAATCAGCAAACCATGAAACTACTTAAGCAAATAAACAGAACATAACTCTTATGCTAGCAGATATGTACAATGAAGAGGAGCTTTGGTTGCTTGGGTTAGGCCCTAACCCAAGAGCTTCAGCCCTCAGAGTTAACTCAGAGCTGGCTTAAACAGAACTCATTATTATTAGAAAAACCATGGATTATAGAGAAAACTATCACAAGTCTTTGCAGCTCAGAAATAAAATAGAGTTTTACAATAGAAGTCTGAATCCTACTAAGGTCCTAAGCCTCTCTATTTATACATTTGAAGTCTCTAATGACTTCCTTCCCATTAGGGAGGCTTGGCTCCCAACTTAAGATAAACTGTTTTCTGTCCCTTTCCCTTGCTTGGTTGTCTTTTAGTCTTCAAAGTGATGGCTGTGTGCATTCCGAGCTGATGGTGGAATATTCAAATGGAGGGGTAGTAAATGAGGAGGATTTACCTCCTATAGTTACTTTCCCTTGTCCCATTCAAGTCTTTACCAAGGTCTTTGCCATAGTTCTTTGCTTTTATCCTTTATACCTACATTTTTCCTTGCTTTTATCCTTTATTCCTTTATTACATGCACATTAGACCACAAAGCCAAATATCCAACTCTAACTCATTTCATAAACAAAATATAATCAGAAGTATGTAATAAGTAGTGAGAATAGTTGGTTTGACTAAGATAGGAGGTGAATTAAGGCAAATTAAGGCCTATATAATTACACAATAATGAGGCTCATCAATCACATTGATGGCAGCCCCAAGATCAATCAAGGTGTGGGGGACAATGATGCCATCAATATGCACATCAACCACATGACTTCCAAGATCTATATACTTTGGGAAAATCACTCTCCCCAGCATTAGATCAGACAATTGACCATTGAAATTGATGGTAGGGGTGTCTTTCTTTCTCCTCCCAAGATGTTTGAAGAATTTCTCTTTTATAATCTTATTGTAGATGGGAACATCCTTGATAGCTTTGAGGAGTGGTATTTTTACATACAAGTTTTTCAATTCTCCTAGAAGTTCAGTCTCTTCTAGGGTGTGTTGGTTAGGATGGATAAATCTTTCAAGAAAAGGAGGTGGATTGGCTTTAGAAACACTCTCTTCCTTTCCCTCTTCAAGCTCCTTAGGTGGAGATGGAGGTTAGTGATATAGTTTCACTCTTCTAGACCTGAGGTTAATTTCTTGAATTTCCATAGCATAGGTGGTGAGCTCCAGTATTGCAACAATAATGCTGCAATTCCTGGGGCTCCCTACTTTAGTTTTATCAACCTGGTAGTTCGTAACAAACTTGGAAGCTATAACAATACAAAGTAAATATAAAGTTAATTTCCTAATTAAAATCAGAATCAACAAATAAGTACATACCTATATTACTTGTGATCAATCTCTGATAGATGACAACAAGGTTTTGGGGATGACTCTCCACCCAACCGTAGGCTCAATTGCACAAGGATGTGCTACAACTAGTCACCCCCGAGCCCTCAATCAATGTACTACTGCCAGTGACTCCTAAGTCTTAGAACACCATTCTCCCAAGAGAATGAAAGATAGAAACTCAGAAAGATGGAATGTAGGAATGCCTCTCATCTTCCTCACCATCTATTAAATAGAAAGGGAAACCACATGCACACACTCCATGTGTCTACATGCAACTTTTTTTTATTTTTAGTTTTCTTGCTTTATTTTCTTCTTTTTGATAATTTCCTTGTTTTATTTATTCTTATCTAGAGCTTTAGTATGGTTATTACTATTTTTATTTTTATTATTTTTATTTATTTTCTTGCATATATTTTTAATATCATTTATTATTTAACATCTATGATTTATTATTTTTATTATTTATTATTTATTATTAAGGGGAGGGATATTACAGAAGCGACGGTGTTGTATGCACAAGTACTAGCTCTTACTGTAGGCTGTCACTTGATCAGCTGGCACAAGTTTGCTAGGAGCTTAAGCCAACTTCTATGAGTTCTCAAAAGAAGCTTTTAACTATGATGAAAGAAATCTAACTCGAAAGAGGCTATTCTACTTGTAGAAAGAGAATGAAAACTGAAATGAAACGTAAACCCTAGCAAACCCTAGTTTTACCTACTAACCTTAATTTTGCGAGAAAAGAGATGGAAACTACTGAGATGGATGCCATTGACTACTAAAAAGTTAAAATGCATGTATTCAAGCTAATTTTGAAGAGAAATGAGAAGAAATCATCTTTTTGTGCTTTTGAGCAATTTTATGTGGAATTATTATGCTTGTGTTTTAACTAGTTGTGACTGTGCAGAGGTTTGGTGGCAAAGAGAGATGGATTTAGCTTTTGCAAGAGGTGAGGAAGGTGTGGAGAGTTCCTAATAAGTCTCTAGTACCCTTATGGAGACTTCCATTGTGATCATACTTCAAAGAATCACTCACATGAACTTCTACACGAGGCTGCAGGGGATCTACAGGAGGAGGCCGAAAGTGGTTTTTGGAGGTTTGCAAGTGGAAAAATGATGGGAAAAGGGGAATGAAGGCTGGATGGAGGTATTGAGGGGTCTAGGACTCTGTCAATGAAGATCAGGAATGAGGGAGATGGTTGGATTTGTTCAAAGGTCACGAAAGCAACTTTGTGGAAAAATGCAGGAATTAGGGTAGATGGGCGAAGTGTGGTGAATGAGTGGGGAAATCTTAAGAGATGAATTGGTACAGGCTATGTTATGGAGGAATGATAAGCTGGAGTGTTCTATGAGTGAGCTGCACACTTACTTTTCAAAACTGACCCAAGCAAGAACCG
This sequence comes from Pinus tabuliformis, assembly GCA_031772625.1. Classification (NCBI taxonomy): domain Eukaryota; kingdom Viridiplantae; phylum Streptophyta; class Pinopsida; order Pinales; family Pinaceae; genus Pinus; species Pinus tabuliformis. Next base: position 739,683,359 of record CM062817.1, read on the forward strand.
AAAAACAAAGTTTTGCATATTTTGACCTAAAACCAAAGAAATTCTTAACAGAAATTTATGGACAGAAAATTATGTGAGAAAGCCATGGGAAATGAACAAGAAAGGATCTAATCATGTGAATCCAACTGATATCAACTTCTCCAACTCGAAATCTCACACTGGCAATTGCATTGGAAAGCAAAAACAGTGTTTTTGGTGGCAGCAATAGTGCCTTGATCTCAAATCATGGTCCCAAGGAGGGAGAAAGGAGATCAAGGCCTGCTTGGTAGCCTTTTTGGATCTTTTTCTGTTACTGTAGCAAACTATCTAATCAACCCGAAGTGAGAACAATTATTCTAACCATCAAAAGCAACCTAACTAACAAAGCAAGATTTAATCTAAACAATAGAAATTATCTCATGAATGAAAGAAAAATCATATAAATACACAAAGGAGGTGTTGGGAAACTTGGGTTGGGCCCTAACCCAAGAGATTCAGCCCTCTAGGAAAGATCAGTGCTTGTTCAAATCTGTATTCATCTTCACTTATTAGAAAATAGCAGTTACATCACAAAACTTCTACAAAAAAACCTCGAAAATGAGCTGAGTACAAGGCTGCACAAAAGTGCAAAAATATACTATGAAATGGCTAACCTACTGAGGCTTGAAGCCTTCTTATTTATACAAGTGGGGACTCCCAACTATCCTCCTAAACTTAAGGAACTCAATTGCCTAAAACTGAAGATAACAACAACTTTACTAGACTTGCTCAGCTGCCCCTTGGAATCATCATTGTGGGCCTTTGTACTCCGAGTTGTTGATGGAGAACTCAAGGAAGGGGTCATTAATGAAGGAGACACCCCCTCCTATAAGTCCCCAACCTATTTCCTTAAGTTTGGCTACCAATCTGCTCATGAATGCCTGGTCTTTGTCCAAAAATGTCCAAAAATCTTCAATAAACACTCATTAGACTATGTGGCAAAGTGACTATCCCCATTCACTCTATTGACATAAATATATTCAAAAACATGCACAAAACTATGGATAATGGTGGATTAAATGAAAATAATAGGCAGAATGAGCCCATATAGTTACCCATTTTTGGGGCTCATCAATAGGCATGGTAAGATGTGTCTCCATTATAGATTTGTTGTGCCTTCTTGTTGTTCGGGTTTAGATTTGGTTGAGCAGGCATCTGAGGTTGCTTGGGTGGAGCAGGATGAATGAGTTGTGATTGAGATGGAGATGGAGGTAGTAAAGCAAGAGGTTGGTTGAATTGAGACCGCTAACCTTGTGATGGGGTATTCCACTAAGGATGTGGAGAAGCATATGGCTGATATGGTTGGTTGGCAAGTTGGGGAGGATACCGAGGTGCATAAGACCAAGGAGAAGGTGTGGACCATGAAGGGTGAGTAGGAGAACACCAAGGGGGCAGGGATGCACTCTAATTGAGATGGTAATAGGAATAGGATGCACCCTTCATGCCCTGTTGGTATGGCCTAGGCCCTTGATGTCTCCTTCGATTGATATAATAGAGTTGTTTAACCCCACCTTCAGCCCCTTCATACACATATGTCAGACCAGGCAGTAACTCCTCGAAATCAATTCACATTTATTCATTCAAGTTGGTTTTTATTATATACATGAGGGAGAGACTATTCACTTCATCTCCTGGTGACTATTCATATTTCTTATTATTTATTTACATCAGTTACACTTATTCACCCAATCCTAATGATTAGGTGTCAACATTCCCCCCCTTAATCTGAAGGGATGTTGGTGATTCCAAGCATTGTTTTGAATCATTCAAGCTTTTCTCTTCCAAGTGCTTTGGTGAAGATGTTTGCAATTTTCTCATTAGTGGAACAATGGCGGAGATGGATGTTTTGGCCTCAACATGATGTCGAATTAGATGATATTTAGTATTGATGTGCTTCATTCGATCATGGAACTTTGGGTTTTTGGCCAACTTTATTTCCAAGGTATCGCCAATCATGAGTGGAGTCGATTGTTCTTGTTTTGCCTGCAAATCTTCAAGAATTTTCCTGAGCCACAAAATTTCTTTTGTTACCTCAGCTGCTGCCACATATTCTTCTTCTGTTGTGGAATCCGCTAGAACGGATTGTTTGCATGATCTCCAAGAGACAACTCCTGATCCAAGACTCATAGCATAACCTGAAGTAGATACCCCAGTTTCTTTGTCTCCATCGAAGTCTGAATCAGAGTATCTAATCAAGCTGAAGTCATCCACCTATGTATACTTGATTCCAAAGTCTTGAGTTCCCTTCAAGTACCTTAGAACTCTTTTTGTAGTAGACCAATGTCCCTCACAAGGCTTTTGCATAAACCTGGGGAGGATTCCAAAAACAAACGAAGTGTCTGGTCTAGTAGTAGTTAGGTGGTTGAGATTTTGTACAAGTTGTTTATACTTTGTTGCATCCTCAAATTCTTTTCCTTCAATGGATGTGAGCATTAAGTTTTGTTCCATTGGAGTAGTAAGAGGATTGCATTTCGTCATTTCAAACTTGTTCAACAGATCTCCAATGTACTTCTTTTGGGGAAGGAATATGGACTTTGGATGTTGAGTTACTTCAATACCAAGATAGTAATGAACATAGCCCAAATCAGTCACTTCAAAACCTTTCTTCAGTTCCTTCTTTATGGATGCAATGTATCTTTCATTGTTCCCTGTCATCAAAAGATCATGTACATATAACACAAGATATACAATTGTTTTTCCAACTTTCTTGACAAATAAAGTTGCATCATCAAGATCATAATGTTTGAAATTGAGTTTTAGAAGATGCTCAGTTAGTTTTTCATACTATGCCCGTGGTGCTTGTTTGAGGCCATACAAGGATTTCACAAGTTTTCATACTTTATGTTCATGTCCTTTCACAGTAAATCCTTCAGGCTGGGACATAAAAAAATTCTCTTTTAGATCTCCATTCAAGAAAGAAGTTTTTACATCCATTTGATGGACTTTCCAACCGTTCTGAGCTGCTAGGGAAAAGAGTGTCTGGATGGTAGCCCATTTTGCTGTGGGGGAAAAAGTCTCCTCATAATCGACCCCTTCCTTCTGTGCAAAACCTTTTGCCACAAGCCTGTCTTTGTGCTTGTCAAGTGATCCATCAGTTTTATACTTGTTCTTGTAGACCCACTTGCAGCCAATTGGTTTGATTCCTAATGGAGGATCAACCAACTTCCAAGTGCCATTATTTATCAGGGCATCATAATCCTTTTGCATCACTTCTTTCCATTCATCATGAGAAGCAGCTTCTTTGAAGGAAGTTGGTTCGAAATCTGTAGAAAAATTTAATTCACAATCATAAGGAACAACCATATCAATAGGTAAATCAGAGTCATCTACATCACCTCCATTTTACCAGTTTGAATTTCTAGTTCCTATCTTTCCAACCTCATCAGGATGAACACTTTCAAGTTTCTTTATCAGCGACTTTGGGGTCCTTTCTTAGATGGTCCAGGCTGCTCCGTTGATTGAGTTAGGACTAAATCAAGATTGAGTCTCCCAATTCTATCAATCACATCACTTAAAGCATCATCCGTTGTTGGAGTTTCATTCGGGGGAGAGAGTTCTTCAGAAGAAGATTCCACATGTTGATCTAGTATAGGAATCCCCCCTTCAAGATGTGGAATCTGATTATCAAATTCTTGAAATGATTTTGTATTTGCGAATCTATCCAAGCGATCAAGTTGCTTCTCAACAACATTGTCAGTTTTGGATGATTCAAGAAAGACTACATCTCTAGATACAACAAACCTTTTATTGACTTCATCATAGAGACGGTATGCTTTGGTGGTGTTTTAATACCCGAGGAAGATACACTTAAGACTTATTGCACCGAGTTTTTTTCTATGTACCTTTGGTATCAAGGCATAACAGGTGGAACCAAAGACCCTAAGATGCTTTACCAAAGGAACGTGCCCATTCCACATTTCATATGGAGTCTTGTTTCTAATAGCATTAGATGGACATCTATTCTTTATATATACAACACATAGAACTGCATAGACCCAAAACATCAACTTTACATTTTTGAAAAACATCATGGAGTGCACCATATTTAAGATTGTACTATTCATTCTTTTAGCTACACCGTTCTGTTGGGCATTATACGGCACAGTTGTTTGATGTTTGATCCCATGTTCGCAAAGATAGTTTTCAAATTCATTTGAAGTGTATTCTTTTCCATTATCAGTGTGAATAGAGCCAACATGAGATTGTGCATCATTTTCAATCCATTTATGAAAGTTCTTGAATGTTTGAAAAGCATCAGATTTGTTCTTCAATAAATAAACCCAACACATTCTGGTGTAGTCATCAATAAATGTCATCATATATTTATTTCCATTTGTAGAAGGAATAGGCATTGGACCACATAAATCTAAATGAATGAGTTCAAGTTTTCTATGTGCTTTTTAATGTGAATCATGAAAAGACTGTTTGCTATGCTTTCCTAGAATGCAAGCATCACATTGCTTAAGTTTCCTAGGAATTGTAGGCAAACCAGCAACACCATTTTTCTTCAACAAGCGGAGGCTGTCATAGTTCAAATGTCCAAATATAGCATGCCATAATAAACTTGATGGAAGTGTACCTTCTTCATAATGATAATTGTATGAGAAATTTTGTGCACGAGCAGAGGTACCTTGCAGCTTAAGAAGCCTTTCATCTTCTATTCCCCTCATGGCAAGTAAGTGGTCAGATTTCTTTCTCACCTCAAGCTTGCCATCAAACATATGAATGGAGTGACCTCACTGGTGGATGTGGACCAAGGATAGCAAGTTTCTCTTCACCTGTGGGAGATATAGAACATGATGTAAAAGAAAGTCTGGAAGACAAGCCAATTTAAGCCTGATTGTGCCAAGCCCTGATGGCTTGATTTTTTATTGGTCTGCAAAGTATACTACTCCATCAACATTGTCAATAAATTCTTCAAAAAAATCTTTTCTATGATTCATGTGGCAAGTTGCTCCTGAATCAAGCAACCAATCATGTTTCCAAGAAGCAAGTGAAGCATTAAATAAATCTTCATTTACTCCGATATTACATTGTGCCACAACATAATGAGAAGATTCAGGTTATTTACCTTTGTCTGTGTCATTAGTTTTACCTTTGGGTTGGTTTCTTTGCTGCTCACTTTTGTCCCAAGGTAACTTGCATGTAGAGGCATCATGTGATCCATTTCTTTTGCAACATATGCAGTGCAAATCTGACTTTTCTCCTTGAGAGTGTCTGCCCCCCCCCCCACCTCTGAAATATCTTCCTCTTCCTCTTCGACCACCTCTTCCTCTGGAATAATCTTGGGCAAGATTCTTTTCTTTATGAGCAAGGCACACAGCCTCTTCAGAAGATTCAAGGGTTGTCTTCTTTCCAAAAGCTTTCTCTCTTTCAACAAATTTTTTCACAAGAGAGTCAAAAGTAATATCTCTGAGATTTCAATTTGCTTGCAATGACTCAAGATAATTGGAGTAAGTAGGATAAAGTGCCCTGAGAAAAGTGATAAGAGGAATATCCAATTCAACCTTAGTTTCTTTGAGATCATGCATTATAGATTTTACTTCGGATGCAAGAGCAAGAGGATTATTATTTTGCAATTCAAGAGTGAAGAGTTTAATCATGAGTTGAACAACTTCAAGTGTAGAATGTGAGTCATAGAGTTCTTTTAGCTTTTGTAAGGCTTCAAAAGCAGTTGAAAATGGTGAAATATGGTGACTCGCCTCTTCACTTACAGATGCTGCAATTAATGCATAGCCTTTGTTGTTCTTATTTTCCCAAATGGAAAACTCTTTGTCTGAGGTAGGTTGTTCTGGATCTTTGTCTTCGTCTCCAATACACACTCCTTTCCATAACTCATTGAAAATGAGGGTGTGTTTTATCATCCAGGACCACTCAGGATAGTTCTCCTTGCTAGTAAGAACTATTCCCACAATAGATATGATTGAATGCATACTGTAAAAAAAATACTTTTGCTGGCAAAAAAATTTGTGTATTGTAAAATCTCTGTACTGTAAAAAATACTTCTATTGGCAAAATGTGCTTCAAAATAATACAACCTTATTCTTCCTTCTTGATTAGGTAAGAAATTGATTTAATATACCAAGAACAAAATTATATTCTATCCATATAGAATATCACCATTTTTTTTTCATTACAATATGGTTGCAATTCAAGAGAAATAAAAGATAAACAATATCAACTACTCAAAAGCGAATTGGAATTCTGATGCAAATCAAAATTTGCCAAAAACTTGGACGAAAATATAAATCCCTATGCTCAAATCCTATGCTTTACACCTTGACTTCATACTTTCTCATTGGAAAATACATCTCTTTCTTTTTTTGTCTCTCCATCTTCAATGATGCCTGATGCTTGGTAAGGGTTCACCTGATAGCATGAGTCTTCTGGGGACGCAAATCAAAATCCAGGTACTTTTTTTTTTTTTTCTTTAGACCAGCTAAACTTATGTGAAAGTGTTGTTATATATATCAGACTAGCACAATTATGTGAAAGAAATGTTATATATCGTAGCGGAGGTCTGGCAAGCAGACTTATGTGAAAGCAATGTTATATATGGAGGGAGCAGCGTATCATATATGAAACAACTTATATACGGTACTAGGAGCAGCATATATATGAAATATATGAAATAGCTTATATATTAAACAGTGTTTACACTAGCGTTTACCAAGAATTTCATATAAGGATTGAACCTGGAGAGAGCAGACCAACATTTATGTAACAGAGAGAAGCAGCGTATGGAGGGAGGCTGGCTAGCGTGGAGAGAGCAAGTCTGGCAATGGAGCATTGTTATACCAGCGTGGAGAGAGTAGAAGCATTTATGGAATAGCGTTCATGGCCTCCTCGCTCAAGCGTTACCTGGATTATCATGCAGAAGGCAGACCCTGATTATTACGCAGAGGGCAAACCTAGATTTTTGAAAAATGGCAGAAGAGAGTTAAAATGGTAGTTAGAAGCCAAAAATGGTGTTGGATCTGATCCCATGTCAGACCAGGCAGTAAATCCTCGAAATCAATTTACATTTATTCATTCAGGTTGGTCTTTATTATATACATCAGGGAGAGACTGTTCACTTCATCTCCTGGTGACTATTCATATTTCTTATTATTTATTTACATTAGTTACACTTATTCACCCAATCCTGTTGATTAGGTGTCAACAACATATTTAAATCTAGGCAAAGAAGGGAACTTATCTGTGGAATGGGTTTCCTCACAGATCGAGCAAACCTCTAAAACATTTAATGGACATTCATTTCTAGGGTGCCTTCTAGTGCATTTAGGGAAAAAGATAACTAAGGCTCTCTCTTCTTCCTCTTGTTTTCTCTTGATCTACATGGTGTCCATTTGAAGAAAAAAAGTGTGCATCATTTCACTTTTAAAGTCCTCCAACATGTTTCCAATTTCACTCTTGATAGATGTGGTGGATGAAGAGGAACTGGACAAAGATTGACTAGCCCGACCCTTCTTTCTAGCATCCCTGGAAGGGTTTTTTGAATACAGTCTTGATATAATTATAGGGTAGCTGATAAATGTCCCCTCTAGACAAAATGTTTAGGGTTTTCAATATGTCCTCCCTGATTCCTCTAAGAAGGAATAACTTGTGTGATTCAAGATCAAGGGTGCATTTGGCCCTTTTGTAACTGAGTTGGAACCTTTCCTCATAATATTCCAGGGATTCATCAGGTCCCAAGGTCATTCTAAAGATTTCCTCTTTGGTGTCCTTGGACCTATAATAGTCCTTGTACTTGTTGTTAAAGGATTGCTGCATTTGAGCCCAAGTAGTGATGATATCCCCAGGTAGACCCATGAACTAGTGCAAGGTTGTATCCTTAAGGGTGGATGGGAACAACTTCAACTTATGGTCATTAGAGGTATAATCATAAGTTCTACAGATGACAACAAACTCAAAAAAGAAGGTATCAGGGTCCTCTGAGGTTAAGCCATGGAAGTGAGGAAGGGCAGAGGGGCTTATATTTTTCATCCTAGTATCTCCATTAGTCTCTCTAATGGGAAAAGCACCCCCATTTCTGTTTTCAGCCTCATTTTTGTTTTTAGCCATGGTGTAAGTGTGTGGAATGGTCTCTTCTTCTTCTTCCCCAATAGGCTCTTCAAAGATCTCAGGTTGATCACCTAAGGGGTCTTCTAACTCCCCTGCAGCCAGAGAAGGAAGCTAACAGTCACCGAAGAAGAGGGAAAGGTTGATTGTTTGATGTTTTTGGGGTATTTGGCAAGAATTTCCATAAATTGTCTCTAATCCTATGAGGTATGAAAGAAATGATTTTTTTAATGAGTTTTTTCAAAACCAAATGCAAGATAGAAAGGAAAGCAAGAGTAACATCTATCTAGTAAATTCAAAATAGAAAGAAAAAGTAGAAATTACATCTACCTAGAGACCTCCCTGGCAATGATGCCAAAAAGTGATGAGCCCTAGTGCTATATACACAAAAAATGCATCATTCTACTCATGTCACTCTTAACTGGGTCACTTGACCATTAGGGTTCCATACCATTCCTCTATTGAACTAAACAGAGTCTGACTACTGAAATAAAAATGTAAAGGCTAGTTCTAGTGCAAAGAAAGTAAATGCTTGTCAATTAAGGAAATGAAAGATGCCAACTTGTAAATGCTATGAAATGACACAAATCATCTAGCTATGAAATGAAATGAATCACTTGGAGAAAGGAAACTATGCTAATCTTGCACTTGATCACCTAGCTATGAGGGTTGCTTAAAAATAGAAGACTGCTCTACCATTTCATAATTCAAACATGCATGCATTAACTATATCATTCACTCTTGCAGAATAGATAAAGTTCTAATTGATAGATTTAGAAATAAAAGGGCTAATGCTATCTGATCTTGTAGGAATGAAAGGACTGGTCTAGGTGGCACTTTTGGACATGGAGTCCAAGTTGAGGGGTTAAACTACTCCTAAACTAGGCTAGGATATCATTGCAGGTCAAAACAAGTTGCTACATGTTTTCTATAGGACGTTGCTACAGGATGTCCTGAATTGCTACAGGGTACCCTAAACTACTACAGGGTACCCTGAACTACTACAGGGTACCATGAACTGCTACAGGAAGTTGGCTAAGAGGTTTTCAAGGGAAGGAATGATGAGATAAAGTGTTGGAAGGGTGTATGAAAGTGGTGAAATTGTGGGGAAGGAGATCATCATCCTTGGCCAAGACCAATATTCCATGAAGGCCGAATTCGACTGAGACAACTTGCTCATGGCGTTTGAAAGATAGAGGTTCAGAATATGGGCTAGCATGTATCAATAGAAGGTAGAGAAGGCCTAGATGGAGTTGGTTGGAGGAGTCCCTTCCTGCAGATCAACAAACTTGCAATTACACATGTTCCTCTTTTCATTTGCAAATCATTACATGTCAATGTGGAAATGATGAATTGAATTTGGAAAATATGATCTAACAATACTAAGAACTAGATCTATGAAAGGAACTACCTTCTAAGCTAAAACAATCTTAAGAACAAAAATAACAACTATAAATCTTTCCAACAAATCATAAATAGCTAAGGCTGAAACTTAATCCATGCAATGGACAAAAAAAGTTAAACTTTATTTTTGCACTGTGAGAGTGGGGTCCTCTAATCATGATCCCATGAGGGAGATGAGATAGGGGTCACTGTCACAAGATTTCTGATATATTTTACTCTACTGCACTGTAAAAACTAATTTATCCTTTAATCAGATGGAAGCATGAATAAACCAACAACTTGATCAATCTTTTAAGCTAAAAGAGACATGAATAAACTACAATAACTAATCAACATTCTAGCCTAAAAATATAGATACAAGAGAGGAAACTTTGCTGCTAGGGTTGGGCCCTAACCTAGGAGCTTTAGCCCTTTGATTCAACTGAACGCTGGATAAAAACATAATTTCTCATTATTATTCGAAAAGTTTCAAATACATCATAACATGACAATCAAAATGTGTTGCAACTAAAATGGTCTCTTTGGCTATCAAAAGTTTGAATCCTAATGAATCCCCTAGCTCTCTTATTTATACAAAAATGGATCTTCCAATAACTCCCTAGAAAATAGGGATACTTGGCTCCCTAACTTGAGTATAAGTGGGTCTAACTCTTCCTTCACTTGCACTGGCTCGGCTGCCAATGAACTCGGCATGCTTGGCTACTAGTGAACCTGACCTGATGAGATAGAGTGGGATATATTTGACTCATTGGAGGAGTTAAGGAGGGATACCACCTCCTAGAATCTCTCTTGTTTGTCTACTATGAGTTCCTGCTACCAAATCAACTCAAACTTGCTCCAATTCCTACATTTAACACACATTAGGACACATGACATAGTAATAAATATTTACTCCTCACATTAAGCATAATATAACAAAATCTATGGATAAATGTGAGGAAACACAATTTAATAAGATGGAGAATGTCATTGTGACCCATATAGTTTACCTATTGATGAGCCTCATCACAAACATTGGCGTATGATGCTTTATGGTTATTGATACAAAGATATATATGGGGACAGGAAGAAAACAATGGAAATGTATGATGTAATGTGGTTATTGAATTCTCAAAAGAAAAGGGACAAAGAGAGAGAAAAAACAATGGTAGCATGATTAGTGCGGCTAAGTGATGGAGTTTCCATCAATGACATGCAATGCTTGGCAACAATGTTTGGTGTTATTTCCATCAATACCAAAGGTGGGTATTGTTGAGAAAAGTGTTTCCACTAATGTCAAGTCTAATGATTGATGTCAAGTGAACAAGTGAATACAAGTTCATGTGGATTTTGAAGGAATTTTGTCTATAACTAAATTGTTCAAATGATATTACGAAGTGTGTAATTGGTCATCCTCTCAGGGAAATTTCTGATAGTATATCCAACACTTGGTACAACTCCTAAGGGTTAAGGAGTTATCTTGGTTTGAAATTTCAATAAGGTTCCATGACTCCACATAGCATCGACTTCTCAAACTAGAGACACACCTCATACCGAATTTAACTTAACATGGAGCTCTAAAACTAGAGACACACCTCATATTAATAAGGCCAATATACCAAACTTGATAACATCTAACCAATAGTCTCACACCCCCCATTAGGTCACACTGAAGTGGTGCACACCCTTCTCTACACTTGTAGTCCCTTTAGTTGTTCCACCACATACAAGGTGTCTTACTTGGTCAAATAGGAATTTATAGACTCCTACGCTCCTAGGAGTTACCACTTCCTTCATAGGTCTCCGGTTACCCTCTAGGACTTCATGCCAAGGAACAAAACCTAGTAGCCTCTAACCAACAAGCTTACATCCCCCATCAGCCACACCTATGTGCGCACTGTTCTCTGAACTTGCAGTCCCTCAGGTTGTGTCACTACTTCTAGGGTGTCTCACTCAGTTGACTAGGGATTTCTAGAGTCATATGGCTCCAAGAGTTCCTGCTACACTCACAGGTCTTCAAGTACCCTCTAGGTCCTCATCTAAGTACACATATCCCTCACTTATTGATGATCCACTGAATAGGGGACAAAACTTTTTTATAGACTTGCCTATCCTTTTTATTAATAACAATATTATATTATAAATAATATTATAATATTCCTTCTTGTAAAGAAAAATTTTCCCACCATGGAGTCTCAACCCCCCATACCCTTTTCATCCTTCATATTTGACACAAATAATATCTCCAATAATTGTCAAGTCAACTAGGCTCACTAACTTGACAGTCACACAGAATCTTTGGAATTCACTTGTAAATGTGTTGGCCCACTTGCCTTATGCATAATACATGCATACACAAGCACAAAATCATCAATGGAGCTCGGCTTACAAGCCTAATAATATTGGTCCTCTGACACATTACATAGGCACACCGGCCTTAAACATATTAGCTAACTTGGTCAAATAGCCTAAAATTTCTATATGTACAAAGGTATGCAAGCCTTGATATAATTATAACTCAGTAGCCAAAGTGTCAAATATACTTTTGTATTATCATTCAGGGAGTCCTGGTTAGGGGTGTTACTCCTCCCCTCTCTATTCCCCCCACTACTCTCTCTCTCTCTCTTCCTCTCTCCCTAGTTAATCTCTCTCTCTCTCTCTCTCTCTCTCTCTCTCTCTCTCTCCACCCCATATCTCTCTCACCACTCTCTCTTTATCTTTCTACCATTTTACCTCTCCCCTCCCCCTCTCTCTTATTCCCACTCATCTCTCTTTATCCCTACCTCTCTCTTCTACCTTTACCCCCTCCCTCCTTGCTTATTTCCCCTTGCCCCATTTCCCACTTCCCTATATCTTCACCACTCCTTCTCCCTCCCTCCCTTCTTCCACTACTCTATCATCCATTATCTCATTTTGTTCACCCCACTATATCACTTAACCATTGTCTCTCTCTCACACACTTTCTTATTCTCTCTCTCTCTCTCTCTCTCTCTCTCTCTCTCTCTCTCTCTCTACCTTGGATTTCTATACCTCTCTATTCATAACCCCATCTCTCACCCAACATATCTATCTCCCTCTCACCTTCCACCTTCTCCACTCTTTTCTCTCACTCCTTTCCCATATACACCCCCTCTCCTATCCCATTACATCCCTTCCTGTGTCTCTCCTTTCCTCCTTATATCTTCCCACCCTCTTTGGCTCTACCTTCCTCCATTCCCACTCTATACTCCTTACTATATTTCCTCCATGCCTTTCTTTATTCTCTATATCTATCCCCCCCTCCCCCACCTTCACTACTATCACTTTTATCATTACCACCACCCCATTCTCTCTTGCTCTCTCTCTCTCTCTCTCTCTTACATTTCTCTCTCTATATATTTATCTCTCCACCCATACTCTCACTAAATCTCTATCATTGTCCTCCCTCTCTCCCACTTCCCAAACTTCACACTCCACTCTAGCCTCTCTCTACCTCTTTGCTCCTCTCTCTCTTTCAATAATAACTCTCTCTCTCCCCTCATAACTCTCTTCCTTCACCCCCAACCTTCTATGTGTCTACCTCTCTACCACTCTTCCTCACCACTCACTATTGTATCCATATCACACCTCACTCTCCCCATACCTCTCTCACTTTTCACCTCAACTTTCTCCTCCCACTCTCTCTCTCTCCTTAATTCACTCTCTCAATCACCCTTCCCTCCCTCTTCATCCTTCACTCTCTCTATCTCTTCCTCCATTCTTTTCTATCTCTAGTTCCTTCCCTCTCCCTCTTGTCACCCCAATCTACCCTATCTTACCTCTTTCCTCTCTCAATCTCTCTCTCACTTTCTCTCTACATCTCTCCTTCCCTTCCTCCCTTTGTCTATATCCATCTCCAATCCTTTCTTTCTCCTTTTACCAACCATTCTATAATCCCTTCTCGTTCCCCCAACCACTATCTCTCTTACTCTCTCTCTCTCTCTCTCTCTCTCTCTCTATACACCCACTCTCTATATTTCTCTACCCTCACTCCATCTCTATATCTCTCCCTATCCTAGCCATCTCTCTTATTTTATACATCTCTCTATCTCTTGTTCCCCCCCCCCCCCCCCACTATATCTCCCTCCTATTTCTTATCTAGATATCCCTATCCCTTCATATATCTCTCTCTTCACCCCTCTCTCTCTCCACCACTCTTTCTCTCTTACACACATTTCACCTCTCCCCACACTTTGTCCTTCACCCTACTCTGCCACCCCTCCCTTTTTTTGTTTCTTCCTCCCAATATCCCCCTACCTTCATTTCCCCCTTCTCTCCTTGAATTGTATCCACCCTTTCCATTTTTGTCCCACTCCTATCACTCTTCATCTCTCACTCAATCACACTATCTCTCATTTCTTTACTCTCTATCTCTGCCCCCTCTCCCTCTAACTCTCTACCCTTATTTTTATACATCATTATGCCTATCCTGACCTCTCTCTCTCTCTCTCTCTCTCTCTCTCTCTCTCCCTCCCTCTCTCTCTCTCTCTCTCTCTCTCCCCCCTCAGCTCCAACCGTCTATCGGTATACCTCTCAATCCAATTTCCTCACCACTCACTACTATATCCATCTCACACCTCACTCTCCGCCTACCTCTCTCACTTTTCACCTCAACTTTCTCCTCACACTCTCTCTCCTTACTACAATCTCTTTATCACCCTTCCCTCCCTCACCATCCTTCACTTTCTCTATCTCTTCATCCCTTCTTTTCTCTCTCTAGTTACTTCCCTCTTCCTCTTATCACCCCACTATACCCTATATTACCTCTTTCAACCCCGCACCCTCTCTCTCTCTCTCCCCCTCCCTTTTTTTGTTTCTTCCTCCCAATCTCCCTTTACCTTCCTTTCCCCATTCTCTCCCTAAACTATATCCTCCCTTTCCATTTTAGTTCCACTTCTATCACTCTTCATCTCTCACTCAATCATACTTTCTCTCATCTATTTACTCTTTGTCTCTTCCCCCTCTCCCTATAACTCTCTACCCTTATTTTTATAAATCACTAAACCTATCCCCGACCTCTCTGTTTCCTTCTCTCTCTCTCTCTCTCTCTCTCTCTCTCTCTCTCCTTAATTCACTATCTTGATCATCCTTCCCTCCCTCTCCATCCTTAAGTTTCTCTATCTCATCCTTGCTTCTTTTCTCTCTAGAGTTACTTCCCTATCCTTCATATCACCCTACTCTACTCTATATTACCTCTTCCCCCCTCGCCCCCCTCTCTTTTTTTGTTTCTTCCTCCCAATCTCTCCCTACCTTCCTTTCCCCCTTCTCTCCCTGAACTGTATGCTCCATCTCCATTTTCTTCCCACTCCTATCACTCCTCATGTCTCACTCAATCACACACTCTCTCATATATTTACCTTTTGTCTTTGCCCTCTCTCCGTCTAACTATCTACCCTTCTCTTTGTACATCACTATACCTATCCCCTACCTCTCTCTTTCCTTCTCTCTCTCTCTCTCTCTCCCTCCCATAACTCCCTGCCTTCACCCCCAACCTTGTATGTTTCTACCTCTCTACCCCTCTTCCTCACCACTCACTACTATATCCATCTCACACCTCACTCTCCTACTACCTCTCTCACTTTGCACCTCAAATTTATCCTCCCACTCTCTCTCCTCAATTCACTCTCTCAATCACCCTTCCCTCCCTCTCCATCCTTCACTTTCTCTATCTCTTCCTCCCTTCTTTTCTCTCTCTAGTTCCTTCCCTCTCCTGCCTATCACCCCATTCTACCCTATGTTACCTCTTTCCCCACTATCTCTCTCTCACAAACACACACACTTGCTCTATACCCATCTCCTTCCCTTCTATCCTTTCTATATCTCTATGTCCAATCATTTCTTTCTCCTTTAACCAATTTT
The DNA here is from genome assembly GCA_031772625.1 of Pinus tabuliformis. Lineage (NCBI taxonomy): Eukaryota > Viridiplantae > Streptophyta > Pinopsida > Pinales > Pinaceae > Pinus > Pinus tabuliformis. The sequence goes on from CM062817.1 coordinate 739,698,698, forward strand.
TCTATAATCCCTTCTCTTTCACCCAACCACTATCTCTCTTACTCAATCTCTCTCTATCTCTATCTTTACACCCACTCTCTATATTGCTCTACCTCCACCCCCTCTCTATATCTCTCCCTCTCCCTATCCTGACCATCTCTATACTTTTATACATCTCTCTATCTCTTTTTTTAGTCCCCCTGCACTATCTCTCCCTCCTCTCTCTTTCCCTCTCTCTCT